>JZKD02S0856853.1:138138-151563 GCA_000966675.3 Picea glauca
AACCAACTTGTCACTCATTAACTTGTACAGAAAGGTATTATGGCATTTATATGAGCTGTAAACTTTTTTTGTCAAGGTGTTTGAGATTATGACGCAGCAGGAGGAGAGTAGGCAGACCCAGTTGGCAGCAGATAAAGCTGAGTACCAAGTGATGCAAGCTCTAAAGGACATTATAAAGTCTTGGTCTCAGTAGAATCTCTGAAAAACTCTCTACATCAATCACTAATGGAATTGAGGCCAATGAGGAGAGCTTGAAGTACAGGCAAAAGGTCTATGGTTTTAACAGATTTGCGGAGAAGAAGTGTGGCCCAAAGATACTTATGATGGTCTTGGCGTTGTTTTTTGTCTTTATAACAGCAACTTGTCATTATCATCAATTGTTGCAATTTAAGGATTTAGATAAAGAGAAGAAGAAGATATCTATACAGGAACAAAGGTCCAAGATGGTTCTGGCAAGATGTTGGTGACACCACTAGGCATGAAGACTGAATGGGGTAAATTGATGGAAACCTTGAGTGAAGACGGTGTTGATAAAACTCCACTACAGTTCAGTTCGACACAAAGATCTCCTGAATGATGCACTAGATATGTTGAAGGCAGCTAACAAGACCAGCATCTAAGTTTTCATCCAAAACTGCAAGTGAAAAGTTCAGTTATGGAAATCAAAAGGAATGGCTATCAAATCTTTTACAGCAACATTTTGAACATTCCAACCTTAGAGGACGACAACTTGAGGCCATTGAGACTGTTTTAGCAAGAAAGCATTAATTTTTATGCCAACAGGAGATGGAAAGTTGTTCCTGCACTTGCGAAGAATATTTCTCCTCAACATAGCTAGAGCTATATTTAAAAAAAAAACAGAAGGATACCTTTTCTTTGCAGATCCAGAGCAGCATCGGTGAATTCGGCAACATTGAAGAAATCTCTTGTAAGCTGAGAAAGCTCTTACTTTTGTCACCTTTTGCCAATGATTTTTCCTTCCATATTTTTCATGCCCGTCACATTTACTATTTTTAGTTTTACATGAACTCATGCCCTGATCTATCAGCATTAAAAATTAGAAAAGACCAAGGTAAATTGTCCATCTTTTTATATTTTCATGCATTCTTTGGTAAAAACAACTTAAATGTTATAATTGCAGAAACACAATTACTCTGTAACCAGTGTTTGATTCTCTAGCTAAGTTGCAGGTCCATATAGATGCAGGTGGTGTGGCTGGTGGTCATGAAGAATGCTTAATCCCCTACTTCACATACATGAGGACATGCAGCATCTTATGTGTAGGGGAGGGGTGGAGTGTCCTTTTTCATTCAATGTTCATAGCAGCAGAGCAGAAGCATACCATATTCTTTTTCTTGAAAATCATTGTTTGTCAAAATTCAAATGCTTTTGCAGCTACAGAAAAATTGTTACATGCAGCTATAGAAAAACTGTTACAGCCAGATTTTTATTTCCAGAGGCACTTTTTGCACAGAGATTGCAGGAAGGTGAGGCAGAAATAAAAAATTATGTGACATGGGTTTTGTGCCCCATACATCAAACATACATCAAATTGAGTAAGGCACAGACAAAATTTGAAAACAATGCATGACAATGGACGCTAAAACTGATTTTTGTCATAATTTTTGTAAAAGCTACAGCCAGCTTTTTGTAGCTGATTTGTAGTTTTGAATGGTTGCACCATTCTGAGACTATATCACCACTTTTGGATGATTTCAAATCAGTATGTGATGCCCATCCACCTATGAGCCATGATTTTCAACATTTTTCAATTTTCAAGTTTTCAAGCATTTTTGCAGCTACAAGTTCAATAACAGTGAGCAGATTCAAATTCATTTTCAACATCAACATCGGTTATCTTCTTCAACAGCAGTACTCTTCAGCATCATCAACATTATTTATCAAGTGAGTCAGAGTTCAGCATTTTACACTTTACATTTCATTATCTATCCATCATCATCCATCTCCATGTGGCATCAATGACTTTGAAAAAAAAAAAACCTATGTAGGTCTTGTATCATATATACCTAGACACTACCTCATAAGTATCTTTGATTGCATGAGAACATGCAATGAATTAAGTGTGGGGGAGATGTTGGACCTCAGAAATAACACATTCCATGATGCCATTTAGCCATATTTCATTCACTTTACCTCTTCATTATCATTCCCTTCATCACTTCTATTCATTTATTTGTTCATTTCTACCTTACATGAGCTTCATGTGCAATACTTACACTAAAGTGGTTGATTTCTCATGTTTTAGTGATTATTTAGAGTAGATATTGTGATTTCCTAATTTACTATTTGAGCACATGGTTCTCATGAAATATATTATTATTATTTTCTCTAAATTATCTCAGATCAAATCCAATATTTGGTGGAGAAGATCCACATCTTTAAGACCTAGGATTTGTTGGTTGTAGATCTACTTGTTTGGGATCTTATCGCATGTTGTTGTAACTCCTTTTCCTTTTATGAAGGGGAAGCTAAATGTATAAATAGGAGAGGATGTTATTCGTTAGGAAGAGTTAGTTAGTTCATAGTTCATGAGTTTAGTTCATTAGTGAACGAGAAGGATTGTAATCATTTGGATGTTGGAATAAAGAGCTTATTGTTGCATATTAAGAGTTATTTGTTGTAGTCTTTCTTAGTAGTATATGATAGGAGAGGTAGGATCCCCTCTCCCTGGTATATGCTGCCCAATTAGATTTATTTCACTTGTGGGAATTATTTCAATTCAGTGATTCTTAGTTGTACCATGGAACTGGAATAGTAAATTATGTGGGATTAAGGAGCATTTATTTTAGTTGTGTGAGTTCTTTCAATTCAGTATTTTACATATAGTCTGGCACAGTAAAGTTTAAATCACCCAATCATTGACTAACAGAATCGAATGGTGAAATATGTAGGCCATGGAATCAGAATGATAAGATCTATGGAACTGAGGGTTAGCGATTAAGGATGATTAAGACCATTACTATGATCATAGCATTGAAATTTCTTTACTTTGTTTGATTCATATTGCTTAGCTTGGAATTAGTGGCCTAATCTTGCATATATTTTGTTGGCATCTCACAAGCTTACGATCTCCCTAGTTGATAATTTAATGAATCAAATTCATTCAATTTAATTTTACTGACATGAGGATGAAATATTTCTCCTTAATCTATCCTTACATATCCCTAATTGGTTTTCTAAATCTCGTTAAGAATGGTTTGGAAATGGCATGGTGGTTCAAATCATACACAAGCTTCAAGAATCCTCCTAACAACTATACATGGCAAGAGTATACCTTGCAGTATAAAAGACACATCCTTCTGGTCAATAAATTTTCCTCCAAACAAAAAGTATTAGAGGAGTACCATTCATCTTCAGTTGTAGGTTATTCTAGCTTTCCGAAAACCTATGCACACATCAAGCACTTGTTCTTTTGGGAAGGCATGAATAAATACATCCAATATTTAGTATCCTCATGTGACACATGTCAAAGGAACAAAGGGATATGGTGAATACTCCAGGATACTTGCAGCCACTACTAGTACCAACCAATGTATGGATTAACATTTCTATGGATTTTATGGTGGTCCTTCCAATAGCTAGCAACAAATCAGTCATTATGGTGGTCGTCAACTAAATTTCCAAATATGCTCACTATTGTTCCCTACCACACCCATTTACACCCTCAATATTTTCCCAAGATTTCATCATAATTATATTTTTAAGTTACATGCTATGCCCACTTTTGTTGTGTCTAACCATGACATCACATTCACAAAAAAAATTGGCAAGAGTTGTTTAAACTCCAAGGAACCCAATTGAACATGAACACATCTTATCACCCTAAAATATATGGTCAAACAAAAGTACTCAACAAAATGTTTGAAACCTATATGACATGTTTTTCTTCAAAAAGGTGGCAGAAATGGGAAAAATGGCTACATGTTTCTAAATGGTGGTACAATACCACTTATCATGGAGCTACAAAAATGATGCCATATGAATTTGTATATGGACAAAACTCCCCTTCAATTTCTTCATATTTACCAAGCACATCGAAGTTTCAAGCAGTAAATACATTCTTCACACTAGAAAGGTCATTCTGGGCCTACTCAAGAAAAAAAATGGTGATAACTCAAAACCGCATTAAGCAACAAGCTGACTAGCACCGATAGAAGAATTCCTTCACATGAAGAGATCAAGTCTTTATTCACTTTCAACCTTATAATAAAAACTCTTTCAAATACAAAGTCCACTAGAATCTCATGCCAAAATTATATGGACCCTATTAAATCATCCAACGCAATGAACAATTTGCCTACAATTTGCCTCTTATGGCCCACTTTAAAACCCATCCAATCTTTTGTGTGTCTTGTTTGAAGAAGGTGGTAGGAATGACTATCCATGTTCAATCTATCCTTCTAAAACTTGAAGAAGAAAGTTCCATTTGGCTCCCACTTGAAGCAATATTGGCCACCCGAGAGTGTTTCCTATGCCAATGAACCATCAGATAATTTTTAAACTAATGGGAGGATATGCAATGAGAAGATGTCACTCGGGAACTAGCAAATATTTTACAATATTTTCCATACCTATAGAATTGAGAACAATTTTGGTTTTTAAGGGGGAGGGCATGTTATGATTCTACCCTAACCTCCCTACTTTGGGTACTTAGTTAATCAATGTATGAGGACATATTATTTGAGTACATCCTATTAGGTATTTAGTGTGTAGTTACATATGTAAAAAGGGTCAACTTGATCAAATAAGGTCCCAGGTCTAGGTAGTTGGTACCCATTAATGATGAAACCACAAGTACTTAGTATTTTTTCTATCAAGAAGCTATTTATAGATATAAAAGGATCGGATATGTTTTGGAAAGTGTTATTGTATGTGGAGCTCTTCTCATATGAGGTTTTCCCCTCAAAGAGGCTCAAGCACATTGTTCACTCTATTGGGGATCTTTTAATACAAGGGATATATTGTATAGGTTTAATCATATTTTCTCTTGTATTTTATTTTCCGTGTTTAATTCCTCTAAATATTGTTCATTCTCTATTATTTTTGTTTCTTAAGTACATGACATGTTCTTCTATCATGTCTATTAACACTTTGGTCTTCCCCTCACTATTGTATCACATCATGATTCCAATTTCCTTAGCACATTTTAGAAGATACTTTGGCAACTCTTGGGATATTAATCACATTTTTCCACTTCTTTCCATCCTCAAAAAAATGGACAAAATGAATTTTTCAACCATGGTATAGTCCATCCTTTACATATCTATTACAACAAGAACAAATAATTGGATTGTTTTCTTCATGTTTTGCAACACAACTATAATAGAGTTGCCAATGTATCCATTGGGTTATCACCATTTGAAGCTTGTTATATCTATCAGTGGTGGGTTCCATATGAAATTATAGTTATTCTACCCTCACCCAACTCTATTCAACAACAACAACAATAGTAATGTGCCACCTCTTTTGTTTGGAAATTGTCTCACATCCATTCCTAGTTCACTGCAACATTGGAATCTTCCAATTCCCTCTACAAAGCCTTGTAGGATTTCCATTAGGTGCCAGTTTGATTTTGGATGGGAGATGGTGTTTGGATACACTGAGATAAATCACAAGTTGAAGTCAATCCACTATGGCCCTTATACAATAATATAGGAGGTCAATGCTAATTCCTATTGGCTTGATTTATCTTCTCACTTCATATTTGATAACATGGTCAATGTGAATCATTTGAAGTTGTATGAACCCTCTTTGCTAAAAAAGGACATCTATGTTTTCTCACTTTGTTGATGCTATTCCAAATTTCCAGCCTACTTTGGAAGCATATGCTCTCCTTGACATTCACATGTGCTTTACTCGTCGGTGCCAACATGCACTATATATTGTGGGAAGAACAAAAACCTACTTAGGATAACTGGTTTTCTCATGTTTTGTTCCAAGCCACTTTTCCTCACCTCATTGAGAAAGTAGGGACACTTTGAGCTAAATAGGGAGGAAAAGATGAGATGTACCACAAAGTTTCCAACCATGACTTCCCTATCCAAGAATGTGTTTCTTTATAGATACTCACATCAACAAATTTGTAGAATCAACGGATTCTTGGCTAACCACAATGGCTATCCATTCATCACCCTTTAAATTTTACCCCAACACTCATTTTCATTATCATTTGAAAATTTATTTGTCCCTGATGATGGGTGGATAGTCCACCCGAAACGTTGAGCATTTCTAAATAGACTACATAGTTTATTTATGGAAATTTCATGCATCATTATGATTAACTGTGAAAATCTTCACTCTCAAATTATAAACCTCTGTGGAGAGGATTGTCTCAAAAAGACCAAGATTTTCTAAAATCTTAGAGTTAAAATCATGAAAAGAGCATTTCATCTTACTTTTTTAAATCAATGACATGATTCTTGTGTTCTCCCTCCCTTTACTCAGTTTCATCAGCATAATCAACATCAATGGAGGCCTGATCTCAACCACATCTTCACAAGAGATAACAATGTTATTCTTAGGGTCGAAATTCACCATGTCGGGTTGATTCTCTTTCATTCGTCTCGTAAATTTCTTAATATCCATCTTAAACTTTCATCTAATTTTAAATTTGATTTATTGGAGGTCATATAATGCGGCTTTTAATTGTTTTGAATCTACCTCCTCAAGACAAATTCTTAAATTTAAATAAATATTTATTTCTAAACTTCATTCCACCCCTCCCCAACATTCTATTCAACAATTATCTTATCATCTTGGCTCTGATACTTCTCTTCTCTCCTTGAACAACCACCACTCTCCAAATTCTTCTATGGATTCCACCACATCCTCAGATCCCACTATGATCCTTAAACCAATTTCAGCTAGGTTTCCCTCTCCCTATCCAGTTTCTCGCAGCATCTCCCAACTGCTGGTTAACTCTTCTTCATTTATGGAACCATTCCATGTGATCCCTACTAATTCTACCACATAGGAGAACCATCCATAGAACCAAAAGATAACTTCATTCTCCTCTGGTACCTCCATCTGCAGCTGCAATTGCCTTTACCTGACTCAACTAAGTCATTGTCTCTACCTTCGCTTGACCTCACAAATCTGTTGTTTCTACCTTTGTCGGGCCTAGTTAACCCTGATGTCAACTTTTTCCACCCTTATTGATTCCAATCCCATTCCCATTTCCTGCCTCGTGTCCCCCCAACCGTCATGTTTCAAATTCTAATATAAATTAAATTTTCCTTGAATTTACCTCAATTCATATTTTCATTCTATTTTATTTGGTAATTCTAATCCCTCTCTCATTTCTCATCACATTGCAAATTTGACTAAAGATAACACAGTTCACATTGATCTTTTGAATCGTACTCCCTCCCATGAATGTTGTAGCTCTAATTTTTTTTTCCTTCGCTCCCTCTTCAAAAACACTCTTCACCTTCTTATCCATAAACATTTATCAATATTTTTTCCTCAACTCCCTCTTCAAAAATACTTTTCACCTTCTTATCCATAAACATTTATCAATATATCCTCTTTATCAATTTATCCTCTATTGAGCTTCATCCTCCTTAGAGCTTATCCTCCTTCCATTCATCTTCTTGAAAGAGGCTTTAATTTTCCCCTTTATCCTCCATTGAATTCCCATATAAGGTATTTTTTGCTTGATTGAATCAATAACTCATCATCTTCCCACACACACAAAGTCGAAGAAATTTGACAAGAATGTGGAAGAATTTTTATGTTCATCCAAACTTCCTAAACTAAATTTATCAAAAGAAGAATTTCAATCCATTCATCGCCTTAATGAAAACCATAATAACATAATTTTGAAAGCGGAAAAAGCTAATGCCACAGTCATTATGAATACATCTAACTATTCCCCGGATGGGGTGACACCTATTGATCCCGAGCTACCTAGCACACATGTGAATAGATCATTTAAAGCCCCTCGCTTCCATCCTCCCCCTCAGTCCATTCACCATGCTTAGCATTCATGATGGGAGGGAGATAGTGCGTCGGAACAAAAAGGGAATATTAATGGCGCACATTTAACAACAATTAAGGCTCACTAGAGGAGGTATGGGGCAACTGGGTGACATCAAATCAGTCCTCCTGATTCTTTCCCCTGTCATATCAATAGTTTTAATGGAGGTAAGGCTTCACCATGGTTATTTCATCTTGCATTTTAACTTGGATTTTCATTCCCTGCCTGAACTCTCTCTCCACTGGGGCCGAGCTCCTGCTTCTGTTGATTCCACTTCCCTTTTGGCGTCCATTCCCTGTCTCTCCCCCTGGTGCCTGAGCATTGTCTTTTTTCATCATCTCTCTCTATTGTGTTTACTCCATGCCAAACGAAAGGGGAAAACCCAAACACGGCCCAAATCACTATGTGGTTTTCTCCCGCTTTGGGTTTCCACGTAAAACGCTGGTGTACTATGTATGTGTATGATTGTTCATTTGTTCATTTCTTATTTACTCTACAGTTATTGGATGATAATGCTACATTGATATAACACTTGGATTATATTGTTAAAAAGGATTAAATTTCTCTATTATTGGTTCACCCCCCCTCTTAGTAATCCAACAACATCCACTTCTCCAAAGGAATTTGTGAGGGATGTGTTGTTGGAAAACACCCTCAAGATAAATTCAACAAAGGAAAGACTCTAAAGGATTCATTTCCTTTAGATCTGATCCATAGTGCCCTCATGGGACCTTTTCCACATCCATCAATCAGTATAGCAAGGTGTGTGCTCATTTTTGTTGATGATTTGTCATGCTTCACATGGATTTACTTTCTCAGGAAAAAATCAGAGGTCTTTCAACACCTCAAAGATTTCAAAGCCCTTGTTAAGACACAGTGAGGAAAGAAAATCAAAGTTCTCCTAATATATAATGGGGGAGAGTATTTTAACCATGAGATACAAAATAGTTTTCATGAGGCAGGGATTCATTTGTAGCACACAGTTCCCTATACTCCGCAGCAAAACAGAGTTGCTGAGTGGAAAAATAGATCTCTAAAAGAGATGGCATCTTGCATGCTACATTCAAAGTCACTTCCACAGAGATTATGAGTTGAAGCACTTAATTTTGAAACCTACATCCAAAATAGGTCTCCCCATAGATCTGTCAAGTATAAGACCCCTTATGAGGCTTGGAGTAGCCTCAAACCAGAAGTGACCCACTTCCGCATTTTCTGTTCATGTGCATGGGCCAGGATTCCCTCTAAGAAGAGGAAGGCACTTGATCCACAGATCATAGAGTGTATATTTGTTGGATACCTCAACGGTGTGAAGGGATAGAGACTCATTGATCTTTCCTTGGACTAACTCATCATTGAGCATAGTGTCCAATTCGAGGAAAGTGTCTCGCATGTACCTCAGCAACCACATGCAGACATTTTTGTTCTTCCACCTGTCAGAGATGATGAGCATGCACATGCCGACTCTTCTTTAGATGAGATTTCTGATTCAGAGGATTCAAATGATCCATATATAGAGTTAGTACAATCAGATGCAGAGTCAGTGCATCCAAATGCAGATGTAGAGCTAGAGTAGAGGCCCAAGTGGGCCAAGACTACTCTTCAGGATGAATGGAATCTTGTTGGGGATCCAGCTGATACTAGGAGGAATTGATATAATTTCAAGGAGCTTCCTCTTTCACTCACTTCCACTGAACCTATGCCACCCAGGCATATTTTCTTGGTTCAGTATTCAAATCCACAGTCTTATGGCGAGGCTACTGGAAATCCCTTTTGGGAATCCGCCATGCAAGAGGAGTACAAACCTCTCATCAAGAACCAGATGCGTCTATAGGACCAAGAGTGTAGCGGTTGGACACGTTAGCAGATACAAAGTTGGGATAGTTTCCAAATGATTTTAGCATGTGCATGGCATTAACTATGATGAGACCTTCGCTCTAGTAGAAAATATAGATTCCATACATTTGGCATTTCCCATTGCGGCATCCAAGGGATGGGAAGTCCATCAGCTGGATGTGAAGAATTCATTAATTCACGATGATTTATCTGAGGATATCTATATGGAGTGGCCCCAGGGATTTATGCAGGATTCATCTTTGGTTTGTCAACTAAAGAAGTCTCTTTATGACCTCAAGTAGGATCTGAGGGCATGGTATGCCAAGATGGACTCCTACCTATTGTCACAGAAATTTTTACATTGTAAATCAAACCTAAATGTTTACATGCTCAGGAAAACTCATTCACTTGTACTCCTAATTCTGTATGTTGATGATTTGTTGATCACTAGTTGCTCGACTTCAACAATTGTTGCATTCAAGAGGATTCTACATGACAAGTTCCTGATGACGAACATGGGTATGCTACATTTCTTCCTTGGACTCGAGATCAGCCAGGATGCATTAGGTATCAAACTGTCTCAAGCCAAGTATGCATGAGTTCTCCTTGAGATATTTCACATGACAGATTGCAAGTCTTCCCCGACTCCTTTCCTATCAAGATTTAGACTTGAGGATGGTGGGGAAAATCCATTGGTTGAAAGCACACTGTACAAACAGATAGTGGGGAGCTTGTTGTATCTCACACACTCTAGACCAGACCTCTCTTATGCAGTTGGATCAATCTCTAGGTTCATGTAGGAGCTGCATGAGGTACATTGGGGTATCTTTTGTATTTGGGTACCTAACATGGCCTCATTGTCAGGACCCATTCTTTATTTTCACCATAGTGATGTTCAGGGGGGGGTGTTGGAGATACTTCACACACACCTAGGATTTATTTTTCCTAAGGTTTTCCCTATGTTTATTAGTCATTATTCAGTCTCCTATATTTTAGGGAGAATATTCTCTTCGGTTAACACTTCATTTTGATTAGTTGAATGGATTCTAGATGCCACATTGGGATTATCACCATGCAACATTGGGATCATCACCAGCTAATGTACATTGTCCTTGGGATCATCACCATACTAGCGCATTACTCATGATTCCCTTATCTCCTCCTCACTTCACTCTGATTCAATCAGTTAACTAAAGACTGATAGACTAGTTAACTCAGACCAGGTGGCAGTTCACTCCCGTAACTTCCCAAGAGACTAGACTAGGTGGCAGTTTACTCCCGTAATTGTTAGTGTGTGTCCAGATCACTCTAGACCACAACTATGGTGCATTGGATTCTCCTCTAGTGCACATTAGTTGATTTATATAGAGTATATCATGTGTAAATTATCATTCATTCATTTGGTAAATGATAATTCTTCCATTCTTTCTCTCTCGCTTCTCTTTTCTCATATTTTCTCTGCAACTGTCAATTTCTAGCTAGATCTATTTTGTGCAGTTTCAACACATTTACAGTACTCGACTGGGTCCATCCCTCTTACACAAACATTTTCGTAACCCAAGAATCTCCAATTCAACTCCAAGACTCTATGAAGGCATCCAGGATACCATGTGTTGTCTAAGGAATAATTCCCTCCTCCAAGATGAAAAACACTCCTCGTCCTAAGTAGGGTGTTCTCCAAGAAAGTAACCATATCCATCTGTCCATTGTGTAAAATGTCACCAAAGTTGTTAAAATATCTCCAACACCCTAGGGAAGAATATATGCAAGAACCCAACTGAGGTCAAGAAACCATTGAGTAATCCATCTTCCATGAGCAAATCCATCATGGACCATACAGGGGCTAATTATACACCATGTACCCAAAATCTCATGAAGTACCCCCAAAGATGCTAAAAACACTTCAGGAATAACCTTGAAAGATAATAGTCCCTCTTTATGAGGAAAGTGTTTTCACCCACACCTATAGACTTTCTATGCAACTCCACCAAACCTACCACCTACAAATTTTCACTTGTTGTAGTGTCATAATCAACCATTGCCTCATGAAAAGGAACTATCACCCATGCTATCACGGTGCCTCGATCCCTCAAATAATATTAGCCACATGTGAATATGAATGAGCATAACCTTGGATGATAAGAATCATACCAGTCTCCACCATATATTAAGTCAAAATCATAGGGAAAAGTCAACAAACACCACATCATTTTCTATTCAGAACATCCTATAAAGATAATCACATCTCCATACAATATCAAGATGTGTATATCACATCTATCAAAGTCACAAAGATATATATATGCACAATTTAACTCCTCAATCCTAAAATACAAAACTTGTGGAATAGGTAACAACCTATGCAAGTTTATCCACAACTTCTCAACATGAGAATCTCTCTAATGCACCCTAAATCCTCTGGTAGTGAAACCAATGTAAACTAGATTAACTCCTTCATCCCAAGAGAATCCTAAAGCAAGGGTAACATCATGGAAAACTTCCTATGTACAAGAGAATCCAATGACCCTAGCATGTACTCTACAAGACTCCCATGGGTTAAAAACATGGAATCATCCTTTTCATCATCCTCCATCAAGGTATCACACCTCTCCTCCTTAAGACAAGTATAAGGCTCACATATGGAAGAGACCATTGCAGTATGAATCACATATATCTTAGGAGGTATACTTCCCCTCACTAAATATCTGAGCACTCATAAATTCTCTCAATCTTCCTCAAAACTTGAAGACTCATCCATCCTCTCATTGGAATGTAGAGGTGCCACTAGATCAGCAAGTAACTTGTAAAGGCCACCCTCTCTCATCCCACTAGCCAAAGTCCTCGAACTAGCTAGACTACCACCATCGATGGGTAACTATTTTCCTTCAAATGCAACTTTTCATTATACATATGTCATATAAGAAACTAAAATAATATTCTTCTTCAACGAGGAACAGACAGAACATTATTCAACTCAAGAACATCACCTTAAGGCACATGGAAGGAAATGGAGCCAAATCCTCTCATAAGATAAGTAGCATCGTCACCAAGCTCCACACTCATGTCTCCCTCTTACTCTTGAATACTTCTAAATAAATACATGCCATATGTAATATGTTCTGAAGCTCCACTATCCACATACCAACCAACAGTAGACATAGACTTAGAGGACAAGCAAGAGATCAAATCCAAATCCATCCTAAAAAGTATACAATATGAAGAAGAAGAAACCCTTCCAAAGGTCCAAGTGCTTCTCTCAAGAAACCTATGGTATCATACCAAACAACCTTAAACAAGTTCAAGAACCTCTTACCGTTGGACACACCTACCACACTTAGAGGGGGGGGTGAATGAGTGTGGGAATCTTTTTCCCAAAACTTCCCTCTTACACAAAAACTCCTTAGTTAAAATTCAACATTTGTTCATTACTCATTGCTGTCATTTATAATCAGTTAGATGTGAATACATATTAGCAACATATCATCAACAAATCATCTCCACAAGGAACACAAAGAACACAAGATGTATGTATAATTTTTCTTTTTATTATGGACTTCAATCCGGGGGTTTTTCAACAACAACTGAATAGAGTA
>JZKD02S0856853.1:158331-190109 GCA_000966675.3 Picea glauca
AAAATATATCATAACTCATACCGTTACCCATCAAACAAACTTGGGTCCATTACCCAAACCTAGGGTCTCCAACTTCTCATGGCCATAACTCTCTAACCGTGAGGAGTTATGTGAAATTATACATACCACCATAAATGGAATGACAAGAACTATACATATAATATATTTTCACCGATAATTTCCTTGATATTCATCTCATTATTCCATATACAGGCATGGGTCCTCCAACCATTCTTATAGGATAACTCAATCCGCAAAGCATCTTCCTGTGAGGGATTTCACCATAAGGGGACCACTTTGGAGGTCATCCATTTTTTCACATTATCAATCATGATAATAAAATAATGAGAGCATGGATCCTCCAACCATTCTTCTAGGATAAATCATTCCGCAAAGTGTCTTCTCGTGAGGGCTTTCACCATAAGGGGAGCACTTTGGAGTTCATCCATTTGTGCACCTTATCAATCATGATAAGACAATAATGAGTCATCTATACATTTTTCCAACAATGCATCATATACCAATGAAACCACATCAATCCATATTTATCATGTATCAATGACAACTCATTGATCCATCTTCATCATATCAATGACAACTCATTCATACATCTTCATCTATGCATTCTCATCAAGGAAAATACATATTATATTACATCAATCATCAATCAATCGATCCTTTGACATCAATCAATCAAACCATTGGCATCAATGACAACATGATCCAACACTTACATGTATTCATTAGCTAAAATACAAAATCCCTCTTACACCTAAAGTGATCTCAACCACAAAAGCTAGGATACCATGTAGAATTTTTTTCAATCCTAAGTTTTAATGTAAAAAAAAAATCACCTTTTAACAAGACGTTTCATGAATCTTAACCCTATGAATTTTCATCATTATGGCTATTATGAAATAGAAACAAAACAATAGCAGCAATGAACTATATTTTAATCTAAACAACCCCAATCCACTAGGCAATTCAAAAGAAAAGATACCAATATTATGTTCCAATAATTACATCCCTCTAGGGCAAACTTATCATGAATATAATAGATCTAAAAACATTTACAACAACCATAAAAATAGTAGTAAATATTCCATTATATTCTTCAATTATAATGTTAATAACTTAACATATTCATCCTTAAACTATGTCAAATTAACAACACATAATGTGCTGGAAATTACACACCATAAAGAATATAGATGGTTGAAAATCAAATCTACAATTTACACAAGGTATTGGATAGTTGGAAACTTCATTAATATGCATAAATATTATGGTCATGTACCTACCATAGTCTTATCACGAGGTTAGTACAATCTTCTATCTCTCCAAAACATTGGCTAGGGGAAACCAAGAGAAATTTAGCTCACAACAATTGGATCCAACAAACATGCATCGCAAAAGAAAATCCTTCAAGGAAAGACGTGTCATTTTTTTCTTCTCTTCACCAAGTAAAACCTATGGTTTCTTCTCAAAAATCAAATATCCAAATCCCCAAGGGATGAAAACCTAACCCTAGTCTTCAATATTCTCCAACAAACTCAAGAAACACTAGTGACTCTAAGAGAAAGAGATCATGTACATAAAATTATCCAAGAGAGAGAGGAGAAGTGGTACACTTCCTAATCACAACTCTACACAAGAATGAATGAGTGAGTGAAGGAATTTATCCTTCCTCTATATATATGAGAGGTAAGGGAGGCCAATAATACATATGGGCTTATGTGTTAGGGACCTAACCTCACTAACCGCTCATGTAGGTAGAACAATATGTTTTATATGTAATAAAGGGAGAAATTAGTAAATAAGGCCTAAGTAATAATGTGAACATGTATAATCTAAGAAGATTTGATAAAATATTTTTCTTCGAGAAATATATTCCTATAGAATGTTATCTAGAAGCTATAAATAGTATAAATAGGAGAGAAAGCATGGGAAATTTTTCTATTCAGAATTATTTTGTAATTGAGCTCATTCTCTGATGGTGGTTTCCCCCTCGAAGAGACAAGTGAACTTGGATTTCTATCAATAAAGGTATCATTTTTTTATGTTATTGTTCTCTGTATTTCATTGTTTTTGTTGGTATTCATCATGGTTATTTTGTTATTCTTTGCAGCTGGTGTTTTACAAGTGGTATCAGAGTACTTTCCTCTACAGAAATTTAGACAAAATATTTTGGGTAGATACGTGTACGATTGATGTCTTTAAAACACAAAGATTTGTCATTTGGTGGGTAAAACAGGGGTTGGGGAAGACTACATGTAGAAAATACAGACGGTTTCACAGGTTACTCGAAACCACTATTTCACCTAGTTGGAAACCTCTATAACCCTTGTTGGTACCCCTTCAAGTAGTACTGCATCAGATAGCACTTGTACATGACCATCACTCCCACGTAAATTTGGGTATATAGGGAGTCACTTAGTTATTTTAAAATAGCTATAGATCATCTTATCGATCGCCTGACTGTTATAGTGGCACCAAGAACATCACTCTGAAATATCACTTGCGCGTACCTGGGTAATCGGGTAGTATGGCTAACGGTACGACCGCTCCTCCTTAGTTGGTTCCTTGAGATATTGAGCTAAGTGTTATTGTTCAACCTCACATGTATATCATATATCTATATCACAGGGAAAACCCTTGTTCGTAGAAACCCTCAAAACACTAGCCCTTGTTGCTGGAACAAAAAAGAACAGAAACAAAGGGGAAATTTTGCAGTGCAACCTTGCCTCCTACATCCAGGTTGAGAAATTCCTACACATTTTTCCCTGATTACAATCTGGGAATTTAGTAATTACAATATTCTTCAAACTAGCATATAAGTCTGTGAGAGTAAAAAAGAGTGTAGTGGTACTAATATCACTCTTTTTTGTCACCTATCCCACTGTAACCTCTCTTCACCCTTATCGAAATGGTATCCATCACTTATAATCATTTTTTCCCATGGACCCACCCCCCCTTCTCGGTACCCTTATTTGTGACCTATTCCATTGAAATCCTCTCTTCGCATAGATCGCAGTGGTACTCCTCACTCATAACCCTTTTATTTGTAGACCCAACTACCTACTTCCACAATGGCCCACACCGAAAACCAGGAAATCATTTCCTTGCAACTTGAAACCAACCAAAAAAATACCAACATCCAACACATGACTTCTTAAATTGATGTCTTCGATTCCAAATTTTAATAACTCAATACAAAATTTGACTCCCTTGAAACCACCCTAAAACAACGGATGAGCCAGTCCCAGGGCCCTACCTCTTATGAACAATCTTCACACCTTGAAGGGGATGATTACTCCCACACCATGGCCTTTAATAACAACCTCCTTCATCGTGACCTTTGTATTCTCAAAGTTGATGTGAATAAATTTGATGGCTCTAACCCCACAGGTTGGTTTACTCAAATGGAACATTATTTCTCCTTGCATGGAATTACTAATGATTTTTCCAAACTTCATATCGATGTCCTTTATTTGGATCCTGAAAGTTTGCAGTGGTGTCAATGGCATAAAAATTCTTTCCAAGGGTATATTTCCTGGACCCTATTTGTTGTCAATCTCTATGAACTCTTTGAGACGGACACCCATCATTTAGGTCATATAACCAAGTTAAAATAGTTTTGTACAGTGGAAGAATATATATATGACTTTGATCACTTGTATTTCCAAACATAAGACATGTTTGACAACTTATATTGTGAATGCTTCATTAGTGGCCTTAAAGATAAAATATGCACCCATGTCTTAATGGCTCGCCCCCAGACTTTTCTTGAAGCCACTCATAGAGCCAAGGAAGCACAAAAAGTCGTCTCTTCCCAAAACCGAAAACCCTCATTTCTTCCTCACTCCCAGCCCACCAACCCTGCCCCTCCTCCATGTCCTCTTAAGGTCCACAAATTAACCAGAGCATAAATGGTTGAATGCTAACTCAAGGGTCTTTGTTATAACTGTAATGACAAATACTTTCTAGGGCACAAGTGTAAGAAGAAAAAATTGTTTATGGACATTTTTGAGGACGTTGCTAAAGAGGATATTGATGATTTCCCTCCTGAATATATAATCCCAGTAGATGATCATACATATCCCTTTGATCCCCCAGAACTTGAACAAATTATCTCCTTGAATTCCCTCGTAGGTATCTCTTCTCCTCAAACACTTAAATTAATTGGATATATCAATCATAGGAAAGTCATTTCCCTCATTGACAGTGGAGGGCGTTGTGAAAATGTGCACCTACAAATTGGTCATTACCACCTCAAATCTTATATGTTTACTATTGACATGGGTGTTTTTGACATTGTCCTAGGTGTTGAATGGTTGTGCACACTTGGCCCCATCACCATGGATTTCAAGGATTTAACTGTTAAAATTTTGGTATGCTCATTTAACTATAGACAATTTTACATCATTGTCACCCAACCATAGGAATTCACTATGCAACCCTCAAGAACACTAACCTTTTCTTAGATAGAATGATGCAGGTAAGTCCACACTAGAACCAATAGATAAACCCTAACCAGAAACACCATTGTTGTAGCAGCAACACAATACCAAGAGAGCGTACCTCTACTAATAGAAGTGTACCTTTACCAATATAATCACACAGGAGAGATACCATAAAAACTAAGATTACACCATGACAATTGTTGCTCCAGCCTCTCCATACGTGCGCCTCCTTCTGTTGCAACTGCAATTGTTGCTCCTCAGACTTGCGCCCTCCTTCTATTGAGTAAGTGTGTGTAAGTGTACAAATGAGCTAAGGCATCACCTTATTTATACGTATTCTTCTTGTGAAATTTTTCCACAGAGTCGACCTCTCTTTTCTGGAAAATATAATTTACTTTGACTTTTTCTAGTAGGGTCGACTTCTCTTTCTGGGGTTTTGTATTTCTTTATTATTATTCTCCTTGGGCTAACTTCTCTTGTAGGGTTTTCACACATTTTTTTAAAGGTTCTCTTACTTTCGAAATATTCTATTCTAAGTACAAAGGTTACACTTGGAGGTTAATACCTCCCACAGCTACCAAAACATCAACACTCCCTCTTAACTAGGGAGGTATTAACTAATATGTTCTTCATGTAATGGTCAGAAACACATCCATCCATCTCACATGGCATGGGAAAGACTCACATGGTCTTATAGACCAGTCTACAGGTAGCATCACCATAGCCACGCAGGCTATCTCATGATAAAATAGATCACGTCACAAGTAGCATGGCCAAACAGGCCATCTCATGATCAAACAGATCATGTAACAAGTAACATCACCATAGCCATACAGGTTTTGTCATAGTCACACACACAGAATATTTGATGGTCATGTCACAGTCATGCATTTGGGGTCTCATCATCCTTCCGGGATTTATTTCATGATGGGGTTTAAACTCACCAACTCACACAGAATCCAGCATCTAGTTCATATATAACTAGTAACTCGCCATCTCACACAGAATCTGACATCTAGTTCATACAGAACTAGTAACATCCATACCAGACTATTTCACTAGAGTAGAAATATCGCAACATACCAGACTTTTTCACTAGAGTAGCTATGCGTACTAGAATATTTCACTGGAGTAGAAATATCTGAGCGTACTAGACTATTTCACTAGAGTATTTATGCGTGCTTGACTATTTTAATGGAGTAGCAATATCTCACTGTACTAGACTATTTCATTGGAGTAACTATGCGTACCAGAATATTTCACTAAAGTAGCAATATCTCAACATACCGGACTATTTCACTGGAGTAGCTATGTGTTCTATACTATTTCATTAGAGTATCAATATCTCACCATACCAAACTATTTTTTTGGAGTAACTATGTGTACCAGACTATTTTACTGGAGTAGCAATATCTCAGCATACCAGACTATTTCACTGGAGTAGCTATGTATACCAGAATATTTCACTGGAGTAGCAATATCACAGCGTACCAAACTATTTCACTGGAGTAGCTATGCATACCATAATATTTCACTGGAGTAGCAATATCTCATTGTACCAAACTATTTAACTGGAGTAGCTATGTGTACCACACTATTTCACTAGAGTAGAAATATCTTAGCATACCAGACTATTTCACTGGAGTAACTATGTGTACCAGAATATTTCACTGGAGTAACTATGTGTACCAGACTATTTCACTGGAATACCTATGTACCAAACTATTTCACTGGAGTAGCAGAATTTTGTACCAGACTGTTTCACTGGAATAGAAGACCTTCATACCAAACTGTTTCATTGGAGTAGCAGATGTCCAACACACTATATTGGCCCTCTATCTTTCCCAGAGGCACGCCCTCCCCGAAGGATCTGTGTCAAGCCTCAAACCACACAAAATGGTTAGGCCTCCATAGCTAGGAAAACATGCTCTCCCCAAAGGATATACATACACATCATCCTAACTAGTGCCACAGTCAATGCCCATGCATGACAACTTGTTTTCCACAATATACCATGATTTTATTTGGAGTCACGTATGTAAATCATCACTCCCTCTTACTAGGTAAGTCTTTTTGGACCACACCAAGCTTGTCTCTAAGGTACACAAACTTTACTCTCGATAGAGGCTTGGTCAACACGCCTATTATCTGGTCATCTATAGTGACATATTGCAACTTCACTACTCCCTTCTGCACCATATCTCTAATAAAGTGATACATGGTGGCGTCCAATATCTCTGAAGAAGTATCACACAACAACTTCAGATTCATCACCATCAGAGTAGGCATGGCCTTGCAATACATCATCCCAAATATCTTCAGGATGTCTATTGCATACTTTCCTTGATTAAGGAAAATCACATCCAATCTCTACCATACCTCCAGACCCAAGAAATAATGCACCATACCCAGGTCTTTCATCTCAAACTCCAATGCATTCTTTCTCTTGCACACAACGATGAGCTTCTTGTTCCTTGTTATAAACTGGTCATCCACATATAATAGCAATATCACCAGTACACCATTCACAACCTTGTAGTAAAGGTTGGAATCTGCTTTACTCTTGGTAAAGACCAAGTTCATTAGGAAACTGTTTGATCTAGCATATCATGCCCTGGGGTTTTTCTTAGGCCTGTACAAATCTTTCTTCATTCTACAGACATGAAACTCCTTATCTATGTACACTTCTTTTAATTACTGAAGCAATTTTCTTGTCATAATCTTCTTCCTCTTGCTGGGAGAATCTTCTGGCCATAAATCAGGATTTATACATCACTATTCTACCATCAGGAGCATGTTTGATCTTGTATATCAATTTGGAATCCACCACTGACTTCCATTCTGGTCTCAAGGAAAAAATCCATATTCTAGTCCTTCTGACTGCTTCCTCCTCTGTCACTGAAGCAAGGGAATATTCCTAGTAGGTCTCAGATCTCCTTGAAGCATTTAAAGTTTTGATCTAGCCTCCTCAACTCCTGGCACCTATCTGATATTCCTAGAATACTTCTCTCTCTCCCATCTAAATATGAGGAGGAATACTTTCTGAATGAAAATCTCTAGGCCATTGACACTTTCTAAGATCAGGCTCAGTCTAATTCTCCATGCGCCCTCTGAATCTTGACTCCCTATGAGTCTATATAATATTTGGAGCTATTTGCTTCCTCTGTGTGTGATGATTTCCTTTGAAGTCTCCTATGAATGGTCCAGGGGAGGTTGTTGCTCCCTACTAGATCGTGAGGGATAACTCCCTATGAATTCTAGCTACTTTTGAGATGGTACTTGTTGGGGTTGTCTTCCTTGTTACTGGTGGAGCCATCTGATCCTCATGATATGGATTATCAATGCTACATATGTTTACATCCTACAAAGTTTCACGGGACCGTGATGGTCTCTTCCTAGTTACTGTAATGATTCTCGGTAGGCCCATCTACATCTACTAAATCTTCCTGATGATCTGAAAGGTGATCGACTGTACTAGAAATTTCTATTTGGTCATATTTGGAGCCTTCTACTCCTTACAATCAATCTCCATATGATATAACTTGTATCTTGCAAAAATACCCTTCTTGCCAGAAGGTTTTTACATAGTCCTCTTTTTTTTCGGTACAAGGATATATGTAGTCGTGTATACAACTTCTTATCTCAATAGTCTACTCCATGTCTCAAACTATATACCATCTAATATGTTGCCTCCTGCAACCATCACTATAGCTCCCCTTAGATATCACATGTGACCTTCCCAGAACAACAAGGGAAAAACATAGACAAGAATAATACTCTTATAATAATAATAAAAAAATAACAAGAAAAATAATCACAATAGATCTTTCTCAGAGCTATCACTTGTGACCATCCTGGAACAAGAGAAAAAATAAAAAATACAATAATAAGAAATAGGAACAACACTCTTCTAGTGTTGTGACCAATCATTCATCCATGGTAACCTGTCCGGAACAAGAAAAACGAGAGCAAAATAATTTCCAATATAATAGTATTTACATAAGAACATTATATCTATGTTAGCAAAAATAAAAGACAATTTCATGGTAATAAAAATATCATTACCAAAGTGACATGCCTAGAAGAAAAAAAAGAAGTATCTCCTAGAGGAGATGTTAGTTCATATTACAAATAAGTACAATAAGCATTTATATCAATAGTACTCACATGCTACTGTTGGAGTTACTTCACACACACCTATTATTTCTTTTTCCTAAGGTTTTTCCTTGTTTATTAGTCATAATTAGTCATTATCCACTCTCTTATATTTTAGGGGAGAATATCCCACCTAGAGAATATTCTCTTTCACTTGACACTTCAGTTTGACTAGTTGAGTTGATTTTAGATGTTGCATTGGTTTTATCACCATGAAACATTGGGATCATCACCATGCTAATTCGACCTCTCCTTGGTATCATCACCAAACTGGTGCATTAGCCTTGATTCCCTGAGTTAACTTCTCACTACTCTTTGTTCAGTGAGTTAATTGAAGACTAGTTGACTAGTTAACTCAACTAGGTGGTAGTTCACTCCCATAACTGCCTGAGAGACTAGACTAGGTGGAATTTCACTCCTGTAACTGTTGGTGTGTGTCCAAATCACTCTATACCACCACTATGGCACATTGGTTCTCCTCCAGTGCACACTCATTGAGTTGTACAGAGTATATCATGTGTAAATTATTCATTATTCATAATGGTTAATGCGAATTCTTTCATTCTTTCTCTCCTTCTTCTTCTTTCTCCAATTCTCTCTGAAAATTTGTGTATTATTGTTTATCTAGATATATTTTGTGTAGGTTCAACACATTTACATGGTATCAAAGCTAACGGACTGCTAATCAAAAGCTACACCAAAACAAATTGCAGGTACAAAAGATTGAAGACAGTGGAAAGATGGATTTCCAAAAATAATTCATTCTTACACCTTACAACTATTTTGCATGGAAGGTGAAAATAGCCATACATATCTGAAACAGAGGGTTGTATATCTTAACCTTGAATATAGATATAGAAATTACATCAGCCATAGAAAAATCCAAGTATTAAATCGCATGGATGAGGCACTTGGAACAATTTGCAGTCTTATTTCTCCCGATCTCCTTTTTCACATATCTTCTTGTAAGACTCCCAACGAAGCCTGGAAAACCTTGGAAGGGATCTTTGGAAAACATGATGGAGGTGGACTTTCTCACATTGGATGCAAAAATCTTTGACAATATCCAATATTTCTTTACAAAATTCAAGGATTTATTCTCGCAACTCAAAGCTTGTCGGGTTGATAAATCGACGGAGGAGAAACAAATGGTTCTCACCATTCTCTCCAAGCTTGGTCTTGAATTAAATATATTTGTATCCACATTCTATACTATCATATTTGCCTCTAGAGCCACCTCGAAGATGCCTTCTCTTGAGTACTTTATCGAATCCCTGACACAAGAGAAAACCAGGCTCATCAACATGGTCACAATCAAAGGCCCAAGGGCACATGCACTCACTGTGCATGATGGAAGCCACAAATATGAAAAATATAAAGATAAACATAAACATAAATATCATGCACATACGAAGAAGGAAGGGTACACAAAACCTTTCATTGATGCCTCCGGATCCAAAGGAGAAGAGGGGAAAAAAGGAGAAAAATGCATGTACTGTCACAAAAGATTCCATTCGGAATCCTCATGCATGCAAAAAAAAATAGATCTTATGTCTCAAATACTTAATAAAAACAACCTTGGAGATCACATCCCTAAGAGTGCCAAAAAGAAGAAGCCAGAAGATTTGAATTCCAAGAAAGGCAATTCTAGCCATGCCTTGATTGCCATAAACTCCTCTCTTGATGCTTGGATCGTTGATTCAGGAGCATCACATCACATGGCTGGCTCAAAAGTAGTATATTCTTCTTTGGATGCATGCAAAGGTCATCCTATTCTGATGGGGGACAACTCTTCTGTCAAAGTGACTGAAAAAGGAAGGATTGAACTCACCAATGGAATCTTCAACAATGTGTTGCACGTTCACAAACTTTCTGTCAACCTTATCTCCGTGTATCAGATGATGAATTCTGGAACCGGAAAGAAGGTCATATTCACACCAAATTATGTGGACATCTATGACATGCAAACCAACTCCATGGTTTCTACTAGTGAGGTAAATCATCAATCTAGGTTTACTTGGAAGGACCTGTGAATGACACAGTAATCATGTAGTTCACCGAGAAAGAGGCCACAACAAAGTAGCAAGTCGAAGAAGCTCGGGCCAAGCTCAAGGTGTTCAAGGAAGAATTTCTCAGACCAGAGTGTCTCAGGATGAGTCACAGGTGAGTGTTGGGGGGCCATTGTCCCTTGACCAAGTTTTGGGAGTTTCTTTTTCATATTGACCTATTTTGGGACTTCGACAGCCTGTCGAAGGAAGAGCGCAAGACGAAGCGGAGATCATGGGATCTCAGCCCCCTTTTGGGCCTCTTTTTGGGCTTTTGGGAATATGTAACGGGTATGGGATGTTGGCCCATGGGTTTACCCATGTTTAGGCCCTTTTGTAATGTATAAATAAGTAGCTAGGTGATGTAAGAGAGAGACCTACTAGGCTAGTGAGATAAGTGCTAGATCTATGTGATCGAAGGATTGGAAGTGCTTTGTGCATGACTGTAAGAGGCTTGCAGAGCTGAGTGCAAGTAGTTGTGACATATTGTGAAGGGCTTAGTGTTGTAATGCAAGGAAGAAGGATATAGCGAGTTGCGCAGATCTTCTTTCATGTGTGGAGTAATGTTTTTGAGGCTCTGTGCTTGTAACTGACTGGATGAAGATAATAAAGAAGAAGAGTTGGTGGACATAGCCCCAGGATGGGGGTGAACCATGTAAACATTGTGTTGTATCGCTTGGTGCTTGTATGAATGTGTTTATGTCTTCTTTGCTTAGTGATTTATGATGATTAGATAGATCTTCTTATGTTGAGTGCTAATGATGTGTAGAATGTTAGATCCGATATACATGGATATGCTCAGTGCTTGATCAGCTAGATCTGACCTATTTATTGATGCTAAGTGCTTAATGTGGTAGATTAGTGTGGATACCATGAAGCCTTGTTTTACCAGTGAAGTGGTTATTGATTGTATATTTTGGAACTAATGTGTTGAGTGCTCTATTAAGTTGTATAATCACTAATCTGTGTCCCAGCTAAGGTTGCAGAAACTTTAGTCCTGCAACCACCTCTTCCTTTACCTCGAGTGAGACTTCATCTACTTCGCAGGTGTTACCGAAAGGGCCGGTAGTTAAGGTTTTGTTGGTGCATTGTTGTAGCGTTGAACCCTGTGTCTGCCCATGTTCCAACAAATGGTTCCATTGTCAGGACATGAAACTGTGATTGTTGGGAACTGAAGAAAAGAGAAAGCTCCATGTGTAGAATCTTTGTGCGAAAATTTGACTTGAAACTGTGAAATCTCTATACATAGATCTGTTTCCCTAGTGCGTAGTGCTATACTGATCTGTGATGTTCTTTGATAAAGAAAATAGGAATGGATATGAAAGAAAGAAGCCCGATCTGAAGAAAGGAGGTCGGATCTGAAGAAAAGAAGCCAGATTTGAAAGCTTTGTGCTCTAAGAAAGGTAAAAGTGAGAAGCTCTGATTAAAAGAGGTAATATTTGTAAGCTCTATGCTTTGATAAAGGTAAAGAATAGTGAAAAGTTCTAGATCTGAAAGCTTTATCCTCTGTAAAAGTAAGATAAGTGAATTTTTTTGTTTCTAGAGTATGGATCTAAGAATGTTTGATAGATTATGTCCTAGCTTAAAAACTAGGGCACTAATAGATGAAAGAATATTTGTTATGAATAGATCTGATAATAATAATGAAAGATATGTTATACCTATGCATAGAAAGAATGTTTGAACTAACAAATGGATGCAATATCCTAGAAAGAATTTGTTGCAGGTTAACTCCTATGATCCAAGTGCACAGCACGGGAGAAGTTGGGGATCATTTAAAAGAAAGAGAGGATTGACCCTCTGTTAGAGTTGTAGAAGACCGGGACATCTTGCTAAAGAATGCCCTGGGAGAAGACCTAGTTGTCTTTTTTGTAAGGCTATGGACCATGAAGTGTTGGATTTCCCTAGAATGATCGTTAAGCTTGAAGGAATGAATCTGAATCCAAAGAAACCTAAGGCAAGTCCAAAAAAGGCAGAACCCCAGCAAGAATCAGAGAAAATATTACTACAAATGAGAGAAACTCTAAACGACCACTGACATGTCATATTATCATAAGTTTTCAAAGAAAAGGAATGCATTGAAGCAAGAATAGGGGACTTCCACATTGACTGTGTTCTTGATGAAGAAACATGGGAGAATATTATGCCAGAAAGAACTTGGGAAGCCTATTATGATCCCTTCATTAGGAGGAATAGGACTATTCAGAGGAAACCTGATAAATTTGTGTGGGAAGCTCGCTCAAATACCTATGACCGTCAATGGAACTTCGACAAAGGAAGATTTTGAGATTATTAAATTTATTGAAGACAAGGCCCCGTTTACCATATTACTAAGGAAACCTTGGATTGAAAGAGATCAAGCTAGACAAAAGGAAGAAGAAGAAGCCTTGGAGCAGAAGAAACAAGAGTTAAAATATTTCATGACCAGAAGGATCGCTCAATTGATTAAAGAATAGGAGAATAGATCAAATCTATTCGACCCTAGGGATTCTGATGTTGAAGCTGCAAGACCACTAGAATACCCATAGAAGACTAAAGCAATCATTCCAGATACAAAAGAGGTGTTACCCCTGACAAGAACAAAGGGAAAGAACCCAAAGTTTATGAAGATTCTGCACTTCGGACGACACCAAGAGGTGAACGCATGTGTCAATTTTCTACTATCCTGCTACCATGGTGGATATTTATGGTTGAACCATCACATTACAGTGGATCAAACATTGATCAATCGGATCACAGGGATAAGCATGCAAGGCCCCGACCCACAGGATTTCTACCTCGGAAAGACCACGGATTGTGCCCTCGCCCAGAGGATAAAGGATACTTATGGATATGTAAATAAGGGAACGTGAGGCTACAAGGTAGCCTCTATCCAGAGTGGCATAGTGTGCCTCGCTTGTCAATTGATCGCAGGGAAATTAGTTCGCAAGAACCGGCCCACCCAAGTGACTGGATTTGTAGTTGACCTCACAAGGAAGTGCGCAGAGGGCCTACATATGAATTGAGAGAAGTACCTCGTAAATCAGTTAGAACTGAACTGTAGAGAAGCGCAAGACCAAGGGTATGAGTTTCACTTCAATTAGATTCTCATCCTAATTACTTTCATCGCATGGGATATGCCAGAAGGTGCATCCTTCCTGGACATTGATCCCTTCGAACCACTGGCCGCGAAGTTCAGGACATTTTGGTACTCCATCAACATGAACAAGCAGTGGAAATCAAATGTCATCTTCCACACTTATTACAACCAACTAAAGATCACAATCCAGTATACGCCTCGTATAACCCTTAACACACTTCACGGGTTCAAACCACTAATGAAATTCAACGCAAACCACCACTTCATCTATATCACAATGCACGTTGATGAGAATCAACAACTGTTGTAGTCATACTACAAGTTGACGGAGGAGGATTTAGAGGAAATCACCAAGTAATGGTCGAAAAACCCCCTCATCCTAGCAGAATCCGTGGAGTTATCTGATGTTTATAGTCCAGAAGCAGTGCACGATACACCTGGACCAAGCAAGACAAAGAAACATGAGGACATCCAATATGTCCACAGTAACTCAGCAAAGACCCCTTCTATCTCACCTGAGCGAGGAGGTGATGTCAGAGAGATAGACAACACCAAAGTCGAATAGAAGAAAGGCGAGATCACACTGCCTAGAGATGAGGAGGACCCCTCCAAGAAAAGGAAAGTTTCCCCACCGAAACCTACATTTCAAAAGAAATTAAATCCGTCCAGGACTAAATTTGAGACCACCCTAACCTTAGATGACTTCGACTTCATCATCGCAACACTCAATGATGCTTCATTGGAGATAGCAGAGAAGAAGGAAGCTGAGAAGGAGGAGTTGTTTAGTCGGATCAAGGTTGAACTTCAAGAAGTGCAGAAGGCACTACAGTCCAGCCATGCAGTTTCTACCATGCCTCTATCAGCAGGAACACCAGAAATGGGAGATGAGCCAGCTCAACTCCACCGAATCGTTGATACAGTCAAAGCTCGCCTTCGACGATAATAGGAGGAGACAGCGCAAGCCACCTAGGCTTTGGTGCAAGCATAGGGAGATCTTCTAGAGCAGCATAGTAATGCAGAACGAGAGAAGCTTTCTCTACAAGAGAAGATCGACGAAGAAAAAGCCCAGATGTATAAAGAAATGGAACAGTTGCTCGCAGAGCAAATTGAAGTTAAGGAAATGCTTCACAGAGCACTTCGCTCTATGAGAGTCATCGAAGTAAAAACTGAATAACATGCTCCCCAGCAGGTGGCACAACTCAAAGAAGTAATCCAGCAGTGCATTGTAAACTTGGAGCTCCGCACTATGCCTGAGACCCCTCAAGAGGTACTAGACCAAAGGGAAGCAACTGCCTACAACACAGTTGACAGATTAAAATATCTTTCCTTGGAGTTCAAGCAGCTAAGTAACTAGAGCGCCCATACATATGAAAACCTCACAGAGAACCCAGAGTTATAGACGTTGGAGTCACAGATCTAGGAAGCAAAGCATCATGCGGATACACTGCAAGTGCAGCTGAAGGCCCTGTCATCTGTAGACATAATGAAGAGGTCTCACGAACAATGCACAACTCAGTAGAATATCCATATGCTTCAAAGAAAAGTGATGGAAGTCACCCAACGAATCCAACCTATGCAAGATGAGGCATGCCTATTGTTTTTCGAAATAGAGAGCCAAGGAGCAGAGCTAGAATAGGTCGTCCTCACAGTAGAACAACACCTGGAAGGACCAATGAATGACGCAGTAATCCTGGAGTTCACCGAGCAAGAGGCAATAGCAAGGCAGCAAGTCGAAGCAGCTCGGACCAAGCTCAAGGAGTTCGAGGAAGAATTGCTCAGACCAAAGTGACTCGGGATGAGTCATAGGTGAGTGTTAGGGGGTTGTTGGCCCTTGACCAAGTTTTGGGAGTTTCTTGGTCATATTGTCCTATTTTGGGACTTTGGAAGCCTGTCGAAGGAAGAGCGCAAGATGAAGTGGAGATCATGGGATCTTGGCCCCCTTTTGGGCCTCTTTTTGGGTTTTGGGGAATATGTAACGGGTATGGAAGGTCGGCCCATGGGTTTACCCATGTTTAGGCCCTTTTCTAATGTATAAGTAAGTAGTTAGGTGATGTAAGAGAGAGACCTACCAGGATGGTGAGCTAAGTGCTAGATCTATGTGATCGAAGGATTGTAAGTGCTTTGTGTGTAACTGTAAGAGGCTTGCAGAACTAAGTGCAAGTAGTTGTGACAGATTGTGAAGGGCTTAGTGTTGTAACACAAGGAAGAAGGATCTAGCGAGCTGCACAGATCTTTTGTCTAGTGCGGAGTAAGGGTTTTGAGGTTCTGTGCTTGTAACCGATTGACTCAAGATAATAAAGAAGAAGAGTTGGTGGATGTAGCCCCAGGGTGGGGTTGAACCACGTAAACACTGTGATGTATCTCTTGGTGCTTGTCTGAATGTGTTTATGTCTTCTTTTCTTAGTGCTTTATAATGATTAGATAGATCTGATTATACTTAGTGCTAATGATGTGTATAATGTTAGATCTGATATACATGGATATTCTCAGTGCTTGATCAACTAGATATGACCTATTTATTGATGTTAAGTGCTTAAAGTGGTAGATTAGTGCAGATACCATGAAGCCCTATTTTACCAATGAAGTGGTTATTGATTGTATATTGTGGAACTAATGTATTGAGTGCTCTATTAATCTATATAATCATTGATCTATGTCACGGATAAGGTTGCATACACTTGAGTCCTGCAACCACCCCTGCCTCTACCTCGGGTGAGACTTCATCTTCTTCGAAGGTGTTTCCGAAAGGGTCGTTAGTTAGGGTTTTGTTGGTGCGTTGTTGTAGCATTGAACCCTAGTTCTACCCCTGTGCCAACAAATGGTTTTGTTGCCGAGACATGAAACTGTGATTGTTAGGGAACTGAAGAAAAGTGAAAGCTTTGTGTGTAGAAGCTTTATGTGAAAATCTAACTTGAAACTGTGAAAGCTTTGTGTGTAGATCTGTTTCCCTAGTGCGTAGTGTTCTACTGATCTGTGAAATTATATGATAAAGAAAATAGGATTGGATCTAAAAGAAAGAAGCCTGATCTGAAGAAAGGAGGTCAGATATGAAGAAAAGAAGCCAGATCTGAAAGCTTTGTGCTCTAAGAAAGGTAAAAGTGAGAAACTCTGATTAAAATAGGTAATATCTGTAAGATCTATGCTTTGATAAAGGTAAATAATAGTGAAAAGTTCTAGATCTGAAAGCTTTGTGCTCTGTAAAAGTAAGATAAGTGAAATGTTTTGTTTCTAGAGTATGGATCTAGGAATGTTTGATAGATTATTTCCTAGATTAAAAACTAGGGAACTAATAGATGAAAGAATATTTGTTATGAATATATCTGATAAGAATAATGAAAGATATGTTATACCTATGCATAGGAAGAATGTTTGGACTAACAAATGGATGAAAGATCCTAGAAATAATTTGTTGCAGGTTAACTCCTATGATCCTAGTGCGTAGTACGAGAGAAGCTGGGGATCATTTAAAAGAAAGAGAGGATTGACCCTTTGTTATAGTTGCAGAAGACCGGGACATCTTGTTAAAGAATGCCCTGGGAAAAGACCTAGTTGTCTTTGTTGTAAGGCTATGGAGCATGAAGTGTTGGATTTCCCTAGAATGATCGCTAAGCTTGAAGGAATGAATCTAAATCCAGAGAAACCTAAGGCAAATCTAGAAAAGGAAGAACCCCATCAAGAATCAGAGAAAATATTACTACAAATGAGAGAAACTTTGAACAACCACTAACATGTCATATTATCAGAATTTTTCAAAGAAAATGAATGCATTGAAGCAAGAATAGGGGACTTCCGCATTGACTATGTTCTTGATGAAGAAACATAGGTGAATATTATGCCAGAAAGAACTTGGGAAGCTATAGGGAAGCCTGTTATAATCCCTTCATTAGGAGGAATAGGACTATTCAGAGGAAAGATGATAAATTTGTGTGGGAAGCTCGCTCATATACCTATGACCGTCAATGGAACTTCGACAAAGAAAGATTTTGAGATTATTAAATTTATTGAAGATAGCGCCCCGTTTACCATGTTACTAGGGAAACCTTGGATTGAAAGAGATCAAGCCAGATGAAAGGAAGAATAAGAAGCCTTAGAGCAAAAGAAACAAGAGTTAAAATATTTCATGACCAGAAGGATCGCTCAATTGATTAAAGAACAGGAGAACAAATCAAAGCTATTTGACCCTAAAGACTCTGATGTTGAAGCAGCAAGACCACTAGAATACCCACATAAGACTTAAGTACTCATTCCAGATACAGAAGAGGTGTTACCCCTGAAAGAGTCTCAACAGTGCACAGTGACTATGTTAAACGAAGATAAGAATCAGAATGGAAAAATACACACCGAGTCAAAGCTCACAGGAAAGAAGGCTAGAAATCTAAGCAAGAAGAGGGCTAAGATTGAAAAACTACAAAAGGTTCTAGAGGGAACTGCGCAGAAAGAAAATTTGCAAAATAGGACCTTCGTCGGGATATCAGAACAGTGACATAAGGCACTTCGCCATGACAAAGCAATATAGCCGTTGGGACTGATATATCTGTTCAACTTTTATTCCGAACGGACAGAAAAAAAATAAAGGTTTGTCATCAGACCGTTGGCCTACGCCATAACGGATCGAACAGGAGTTAATGGAAGCTCATACCCGTTGTAAGCACATTGTTTTCGAGTTACCTATTTATCATGTCGCGCCATGCACGAAGAACACTTTTGCTAAATGAGAATTTGAAACCCACAGACTGAACGAATTGCATACAATGATCATTGCCCCCTTGCTATTATTCCAGTATAGTGTCTAAATTCCCTCGTGACCCCGATCATTTTAATTCCGAGCATGTATGTTTGTTGAACTCACCGCAGTTGAAGAATTAGTGACAAAAGTTCTCCTCGACTTGATGACAAAGAGAGTCATGTCGAAGAGAGGAGTGTCTACAGGTATACAAGCATATTCGATGAGAGGACTGCAGGCCTCTCTGTCCACTGCTCGAGTTGGACCATCCCAGCCAACTAATGAGAAATGAACGAAGCACAGAGACAATATCGCGAATGCTAAGCTAATTCTGAGCATCCTACCTGCCTATCTACCACCTCTAAGCGGTGCAATAAACCGAGATAGTGTGACACGAGACTTTGAATATGTGTTGGTCACTGCATACCTTCTAAAATAGGTGCATGCAGTTCATGTTGACCAGGATAAGATCACAACATTGAAGTTTAGTGACTTCAACCTCGGCGACAGGAAGGTTTATAGCATGCTCACCCTGCATAAGTATCTAACGAGAACAAAAGGAAAGAACTCAAAGGTTATCGCTCAGTCATGGACCCATAACCTCACACAGTCCACCCTACTGAATGTTATGAATAATTTTATCTTTGGATGACACCAAGAGGTGAACGCATGCATCAAGTTGCTACTATCCTGCTACCATGGCAGATATTTATGGTTGAATTTCCACATTACAGTGGTTCTAACATTGATCAATCGGATCAAAGGGCTAAGCATGCAAGGCCCCAACACATAGGATTTTTACCCTAGAAAGACCGCGGATCATGCCTTTGCCTAGAGGATAAAGGATACTTATGGAGATTTAGAGAAGGGCATGCAAGGTTACAAGGTATCCTCTATCCAAAGTGGCACAGTGCACCTTGCCTATCAATTGAACGCAGGGAAATTACTTCACAAGAACCGGCCTACCCAAGTGACCGGATTTGTAGTTGACCTTGTCGGGAAGTGCATGGAGGGACTACATATAAATTAGGCAAAGTACTTCATAAATCAGTTAGAACTGGACTATAGAGAAGTGCAAGACCAAGGGTATGAGTTCCACTTCAGTTGGCTTCTCATCCTAATCACTTTCATCGCATGGGAGATGCTAGAAGGAACATCCTTCTCGGACATCGAGCCCTTCGAACCACTGGCCACGAAGTTCATTACGCTGTGGTACTCCAATGACATGAACAAGAAGTGGCAATCAAATGCCATCTTCCACACTTATTACAACCAACTGAAGATCGCAATCTATTCTATACCTTGTATAACCCTGAACACACTCCGTAAGTTCAGACCCCTGATGAAATTCAACATGGACCACCACTTCATCTATATCATAGCGCATGCTGATGAGCATCAACAAGAGTTGCAGTCATAATACAAGTTGATGGAGGAGGATTTAGAGGAAATCACCAAGGAATGGTCAGCAAACCTCCTCATCCCAGTAGAATCCGTGGAGTTATCTGATGTTGATAGTCCAGAAGTAGTGCATGATACACCTGAACCAAGTAGGACAAAGAAACGTGAGGACATCCAAGATGTCCACAATACCTCAGCAAATACCCCTTCTATCTCACCTGAGTGAGGAGGTGATGGAGGAGATATAGACGACACTGAAGTCGAACAAAATAAAGGCAAGATCATGCCACCTAGAGACGAGAAGGACCCCTCCAAGAAAAGGAAGGTTTCCCCACTGAAACCTACATCCCAGAAGAAAGTAAAGGAGATGAGGACTAAATTTGAGACCACCCTAACCTCAGACGACTTCGACTTCATCGTCGCAGCACTCAACGATGCTTCGCTGGAGATAGAAGAGAAGCAAGAAGCTAAGAAGGAGTAGGTTTTTAGTTGGATCAAGGTTGAACTTCAAGAAGTGCAGCATGCACTACAGTCCAACCGCGCAGTTTCTACCGCACCTCTATCAGCAGGAACACCATAAATGGGAGATGAGCCAACTCAACTCCACCGGATCGTTGATACAGTCAAAGCTTTCCTTTGACGAGCATAGGAGGAGACAGAGCAAGACACCCAGGCTTTGGTGCAAGCATAAGGAGATCTGCTAGAGTAGCACAGTAATGAAGAATGAGAGAATCTTGCTCTACAAGAGAAGTTCGACGAAGAAAAAACCCAGATGAATAAAGAAACAAAATAGTTGCTCACAGAGAAACTCGAAGTTAAGGAAATGGTTCATAGAGCACTTTGTTCTGTGATAGTCATCGAAGTAAAAATCGAAGAACGTGTTCCCCATCAGGTGGCACAACTCAAAGAAGTAATCCAGCAGTGCATCACATACTTGGAGCTCTGCACTATTCCTGCGACCCCTCAAGATGTACGAGACCAAAGGGAAGAAACTACCCATAGCGCAGTTGACAGATTAAAATCTCTTGCCTTGGAGTGTAAGCAGCTAAGTAACCAGAGCGCCCAGACATACAAAAACCTCACAGAGAACCCAGAGTTACAGACGTTGGAGTCGCAGCTCTAGGAAGCGAAGAAGCATGCGGATGCACTGTAGGAACAGTTGAAGACCCTGTCAATTGTAGACAGAATGAAGAGGTCTCAAGAAGAACGCACAACTCAACAGCAGATCCATATGCTTCAAAGAAAAGTGATGGAAGTCACCCAACGAATCCAACCTGTGAAAGATAAGGCATGCCTATTGTTTTTCAAAATCGAGAGCCAAGGAGCAGAGCTAGAACAGGTCATCCTCACAGTAGAACAATGCCTGGAAGGACCAGTGAACAACACAGTAATCCTGGCGTTCACTGAGCAAGAGGCCACAACAAAGCATCAAGTCAAAGCATCTCGGGCCAAGCACGAGGCGTTCTAGGTAGAATTGCTTAGACCAGAGTGACTCGGGATGAATCACAAGTGATTGTTTGGGGCATGTTGGCCCTTGACCAAGTTTTGGGAGTTTCTTGGTCATATTGACCTATTTTGGGACTTCAACAGCCTGTCGAAGAAAGAGCGCAAGATGAAGCAAAGATCACAGGATCTCGGCCCCCTTTTGGGACCCTTTTTGGGTTTTTGGGAATATGTAATAGGTATCGGATGTTGGCCCATGGGTTTACCCATGTTTAGGCCCTTTTGTAATGTATAAATAAGTAGCTAGGTGATGTAAGAGAGAGACCTACTAGGCTGGTGAGATAATTGCTAGATCTATGTGATCAAAGGATTGTAAGTGCTTTGTGCGTGACTATAAGAGGCTTACAGAGCTGAGTGCAAGTAGTTGTGACAGATTGCTAAGGGATTAGTGTTGTAACACAAGGAAGAAGGATCTAGTGAGCTACACAGATCTTTTGTCCGGTGCAGAGTAAGGGTTTTGAGGCTCTGTTCTTGTAACCGATTGACTGGAGATAATAAAGAAGAAGAGTTGGTGGATGTATCCCTAGGGTGGGGATGAACCACGTAAACACTGTGTTATATCACTTGGTGCTTTTCTGAATGTGTTTATGTCATCTTTTCTTAGTGCTTTATGATGATTAGATAGATCTTCTTATGCTCAATGCTAATGATGTGTAGAATGTTAGATATGATGTACATGGATATCCTCAGTGCTTGATCAGCTAGATCTGACCTATTTATTGATGCTAAGTGCTTAATGTGGTAGATTAGTGAAGATATCGTGAAGCCTTATTTTACCAGTGAAGTGGTTATTGATTGCATATTGTTGAACTAATGTGTTGAGTGCTCTATTAAGTTGTATACTCAATTATTTGTGTCCCTGCTAAGGTTGCAGACACTTAAGTCCTACAACCACCCTGGCCTCTACCTTGGGTGAGACTTCATCTGCTTCACAGGTGTTGTCGAAAGGGTCGATAGTTATGGTTTTTTTGGTGCGTTGTTGTAGCGTTGAACCCTGGGTCTACCCTTCTGCCAACATTTGGCCATATTTACGAACCCTTCAGTCCATAGCGAATATTGTTTGGCATGTGACTCGACTACATCGATCGGGTCGCCGAAGTTATCGAGGGTGCCAAACTCGGGGAGTCTAATATCCTTTATTGCTCTGTTGATTTTTCTTTGATGTTTGTTATGAGTTCTTCGGTGAGGTCATGAAGCAAACTTTGTTCGGTAGTCGGGAGGATCTTTCCTACAATCAGGTTTGAGGTAGTTTAGCGATCAGGTAAAACATGGTAAGATACAAAAAAATCATAATAGACGGATGTGTACCTGTGGAGCTTGTTAGTCTCGATCATTTAATACTTACATGATCCCAGTCGCCCCTTTGAATGACCTATGATGTCCTTGTCCATGTCACCACTCCTCTTCAGTTTAAAAGAGTTATGTCAACACACCATAGTGTGGCAAATAAGGTACGGTGGATATGAGCGTCGTAACCATCATAGTAGTCGCTTGACCCTTGGGGATGGGAAAGGATGCCAGAGTAGAACATGTGTGCATACACTCCCAAAAGGTTGGATATCATAAGAAGGAATTTGTTGAATGCCTCAAGTTGAGGCGTGTGGTTCCTCCAGAAGTCGTATCACCAAGTATGTCAACTATAATTCATTAATAATGGAAGCTAGGGATTTTAAAGAGATTATAATGATCGTACTATATATTCCCTGCATTTCCGATCGACGGTGTTTCATGTGTTCTGAATTGCATCCGTCGAGAAGTTGTGACGCGTTAAATATTTGAGACATCCTGTCGTGAGGCATGAGTGTTCTTTGGCACATTTTGTTTTTCTTCTTTGTTCCGCTATAAAATCTAGGGGCTCTGTGGGGAATTCTATGTAGCAACCAAGTTTATACATCGTTAATGGTGGTCTAGCAAGTCTAATTCTAGCGAAACTTTGTGTCATATTTATTTACTTATCCGCAGACGTCTAATCCAATACGTTGTTTCGCTATGGGATCCCCCTTAAACAAGGGACGAGGTTTGTGAGGTAGTCGGAGTGCCAGGTCTGATCCCTAGTGTGTCTGGGACTCTTTCTTATTGGCATCCAGTGTCCCTGAAGCTTCAATAGGAGGTACCTGCCTTTGCTCAAAAACAGTGTCAGCGTCTCAAGCAGAGGTGGGAGTGGAGAGAAACATGTATGAAGGACGTATGTTGGGTTTCATGCCCTCTCAGGAGAAGACACCGCGGAGGAGGGGAAGGCCTAGAAAAAATTAGGAAAAAGGAGGAGCAGACCGCCTCCCAACTGATCTGAGTGCACACCCGACCGTTGACGAGTTTACGATGTACACTACCTAGACAGAGCTTGTCGGGACTACCAGTCGACGAAGCGGGAGATGAAAGGAAAAGGAAAAGACAATAGTTTCTCCCGTTGGGAGTCCCATCTAGCAGCTAGAGCAGGCCCAACTTGCCATAGCCGAACTTTACCAAGAAAATAGACAATTGTAGAGACAGTTGGCGGTGAAGAACCAGGAGGTATTGGCATGGCAGGGTCATGAAGGAATCACAGATTGGCTCAAGAGATGGCTTCGGGAAGTACAAGATACGATTGTGCAACTGTGTGAGGCACGGAGGATGACAGGGAAGGAGAAAAAAGAAAACACTGCAAGGTGCGAGGAGTAGTCCAGGAGAAGGTCCAAGAGAAGTTCCATGCGCAGGAGATACATAATGGGTGGGCGCTTGCTTTGCATTCTCCGAAGTGATGCTTGATAGTTTTCTCTTTTTTTTGTAAGGTTTTTTTATATTCTCACTGTAACCAGGCCAGTTAGTCAAGACGTCGGTGGTGTTTATTTGTATGCAACCTGAGATAATTTTGAAAGTGTTTTGAATGTATCATGTTCCCTCTTCGTATGTAAATCTACTATGGTTTTTCTTTTATCTAAGTTTCTTGCAAATTATGATCTTTTATAATTATCATTGTTTTGAGTTGCTATGTGATTTCATTGATACGTTCCTTTTAAAAATTTGGATGTCAATTGATGTTGATGTGGCATTACTGACTCAGGGTTATTAAAATATTTTAAAACATAAAATCTAGAACTCGACTGGTGGCTAAGGATTTCACTTGGGGAATCCGCTCACATTGAATGCGCTAAAAGAGCTAGATACTACGACTATCTATGTCGGGGATTGCCGTTCAAACGGAAAATTGATATGTAGTTTTCTTCATGAATTATCATTTTTGTGAATCCCTGACGCCAAAATCATTTCGGGAGTCGACGATCAGCGATACCACTGACCTCTTTGCATGATGCTTACTCTTTTTTTTTTCTGCCGAAGAGGAATGGATCGGTCTTTGGTGATATATTTAGAGGCGTTTATTCATGGAGACGAGAAAACCTCCTTCTTTCGACACCAATGAATATCGGTGCTTGGCTATTTTGAACTTCTCAAGCGATTTTCATCACGTTTAATCTTTCCCGATGCCGAATTTCCTGAGCGTGTTGGGGAAAAATTCAAAATGTCGATTTCTTAAGTAGTTGTAAAGTTCCTTTTAAATATAAGATGATCCTTTATATGTTCAAGCAGAATTTAAGCAATTCAAACATGAAAACATAAAATATAAGCGCAGGTACCAGTTTCATACTGAAGTGGAAAAAGACAGTGCAAAAGATCAAGTGGTACCCAAAAAGTATAAATGGACATAAACCTTTTAGGGTGTGTTGAGTTCTCAACTGGATGTTGGAAATCCATTTTGGGAATCCGCCATGTAGGAAGAGTACAACTCCCTCCTTGAGAACCAGACTTGGGATCTCATTCCCCTTCCTTCCGGGAGGAAACTTGTCAGATTCAGATGGGTCTACAGGACCAAGAGCGCACTGGATGGACAGATTAGCAGATACAAAGTCATGCTTATCTCCAAAGGCTTTCAGCAGGTTCATGGTATTGACTATGATGAGACCTTCGCTCCAGTAGCAAATATGGATTCCATACGATTGGCACTTGCCATTGCAGGAGCCAAGGCATGGGAAGTCCATCAGATGGACGTGAAGAATGCATTTCTTCAAGGTGATCTCTCTGAGGATATCTACATGGATCAACCGCGGGGATTTATGTAGGACTCACCTTTGGTATGTCAACTGAAGAAGTCACTTTATGGCCTCAAGCAGGCTCCGAGGATATGGTATACCAAGATGGATTCCTGCCTATTGTCACAGAACTTTGTACATTTTAAATCAGACCCGAATGTCTACATGCTCAGGACAGTTGATTCACTTCTACTTTTAGTTATGTATGTCGATTATTTGTTGATCACCGAGTGCTCGACTTCAGCAATTGGTGCAGTCAAGAGGATTCTACATGACAGTTTTTTGATGACGGAAAAGGGTTCGCTACACTTCTTCCTTAGAATCGACATCAGTAAGGATGAATTAGGCATCAAACTGTCTCAGGCCAAATATGCACGAGATATCCTTGAGATATTTCACATGAGATACTGCAATTCTACTCCAACTCCTATCCTAGAAGGAGTCAAACTTGAGGATGGCGGGGAGACAACACTGGTTGAAAGTACACTATACAAACATCTAGTGAGGAGCTTGTTGTATCTCACACACTCCAAACCAGACCTCTCCTATGCAGTTGGCGTGGTTTCCAGGTTCATGCAGAAGCCGCATGAGCTACATTGGAAGGTTGAAAAGCGTATACTTTGATACGTATAATGCACCATCACCTTTGGGATTCATTATGCAACAGAATCTACATTAGATCTCATCAAGTTTATTGATTCTGACTAGGTTGATGATAGCACTGATCATAATTCCACATCTGGTTACTCACTTAGTCTTAGCTACGGGCCTATCTGTTGGTCGAGAAAGAAGCAAGCTTCCATTTCTCTATCTTCAGTCGAGGCAGAGTACAGAGGGGTAGTTAACATAACCATCCAGGCTATGTAGCTACAACATTTTCTCACTGAGTTGGGCATTCAGTTTCATCGGTCAATCGTCATATGGTGTGACAACTAGAGCACTCTAAAGTTCTGCAGAGATCCAGTTCAGAGGCAACGGACGAATCACATTGAGATCCACATGCACTACATCTAGGACTTAGTACATGAGGGGATTATCAACTTACATTTCTATCCTTCAGTAGAACAGACAGTAGACATCTTCATCAATACCTTCACTGAGCAGAAGTTCCATTCTCTGCGAAGTCGGCTTGGAGTGAAGGACACAGTTGCCAAGCAACTATAGTTCTTCTTTTTACATACATTGTACCTTGAGGGTGGGGTTTTCCCATGATATTTTCCCTCTTCCCTCACTTTATTTCAGTGTATCTTTTATATTTGGGTACCTAACATGGCCTCGTTCTCGAGACCCATTCTTTATTTTCACCATAGTGATGTTTAGGGGGGGTGTTGGAGTTACCTCACACACACCTAGGATTTCTTTTTCCTAAGTTTTTTCCTTGTTTGTTAGTCATAATTATTCATTATCCAATATCCTATATTTTAGGGGAGAATATTCCACCTGGAGAATATTCTCTTTCAATTGACACTTTTGTTTGACTAATTGAGTTGAGTTTAGATGTTGCATTGGTTTTGTCACCATGCAACATTGGGATCATCACCATGCTAATTTGACCTTGCCTTGGTATCCTCACCAGACTAGTGCATTAGCCTTGATTCCCTGAGTTAACTCCTCACTACTCTTTGTTCAATCAGTTAATTGAAGACTAGTTGACTAGTTAACTCAACTAGGTGGCAATTCACTCATGTAGCTGCCTGAGAGACTAGACTAGGTGGAATTTCACTCCTATAATTGTTGGTGTGTGTCTGAATCACTCTATACCACCACTATGGCGCATTGGTTCTCCTCCAGTGTGCACTCATTGAGTTATACATAGTACATCATGTGTAAATTATTAATTAGTCATAAGAGCTAATGAGAATTCTTTCATTCTTTCTCTCCTTCTTCTTATTTCTCCAATTCTCTATGCAAATGTGTATATTATTGTTTAGCTAGATCTATTTTGTGCAGGTTCAACACATTTACAGCTACAAATTATTAATAGTATCTAGCAGTAATAGAACATTTCAAGGATTATTGTCACAACTATAATGTTTACTTGTAATGTAGCAATTATCAAACTTGATACATGCAAATTGGAAACTTATCAATTTAATCAATCAAACCTGGAACCTGGAGTCTTATCTTCAAGAATCAGTGTTGTTTCTTTTCTTTCGAGTCTCCTTCACTCAAGATGACAAGTATTCTCTCCAACCTATCTTCTGTACTAAGACAATATGCTTTCTTGACAGAAATCTAAGTTAGGGAATATAATGTAAGTAAACTCGAAAATATCAACCTTAATTAATATAATACTTTGACTAGAGTAATCTTATAACTTTAACTTTGACCAAAGGTTAGTATGATAATTATAACTTCAAGAGATCAAAATACAACTAGATGTTCATAAGATCACAACAATGCCATAACAACTAGAGGCATATCAAAACAATCAAACCTAGAGTGTGTTGTTCCTCTGAATGTGTTGGATCTGAGATCCCTCTGGATCTACAATTGTTATTTTTCCAAAATATCCCTTCTCATGCAAATACCCTTAATAAAATGATATATTTTAAACACATACAAGTACATACCTCCAGTAGGAGCAACAAACAGCGGAAAGCAATCATGAATCCTAAAACTTCAAAGTGATCCAACTTGCAATCTGAAGGTAGTTGGAGATGTGCTATGGTAAGGCCCACTAGGAAAACCAAAGATTACGCCCAGTGTTTCACAAAAACTTCATTGGTCCAGAGGAAATGCAACTGGTATTGCAACTAATGTTTCAACTATCACTACAACTAGCACTGCAACTGTAACTAGTACTACAACTGCAACTGGCACTGCAGACCTAGGGTTTTATGAGGAAACCCTAAATTTTAATTTCAAAATTTTAGAGATCTGATTCAGGGGAAAGATGTGCCCTACTTAGGAAACCTTCTTGATGGTTTCAATAATTTCTCAACGAGATTGATAATGGGGGAAACTGAGGATATTCCTTCCAGCTGTTAGATTTTTACGAATGAAACTAGCTTTGAAACCATGTTAAAATTTCGGTATGATCGTTTAACCGTAGACAATGTCACATCATTGTCACCCAACCATAGGCATTCACTATGCCACCCCCAAGCACACTAACCTTTTCTTAGATAGAATGATTTTGGAAATTCCACACTAGAACCAACAAATAAACCCTAACCAGAAACACCATTGTTGCAGCATCAACACAATACCAAGAGAATGTACCTCTATTAATAGAAGTTTATCTTTACCAAGTGAATCACACAAGAGAGATACCAAAAAGACTGAGATTACACCACAGCAACGGTTGCACCACCCTCTTGATACTTGTGCCTCTTTCTGTTGCAAGTACAGCTGCTGCAGATACTGCTCCTCAGACTTGCACCCTTCTTCTACTAAGTGAGTGTGTGTAAGTGTACAAATGAACTAAGGCATCACCTTATTTATACTTATTCTTCCAGTTAAGTTTTCCCACAAGGTTGACCTATCTTTTCTGGCAAATATAATTTACTTTGACTTTTTCTGGTAGGGCCAACTTCTCTTTCTGGGGTTTTCTATTTCTTTATTATTGCTCTCCTTGGGTTCACTTCTCTTATAAGGTTTTCACACATCTATTTAATGGTTCTCTTACTTCCAGAATATTCTATTATAAGTACAAAGGTCACATTTGGAATTTAATACCTCTTGCGGCTACCAAAACATCAGCATTAACCATGAGATTCCAATAGGATGGAAAACAATATCATTTCCAAGTCATCATTGTAATATCTTCTGAGATAATCAGTTCCCACATAATGGAGAAACTACTCAAAAAATGTCTCTCTAGCATTATTTCATAGCTCCATTCAATTTAATAAATTGAGACTCATTCCCCTATTGTTCATCCTAACATACAGTCTCTTCTCTCCAAACACCAATAAAAAAAATTCAACACCCAAGGTCGTCCTCCTTCCCATGGCACCCATGATCATTCCACACCCCTTGTCCCTAGCAATCTTCCTCCCAATGTTCACCCTTATCATCACCCCTTTTCCCAAAAGATTTAAATTGAGAAAAGTGTTCATGAATTGCTAATGACAGGTGTTATCTGTCCTAGTACTAGCCCTTATTATTCCCCTATTGTCATGGTACTCAAAAAAGAAGGAATATGGCGCATGTGCCATGATTTTAGATCCCTCAACAAAATTACTATCAAATTTAAATTCCCCATTCCAATCATTGATGACCTTTTGGATGAGTTAAGTGGTTCTCAATTCTTTATCAAAACTGAACTTTTGTCTGGCTACCACTAAATACATATGAAAGAGACAGATATTTAAAAAACTTCCTTTTGAAATCGTGAGTTCCATTATGAGTTATTGGCCATGCCCTTTGGCCTGTGTAATGCACACTCCGCCTTTCAAAGTCTCGTGAATTATGTCTTATGCCCCTTCCTCCATCAATTTGACCTATTTTTCTTTGATGATATCCTTATCTATAGTAAAACTTTACAAGCCCATCTAGCCCATGTGGATCAAGTCTTACACTTACTATCTCAGCAAAAAATCTTCCTTAAATAGTCCAAATGTGCCTTGGGACATATTGTTGGCAAGGATGGTGTCTGTGTGGATCCTAAAAAAATAGCAGCTATGAAGTATTGGCCCCATCCTAAAACTCTTAAAATTTTGTGAGGTTTCTTGGGTCTAATGAGTTATTATCACAAGTTTGTGCATAATTATAGAAAAATTGCATCTCCCCTCACTTCTCTCCTTAAAAATAATGCTTTCAGTTCGACTCCAACTGCGGATCAATCCTTCCAAGCCTTGAAAGAATCTATGTGCACAAATCTGGTTCTCGCGCTACTCGAATTCACCAAGACTTTTGTCCTGGAATGTGATGCTTCAAGGAAAGGAATTGGGGTAGTTCTCATGCAAGATGGCAGATCTTTGGCTTTCACTAGTAAAAACTATTGGACCGACATTTGGGTAAATCCACCTATGGAAAGGAAATGTTGGCTATTTTGCATGCGGTGCATCTTTGGTGTTCTTATTTGTTGGGGAAACGCTTCCAAATTAAAATTGATCATTGTAGCCTCAAGTATTTTTTGGAACAAAGAATTTTATCCCCCGAGCAATAGAAATGGGTGACTAAAATGTTTGGTTATGATTATGAAATCATTTACAAGAAGGGAAAAGAAAATGTGATTTATGTTCTTTCAAGGAAACATGAAGATCAATGGTCCCTCTTTTCCCTCTCTTTCATTTTTCCATATTGGTTAAAAGAAGTTTCCCAGGAATGGTTCCAAGATCCCAAACTTGATAGCATGATACAACAATTGCAAAAATATCTTCATGCCTCTTCAAGATACTCTTGGCACAATGAGGAGATTCGCTATAAAGGTCACATATACTTAATCAAAGAGTCTCACCTTAAATCCACTTTTCTCTTGGAACTTCAAGCTTCATCAACAATTGGGCATTCAAGATTTCACAAAACCTATGAACGGTTCAAACGTTCATTTTTCTAGGAAGGCATGAAATAGGAAATCCACACTTTTGTGGTTGAATGTGATACTTGTCAATGTAATAAGGGAGAAACAGTCAAAAATCTAGACACCCTCCAACTACTTCCTATTCCACCTGCTATATGGACTAATATTTCTATGTAATTCATTGTAGGATTATCCAAATCAAGCCATAAGTCAATTGATGCAGCACGTGCCACCCAGGACACGTCTGCTCCACCAGGACCTTCTTCTTCTTCACTGGCCCGAAGAGGTAAATTTTCTCTTCAACTCCCTTATCGAAAGTTCTCACATCCACAGAATGGCCTTCGATGATCTCCCTTATCGTATCGGGAAATCGGACCTCGCGTAGTAGCAAGTCCTGTACTCAGGTCACGCTAAACTCCGAACCCCGATGAATATTCCCATCGCACCTTTTTCTGTCCTTATCGGAGATTTCCCTGTCGGGAAATCGAAACTTACTATGTCATGAGTCACACACCTCACGGATCCCCGATTCTCGAACTCCAATGCCATCTGTCCTCTATCCACGGCAAAGCCTTGGGACCCACGCTCCCGTGGTGATTGGGAAATCACGTTTCGGGAATTCGCGATTCCTGATGCACAAGGTCACAGACCTTACCAAACCCTGAACTCCGATATACGATGCCACCTGTCGTCACCTCAGAGTGAGGCTCAATACTCTGACACCTGTCTTCCACTCAGTGCTATCGAGAAATCGCGGATCGCGATTTCACCCTACGCAATGCACTTGACTCCGGAAATCCCAAAATGCCGAATCCCGACTCCTCGGGATCTCTCGCCACGTGTTCCTCCGATCAACGGTTCAGGCTACTTTAGGA
>JZKD02S0856853.1:194567-225590 GCA_000966675.3 Picea glauca
TCGCTCTCCCGATGACCTGCTCTGATATTGAGCTTATAAAATTCCTCGGTGTACTCCTTCACCGTCATCAACTTCTGTCTCAGGTTCTGCATCCTCCTGAACAATGTGATTTGATAATCCCTTGGGATGAAATTTTCTTTTATCTTCGCAACCATTCGATCCCAACTTTTAATCTTTTGCTTACCTTTGCAGCGTCTATCTGCTTGAAGCTCGTCCCACCATAAGGCTGCGTGCCCCTTCAATTTGGTGACAGCATATCTGACCTTCTTATCCTCTTCGATATCCTCATAATCAAAGTAGGTGTCAAGAGCTCTAATCCAATCCAACAGCTCTTCTGCATCCATATTTCCTTCATAAGTCGAAATGTCCATTTTTGTCTTTGAACTCATCCAGGCTATGGCTTTCATTAATCGCTCATTTGCTGCATCTTCCACTGGGATTTCTCCTACTCCCTGTCCAGCTTCACCTTCATCCTCGGATTCACTGGTATCTCCTGCATCAGTTTTGCGCCTTTTCTTTACTCCCATATCAACAATCATAGAGCGTAATTCTTGCAGTTGTCTTTCTACTTCCAGATTCTTCCCTGGCCTAACTCTTTCTATGGACGATTCCCTTTCCCCCTCTGGATTGGGTGATTGTCTATCTCTTCTCCTTGGCGGCATGGTGAATTTCCCCTTCTACCCTATTACAGAAAACAAAGAGATTTTCTCCCTCTGATACCACTTGATGCAAAACGCGCCACACAGGACACATCTGCTCCACCAGGACCTTCTTCTTCTTCACTGGTCCGAAGAGCTAAATTTTCTCTTCAACTCCCTTATCGGAAGTTATCACACCCACAGAATGGCCTTCGATGATCTCCCTTATCGTATCGGGAAATCGGACCTCGCGTAGTAGCGAGTCCTGTACTCGGGTCGCACTAACCTCAGAACCCCGATGAATATTCCCTTCGCGCCTTTTTTTGTTCTTATCGGAGATTTCCCCGTCAGGAAATCAGAACTTACTATGTCATGAGTCACACACCTCACGGATCCCCGATTCCTGAACTCCAATGCCACCTATCCTCTGTTCATGGCAAAGTCCTGGGACCCACGCTCCCGTGGTGATCGGGAAATCGCGTTTCGGGAATTCATGATTCCTGATGCACAAGGTCACAGACCTTACCAAACCCCGAACTCTGATATACAATGCCACCTTTCGTCACCTCGGAGTGAGGCTCAATACTCTGACACCTGTCTTCCACTCAGTGCTATCGGGAAATCGCAGATCGTGATTTCACCCTACGCAATGCACTTAACTCCGGAAATCCTGAAATGCCGAATCCCGACTCCTCGGGATCTCTTGCCACGTGTTCCTCCGATCAACGGTTTAGGCTACTTCGGGAAATCGTCGATCGCGATTTCACTATTGAAGCGTTTCTCCACTCCAGAAACCCCGATGCCTCCAAACACCGACTCGCTCAGATCTCCTACCACGTGTCCTCGATGATGAACGGTCCAAAGCACTCGTCGGGAAATCGCGGATCGCATTTTCGTTCTGCCAGAGTTTCACGACCACGGAAACCCCGATATCCCGATGAGCCAAATCCCGATGACTTCTCCTCTGTTCTCTAGGGTTTAAACTCTACGCAACTCCACACGATCTGACAACTGGCGGGGTTTCGCTAGTTCCCTCGGTGAATCCTAACCGTCTATTCCTCCCTCTCGAGGATCTCCTAGGAACGACTAAGTATTCCTTCTCAGCACTTTTTTCCTAACGTCCGCGCTTGCAGCTCCTGCTCGAGTCTTCCTCTCGGCCCGAACTTTCTACATTCCCTTTCAATGATATCCCAAAGGTTCTATCCCCATTGAGCTTATTCACTCTGACTCTCTCAGAGACTTTGCGCACACTTCTCATGCTCGACCTTCAACAACTCTCAAAGTGTTGAGTCCCTCAGACTCTGTGTACTTCTGACAACAGTAGTCTATGCCTTCCTTTGCTCAGACTAGCCACTGAGACTTTAAGTTCAGCCTGCACTTCTCCTGCACGACTCTACCAGCCCAAACCAACTTTTGGGTGAATGAGAATAAGGGTTTAACTGTCGAGTCTCATCAACGCACTCTATGAAAGAAATCTCTTGGCTCAGATAGAGAAACAATTGAGACTTATTCTCTCCTTTCTCAGACTTCAATTAAACCTCTGAAATCTCAAACACAGTATATTCAAAGAAAATGCATAACAAAAGCAAACATTCATGAGCACATAAACAACATACCCAGAGAAACAACATCAACCATGAAATTGAATCAAAGACTCTCTTCTATTAATTCAAAAACATCTGTACATGGGTGTTATTCACAAATTCTCTACTTTCTCTCTCTTCTTGCTCCTGAATAATATGAATAATATATGTACAAAGGAGGGTGTCTATATCTATTTTCCCTCTCGAACTCTAAATTGTCTAATCTAGACTTGAACATCTATCTACCTGTATTAACTAGATTTAATGCCTCCTATCTAATTCAGACAAGAGCGTAAGGCTCGAGATCTGCTGTAATACAACAGGCGCTCCTTCATAAATGTTTCATTGAAGGATATGGCGCTTCATCTTAATTGAAAATTCAAAAAGATTTATCAAGCTTTATATGTCATGTGTTTAAAAACACATGCGTTGGCTCCTCGCTTGCTGAGTTGGTGATGCTCCTGCATCATCAATCATCATGGTTTTCACCGATCCCCTTTCCAAATATGCTCATTCGTGTCACCTCTAATAACCGTTAACCACATCCATAGTGGCTCATTTTTTTATGGATAATATCTTCAAACTCCATGGCATGCCTCACTCTATTGCTACGACCATGATCCCACTTTCACCAGCGGATTTTTGCAATACTTTTTCAAGCGCCCGGGCACCTAATTTCATCTCAACATGCCCTATCATCCCCAGACTGATGGCCAAACTGAAGTTGTCAACAAGTGTTTGGAAACATATTTTAAGTGTTTTGCATCTAACAAACCAACTCAATGGGCCCAATGGTTACCACTAGTTGAATGGTGGTACAACACATATTACCATGTTGTCACTCGCATGACTCCCTTTGAAGGGGTATATGTTCAAAATCCTATGGATGAAAATATACATCAACCTTAGCTCTTGGTTGTTCTTTCTTGGACTTTTCAACATGTGGTTCCTTAGACTTTTCTATGTCTCAATGACCTTCATGATGTTTTTATGCAATTGCTTCTATAGCCTCTGCTTCGGATTCAACTTTGGATTCTGCAAGAACTTATTTGATTTCCCTCATGGGCCATTCTTTCTTAAGAAACACATACTACAGTTTAATTTTATTTTTCTTATACCAAAGTTTCACAAACATATTTTCCACGTTAATATTTATTGTACCAATTGTGTCCATCCAAGAATAACATCCACATCATTCATATCAATGGCACAAAAATCAAAATGCAATACATATTTTTCCATGGCGAACTTCAAATATTTAAAAACTTGAATATTTCTAACCTCAAAAATTTTTCTTTGCATATTCTTTGCTTGAACTTGCAATCTATTAACCAACTAAGCATTGATAAAAAAAATCTAGCAACTAGGGTTAATACAAACAATGACCTTTTCTTTGTGAATACAACCATGAACCTGTAATATAGAGTTGTTTTATAAACCCTTGGTGCTCTCTATATCCTTTTTTCTAACATGATACCACTTATCTAACAATAATTTTTCAAATTTTTCATCGAAGAGTGCCATCATCTCGCTATAGTTAAGTGATTTCCACCATATGAGGGGATCTTCTTTGAAACCATAGTGTAGACAAAATTTCCACCTCTCTTTCCATAATCAGTTGTAATTTTTTTTTATATTATTCAATACTAAGGCCATATATTTTCCTATAAACCACATCGTTTTTGGAAGAAATCTTCAACCAAAAACTAGGGTTTTATAAAAATAACTGACTCTGCAAATCGCGCGACCATTTCCAGAAAAACCTTGAAAATTCGTTGATTTTAAAATGTTGATAAATTCACTTCCTGGACATCGTTTTAGGTGATTTATTTTTTACTTAGGTATTTTTCCGAGAAGAATTCAAATACCAAACATTTCTGCAAAGTATACTCAAAAAGTTTTAGAATTGAATCTGAAGTGCGTCGCCCCCTTTTTCCCTAGAAATAATATGCAAAAGAACCAAAATTTTCTTCCTTTCTTTTCCCAAATAAATTGCTATGATACCAAATGTTATGTGCCTCGATAAATATGAAAATATAACTTTAGGAATAACTCAAATCATCCACATAAAATACTCAACACAAGAAATAGACAAAACCCTTGAGGTAGGGCAACACCATATATTATTCTTTTTGGAAGGAATGAACTCCCAAGCAATACTTTCTACAATAACAATATTCTTCATTATTCTCATTACATTGCTCACATGTTCCTTATATAACACCACCTAAGAACATTCTAGAGAATAAACTTTCTAAAAATCATTCCCTCACACTTATTATGTTCACACTAATATATATAACTACCATAGTGGGTCTTATTTAATAATATAAGGGACCTATTCCACCTTATATTGAATGGCCTCCACTATTATCATTATGGGCGCTTTAGCCCCCCCATTACCTCTCGAGGATCATTTCTGGTGTTAGTGTTCTCTATATTCCATTTTTTATGTTGGTATTCATAATAGTTATTCTAGTATGTTATGTGTAATACATCTAGTACCTTACATTATTCCCTTACAAGTAACCGATAATAATACATGTAGGCTCACACATGTGGAGTGCTACACTCCAAGGGTACAAAATTCAAGCTCCAAGGTGAATTGATCCACAAGAAAGGCTCTAAATGCAAGGGTGTTATACTAGGTGTGTCCAACGCTCCTCCTACAAGCCTCCTAAACCATGTGCTCATTGGATCCACTCGCTCTACATGATTATTGTTGCAACAGAGCCATCCCCAAGTCAACTTGGGGAATCCATGTAAGCATCCAAGCCACAATGTTGTCTAATGCCCAATTCCCTCTTTGACAATGTAAAATTATTTTCCTCCTAAGTACGGAATTATCCAAGCAAGTAATCATCTCCATGTGGCCATCATGTAGAATGTCACCAAAGCTTACAAGAGATATCCACCACCCTAGGGAATAATATCATGAAATCATCCAACTAAGTTCAAGAAACCATTGAATGATCTATATTGAATCATTATATTGTTTTTCATCTATCTTGATCATGTCCGAGTGGAAAAAATTGGGGGAATTAGCTTGCAAGGTCATTTTAGTGGCAGGTCCCAGTTTGGAAAATTAGGATCTAGAACCTTTCAGATCCATTTTGAGGCATTAAACAACATTTTTGGGGGTTTTGGTGTCCAAAACTTGTATGCACACCCTTGAAGGCGTTCAACACTCCAATACCTTTCAAAGGTGCAGACTGTGTGTCAATCAGATCTCATATGAAAAATTTATGTATCTCGCAAATTGACCTCCCATGTTGACCACCATGGTACGAGAGGATGCCATGTTAGCCCCTGCTAATTGGTATAGCCCCCTCTTCCCTCCTGGGGATCCTGCGACCTCCCAGTCAAGGATCTTCAAACTATCGAACTGAATTGTCTCTTCGGGCCTTCAATAGACCCTAAACAAATGACACATAAGTCCCTTTGATGTTACCCGTAGGTTCAAATTACCCACGACTCCACTCTCTAGTACTTCTGGCAACACCAATTTACGATTACTAGATCCCGTGCTAGACCCCTTCTTTAATATTACCATGGGTTGTGACCATGGGCCAGCTCCTTTCGTAATTTCAGCTTTGGTGATTTTACGACCTTCGCCCTCATATCCTTTACGAACACCTTCTATCGAAACACACGTACCTATGTCGTGTGTCCTCCTAGATTCAATGGTCTAGATTTACTTTGGCCTTCGGGACCTCGCGAAGATTTTGCTCACTCCACACAATCTACAAAATTCTATCTCCCGAACTCTCCAATCTGCTGCCACGTATCCTCCTCATAGTCAATGGCTAGGATCATTTCGCGACTCTGGAGATCCCCCACTATTACAACACTTCAAAACACTCTAAACAATGAAGTGCCAAAATAATTCACGGCTATCCTCTGTGCAGCTCTCCCAGATCTGATGGTTTGGAACAATTTTGCTTCCTCTTGAATGGATATCACTCGTTGATTTGGAGAATCTTAAAGGGATCCTCCCTATAGAATAATTCTCGCCTGCTCTCCCTCCTGAGCTTGTTCTTCCTCGAACACTTTAACTCCCAAGAACATTCTCTTTGACACTTAGTCGAAACTCACCCTGTGCATGCCTTGCAACATGTTTCTTACACTTTCCTACAAATATTCTCAAGTCACTCCTCTTGGACTTGTGGATCAAAAGACTCTGTCAACGCACCCCTTGCGAGAAATATGCACTCTCTGCATACAAAGATCTAAGTTATTTTTCTTAGATTGGTTCCTCCTCAACACTTTGAAATTTTCAGAACGACTCCTTCGATATTTAGCCAAATATCGACCTTGTGCACACCTTGCGAAAAAAATCATTCAACTTGAATCTTGAAGGGTGACTGTGCACTCCTTGCAACAATTCTCAAATTATCAATTGTTCCTCCTGAACAATATGACTCTAAGCATGTCTCTGTCTACACGCACTTTCAAACTATCCCTCTTGAATTTCTGAGTCAAAACAGACTCTGTCAATGCACACCTTGCGGACACTTATGCACTCCTGGCATATAAAAGTTTCACGTTATCTCTTCTGAGCTTCTGAGTCGAAACAAACTCTATCAACACACACCTTGTGGACACTATGCAGACCTTGCACAAGCTCGTATAAGAGAAACAATTGAAACTTATCTAATATCTCACAGATTCATACATTGAACCATGTAAATGCAAACATAACATAAGAACAAGAAATAACAGAGAATTGAAATTAACAAAAAGCCTACCATTCATTCATTCAGATAGACACAGCAACACCAAACATTTGGAACAACGCTCCTCTATTATATTCACTCAATTTTTATATACATGAGTTCATAAAATGCTCTTCAACAACAATAATCTTAACTAGAATGCCAACAACCTCATCTGGGCAACAATACATTTATTTATACAACATGAGCTCATTGAGATTTCCCTCCAAGCTACTTTAGTGCTATCCTTTCGAAATAAAACCATTCAACTTCCAAGGATTTATTACAATAAATGTTTGTGACAGACAGATAAGATCAAACACATCAAATATGTACTGCAAGCTACTCCATTAAATAAAAATGCATTCCTCATCTCTCTAACACGATCGTTCAGCTCTTAGCATTAAATAAGTTCTTAAATTACAATATTTTCAGATATTTGTGTGATATGCCCTTCTTTAATTCAAAATTATCACTTCAAAATGTGTGCTAGTGCGTTGAGATGTCTTCCACTTGCGCTTTGTTGGCGATGCTCTTGCATCATACTCCTCTAGACAAAACTTCATGGACTCATGTTCATGAGCTCCTGCATGGACTTCCCATGGTTTTGGATATCTGCTTCAGTTACCCAACTGGGATCCTCTATCGGGTGTCCTTTCCACTTTACCAAATACTCAAAATAATTCTTTCTCCTGGTCTTCTTACGAATCCTTTGATCTAAGATATTCTCCATCTGCAGATTTTCAGTGACCAGACTCCTCAGCAAATTTCGTAAGCTTTGATTCACCACCTCAATCTGTCCATCTGTTTGAGCGTGATATGTTGAACTAAAAGATATTTATGTCCCCATCTTCTTCCATGATGTCCTCCAGAAATGACCAACAAATTTAGTGTCTCTGTCTGAGACAACACTCCTAGGAAGCCCATGAAGTCTCACAACTTCCTTGAAAAATAAAATTTTAATGTGCGTTGCATCATTAGTCTTTTGGGATGGGATAAAGTGAGCCATATTTGAAAATCTATCAACTACCACAAATATGGAATCGCTTCCTCTTTGTGTCTTTGGAAATCCCAACACAAAATCCATGCTTATTGCATCCCAAGGCATATCTGGAATAGGCAATGGTTGATACAATCCAGTGTTATGTCTCTTTCCTTTTGCATACTATAAAATCTTACATTTGTTCACAAATTTCTTTGCTTCTTATCTCATACATGGCCAATAGTATGAATTGTTCAACTGTGCAAATGTCTTATCATGGTCGAATTGTCCTACTAGACCTCCACTATGTTTTTCCTTCATCATATTTTCTCTCATCGAGCATTTTGGTATGCACAAATGGAAACCTTTAAAAAGAAATACATCTTGAATCAGGTACTCTTTCCACTGGATTTTGTCTCTGAGCATAGGATTTGCACATGTTTCATATGCCTCTTTAAAATCTGGGTCATCACAGTACATTTCCTTAAGGTGTTCAAACCCTAAGGTTTTCACATGAAATTCCTACAGAATTAGAAATCTCCTGCTCAATGCATCAACAACTTTTTTAGCATTACTAGAAATGTGTTTGATGACAAAAGTGGAATTTTGCATAAACTCTATCCACTTAGCATGTCTTTGATTTAACTTCTCATGTCTAGTTATGAATTGTAAATCTTGATTATCACTATACAAAACAAATTCCTTTGGAATAAGATAGTGCCTCCATTTATTCAAGGATTTAATTATTGCATAAAATTCTTTATCGTATGTCGAGTACTTTCTCTTAGTCTCACTCGACGTCTCACTGAAATATGAAACAGGCCTATTATCTTGGCTCAAGAATACTCCAATTGCAACTCCACTCATATCACATCTTACTTGAAATGTCTTCTCAAAATCTGGCAAGTCCATAATTGGTTGTTCTGTTATCTTCTCCTTTAATATATTGAAGATTTTCTTGGATTCTTCTGTCTAGTTAAAAGACTTGTGTCTCTTCTTCATCATTTCCATCATCGGTGTACAAATTCCACTGAAATTTCTAATGAACTTCCTATAGAAAATCGTTAATCCATGGAAGCTTCTCAACTCGAATATGCTTCTTGGTGACGACCATTCTCTGATTGCTTTCACCTTCTCTGGATCCATCTTCAATTCATTTGAAGAGATCACAAAACCCAATTAAATGAGTTTTTTATTCATAAAAGAGGATTTCTTTAGATTTATCAGTGGCCTCTCCCGCTAAAATCTCCTCATCACTAATGTCAGGTGTCTCAAATGCTCTTTTCATTTTTACTTAATACTAGTATATCATCCAGATATACAATCACAAACTTACCAATGAAATCTTTCAATTCCTCATTCATCAACCTCATAAAATTAATCGAGGCATTTGTTAAGCCAAATGGCATAAAAATCCATTCATACAACCCCTCGTTTTTTTTGAAGGTTGTTTTCCATTCGTCACCTTCTCTTATTCTTATCTGGTGATATCCATTTTTCATATCTATCTTTGAAAAATAATTCGCTCCACTTCAACAATTCATTAAGTCACCAATCCTTGGTAAAGCAAATTTGTACATGATGGTGATCTTGTTTATGGATATTGAGTCTGTACACATTCTCCATCCTCCATCCTTCTTCAAACTTAACACAGTTGGTACTACACATGGACTCAATATTTCTCTCACTAAACCGTTGTCCATCAAATCCTGGACTTGTCTCTTTACCTCCTCATTCTCTTGAGGTGTCAATATGTACATTGCTTTCTTCAGCATGCTTGCTCCTGGTATAAGATTAATGTGATGGCCGATAGTCCTGATGGGTGGCAATGAGCTCGGCAACTCATCCACTACTATGTCAGCAAAATTCTCTAATAGTTCCTGGATTTCTTCAAGCAGATCATCCATAGAAGTACTTGTAAGGACAGCTCTGGGTTTTCTTTACCATAGCAAACTGCATCTCCTATTCCTTATTAACTTCACTCAGGAGTTCCTTCCCACTCATGAGAAGTACACTTGTGTTAGCTTTTTATTTTTCTTTCTTCTCCTCTATTGGCAGCAACATGTGTGTCCTACCATTCTTCTTCAAGCTATAAGTATTTTTTCTCCCATCATGAATGAAATTCCTGTCATACTTCCATGGTCTTCCCAAAAAAACATGACATACATCCATGGGAATCACATCACACAAAATATCATCTCTATATCCTCCAATCTTAAATTCAACTAGGCATTGTTTAGTTATCGTTACCTGATGTCCCTTCTACTACCATGAGAACTTATACGGTGTTGGATGTGAAGTTGTCTCCATCTCCATTTTCTCCACCATCTCTATGGATACTAAGTTATCAGTGCTCCCACTATCAATTATCACCTTGCATACTCTATCCTTAGTCTTGCAAGCAGTTATGAATAGACTATCCCTTTGCATTGGTTTTTCAACCTCTAGTTTTGGCTTCAAGAGAACCTTCTTCATCATCAAAGATCTCCCATCTTCTGCACCTTCTTCTTTAACATTCTGCTTCTACGCTTTCCAAATGTGAGCTTCACCTCCTCCTCCTTTTTTTCTCTCAGGACATTCCCAAGACATGTGTCATGTCTTTCCACAGGCATAACACTTCACTTCACCTCCTCTGCCTCTTCCTCTTCCTCGAGGAAAAGAGTTTTTTCCACCATATTGTCTCCCTCGGGAACTTCCTCCTCTTTCAGAGTGACCATGGGGTATTTTTGTATCACTTTTGGGCGTTTGTGCCTTGTCATGGGAAATTACCTTGCCTCTATTTAGACCTTTTCCTCGGATTCGCTGGCTCTTCTTTCTAGTCAACTTTTCTTCTGCCTTCAGCACAATCTGATAAGCATCATCCATTGTTCTTGCTTTCATCATGCTAATTTCGTCCTGGATTTCATATCTTGGGCCGTTTATATATCTGGAAAAATTTTCATCATATTTTTCTCTCTGTCCATCCCTGATGTTCAGTCTGTAGAACTCTTATGTGTACTCTTTCACAGTCATTCCTTTCTGTCTCAAGTTCTGCAACTTCCTGAACAGATTTATTTGGTAATCCTTGGGTATGAATTTATCCTTCAGCTTGTCTACCATTCTACCCCAGCTCTTAATATTTTTCTTACCTTTACATATTTTTTCATCCTGCAGTTCATCCCACCACAGCGCTGGATGTCCTTTTAATCTGGTGATAGCATGTTTCACCTTCTTCTCCTCATCAACATCTTCATAGTCGAAGTACCTATCCATTGCTCGTATCCAATCAAGCAATTCCTCAACATCTAAATTGCCTTCATACATTGGGATGTATATCTTTGATCTAGCTCCTAATTTGACAACCACTTTCAGAAAGTGTTCCTCTGCAACATCCTCTACTACAACTTCTTCAACTTCCACTTCTTCGTTCTCTGCATCGCTGACATCTCCAGCATCAGGTTCTCTCCTTTTCACTATTTCCATGGCATCCAACCTTGCTCGTAGTTCTCACATATCCCTTTCCATAGCTCGATTTGCTACAGGTGGCTTTGTACATCTTCTAGGCGACATTGTGCTGAAATTTCTTCACACAACTATCACTTGATGTATTTGATACCACTTGATGATATCAGGCTACTTCCTTCTTTTCTTCCTACAGAAATAAATTATGTGGGATCTAATACCACTTTGGTGTAGCCCCCCCTTCCCTCTTGTAGATTCTGCAACCTCTCGGTCAAGGATCTTCAAACTATCGAACCAAATTGGCTCGTCAGGCCTTCAATAGACCCTGAACAAATGACACACATGTCCTTTATGTTACCCATAGGTTCAAATTACCCACAACTCCACTCTCTAGCACTTCTAGCAGCACCAATTTGTGAGTAATAGCTCTTGTTCTAGACTCCTTCTCTAATATGACCACGGGTTGTGACCGTGGGCCAGGTCCTTTCATAATTTCAGCTTCGGTGATTTTACATCCTTCTCCCTCATCTCCTTTCCAAACACCTTATGTCGAAACACACAGACCTCTGACGTGTGTCCTCCTAGATCCGACGGTCCAGCTTTACTTCGGCCTTTGTGACCTCACGAAGATTTTTCTCGCTCCACACAATCTTCGAAATTCTATCTCCTGAACTCTCCAATTTGTTTCCATATATCCTCCTCACAGCCAACGGCTAGGATCACTTTGTGACTTTGTGAATTCAGCGATCCACCACTCTTACAACACTTCAAAACACTCCAAACCATGAAGTGTCAAAATACTTCATGGATATCCTTCCTGTATCTCTCCCAAATCTGACGGTTTGGAACGATTATGCTTCCTCCTGAATGGATCTCACTCGTTGATTTGGAGAATCTTCAAGGGATCCGCCCTATAGAAGAATTCTCACCCACTCTCTCTCTTGAGCTTGTTCTTCCTTGAACACTTTAACTCCCCGAAATGGTCTCTTCAACACTTAGTCGAAACTCATCCTGTGCACACCTTGCAATAGATTTCTTACACTCTCCTGCAAATATTCTCAAGTCAATCCTCCTGGACTTGTGGATAAAAATACTATGTCAATGCGCCCCTTGCTGGCAATATGCACACTCTGCATACAAAGCTCCAAGTTATTTTTCTTAGATTGGTTCCTCCTCAACACTCTGAACTTTTTAGAATGAATCCTTCGATATTTAGCCATATATCAACCTTGTGCACACCTTTTGACAAAATTCCTTCAACTTGACTCTTTAAGGGTGACTGTGCACTCCTTCCAACAGTTATCAAATGCTCAATTGTTCCTCCTGAACAATATGACTATGAGCATGTCTCTGTCTACACGCACTTTTAAACTATCCCTCTTGAATTTCTAAGTCAAAACAGACTCTGTCAATGCACACCTTGCGGACACTTATGCACTCCTAGCATATACGAGTTCCATGTTATCTCTTCTGAGATTCTGAGTCGAAATAGACTCTATCAATGCACACCTTGCGGACACTATTCACACCTTGCATAGGATCGTAGAAGAGAAACAATTGAAACTTATCTAATATCTCGTAGATTCATACATTCAACCATTTAAATGCATTCATAAAATAAGAACAAGAAATAACAGAGAATTGAAATTAACAGAAAGCCTAACATTCATTCATTAAGATAGACACAGAAACACCAAACATTTGGAACAATGCTCCTCTATTATATTCACTCAATTGTTATATACATGAGTTCATACAATGCTCTTCAGCAACAATAATCTTAACTAGAATTCCAACAACCTCATCTGGGAAACAATACATTTATTTATACAACACGATCTCATTGAGCTTTACCTCCAAGCTACTTTAGTGCTATCCTATCGAAATAAAAGCATTCAACTACTAAGGATTTATTACAATAAATGTTTGTGACAGACAGATAAGATCAAACACAATGAATTTGTACTGCAAGCTACTTCATTAAAGAAAAATGCATTCCCCATCACTCTCATGTGATCGTTCAAATCTTAGCATTAAAGAAGTTCTTAAATTACAATATTTTCAGATGTTTGTGTGATATGCCCTTATTTAATTCAAAATTATCACTTCAAAGTGCGTGCTAGTGCGTTGAGTTGTCTTCCACTTGTGCTTTGTTGGCGATGCTCCTGCATCACTAATTATGTATATGGGGATATCCACGTATGTAATTTCAAGAAGATTCTATAATATTCAAAGCCCTATCACAATTGAGGGTTAAGGAATTTAAAAACCTACCCCTAGAAGGATATCAGACTATGTTAAATACTAGGCCACTAGGAGGGGAAGGGGTTCCATTCTTTTGCATTGTATCTTGTTCTATAGTTGAGCAGAACATCTGAAAGTGGTATTCTGTGAGAATAACAGAGGAGGAGATATTATGTAGCAGCCATATAGGCCACAGGTCAAAGGCAAATCCACAAAGTGTGTCTCTTTCTTTCTTTGTACTTGTATAATTTTTATACCAGAGAAAATAGAGCAAAGAAACCTCGCCCTCTAGTTAGGTTTTCTCCCATATTGGGTTTCTCGGGTTATATATTGTGTTTATTTGTGGATGGTGTGATTGTATTTTATTATTCTCTATTTTCCACATTTTATCTATTTCAAACACAAGCAAAAAATCAATAACTAAATATTCTAGAGATCTAAACGAAAATAACCTTAATAGTAAAGATTTCAGTATTTTATTAGATATGTTGTGATGAACTATTCTAATGGAATATCCATAAAATTTTATGGATAATATTGGTATCATAGAAGGTTTTTCTTTTTGGATATTTGTGGGAAGGTGTGGGATCCAGGAATCTACTTAAAGAGAAGTCACAGAAACCCTAGCCATGGTAGACAAGTTTGTTCATAATAACCCTCAAGATCCAACAGAAGAGAGATTTGAGTGGTTCAAAGTGAAATTTTCTGACATCAGTCGCAATATGAACCTCCTCATGGTGGCTCTAGAAAGAAAGCTCTGACCATTTGGAGATGATAGAGGCTCTAACTCAGAGAATAGATCAGAGGGGAAATCGGAAGATCATGAAGACTTAGGAAAGAATCTGAGAAAGAGCAATCGAGTTCCAATGTTGTGAACCCTTCAAAGTCCCTATTCAATATGGAAGCAAAATTAGACATAAATGCATACCAAGGAGAGCTAGATGCATTAAAACCAAATCATTGGTTTCAATAACTAGAAGTTTATTTTAGAATTCACCATATAAATGAAGAGCAAAAGATTTCATTTGCTAGATTGAAGTTAGAGGGCCATGCTTTAAGGTCATGGGAAATATTGATGGAAACACTTAGTTTGGAGGGTGATCTACCAATAACTAGGTGGGAGGACTTCAAAACCCTCAACAAGTCCCAATTCTACCCTATTGGGTATGTAGTGAACCAATGGATCCAGTGGCACTAATTTAGTCAGAGGCAAGGGCAGAGTTTGGTAGCGCTGTAAACCATTATATAATCACTATAAATATATATAAAAGAAAGATCAATCAAGCACTAGTGCTCGCACTACCAAAATTGGAAAAGCCCTTCAAACTGCAAACAGATGCAAGTGGGTATGCCATGGGAGAAGTTTTTATAAGAGGAAGACTGGTATGCTATCATTCTGAAGTATTTCATGGGGTGGTTCTCAAATATCCTAACTATGACAAGGAGCTCTATGCCTTGGTATAACCTGTCAAAAAGTGTAAGCACTATCTTATGGGAAAGGATACCATCATCCAAACAGATCACCAGCCACTACAATATTTGCAGGCCCAAAGTAAGTTACAACAAACTAGGCATTATAAGTGGATGGGGTTTTTACAGCAATTTCATTTGGTCATAAAGTACAAAAAGGGTATCACAAATAATTTGGAAGACATGATTTAACAGTCAACCACGTCCAGGATTACAATTTTAGGAACTTTGATGCACGTGGATATTTTTACCCATACAAAGAGGCATACACAGAAGATGATGACTTCAAGTAAATGTTTCAGCAACTACACGGAAAAATTCATATAGAAGTAGGTGACAACAAGGACCTTGACTATCATTTCCATAATGGTTTACTCTACAAGCTCGACAAGCTCTGTGTCCCTAAAGGTGAACGACTACAACTTATCAGAGAGGCTCACACCTCCAAGGTTGCAAGACATTTTGGTGTTGGGAAGAAAGTTGTCAATTTACAAAGGTATGTTTACTGGCCCAGAATGCAAGAATATGTAGCACGGTATATTAGAGGATGTATAATTTGTTGTACTAGCAAGCCCAGTAACAGGAAGCAAGGTTTATACAATCCCTTACATGTACCCAATTGACCTTGGGAAATCATTTCCATGGATTCTTTGGGAGGTTTACCAACCACACTAAAGGGACATGACTATTTATTTGCGGTAGTTAACATGTTCATCAAAATGTGCATTCTCATGCCTTGTAAAAAGACCATCAAGGGATAGGATGCAACAAACTTTTTCTTTGATCATGTTTGGGTGCACTTTGGTATAACAAGGAGCATCATCTCAGATAGGGATACCATATTTATCAATGCATTTGGGACTACATTGTGGGATAATATTGACACTAAGTTGAAGAGGTCTAAAACATTCCATCCACAGACAAATCGGCATACAGAAGTAGTCAATAGGAATTTGGTGCATCTTTTGAGGGTTACAATCAGAAGAATCTGAAGACCTGGGAGAAAATTTTGATCTATATACATCACTCTTATAACAGAGTAGTCCACACTTCTACTGGTAAGTCACCTTTTGAAACTTGTTTTGGGTATTTTCCACATTCACCCTTAGATGTTGTATATGGACAGCAAGGAGGAGTGAGGGAGGACATCACAATAGATGCATTAAAAGAAGAAGAAAAAAATTGAGAAGATTAGGCAGATCCATTTGCAATTACAAGAGACACTAAAGAAGTCATAGGAAAAGTACAAGGCTAGGCATGACTAGCAAATAATAGAGAGAAAATTTAGAGTGTGAGACAAAGTATAGTTACAGGTGAATAAGGAAAGGCTACATGGTCTTGGTAAGAAGATAAAGGCTATGCATTATGGTCCTTTTGTGGTATTGGAAAAGGTGGGAGATAACACCTACAGACTCGGTCTAACCCCATACATGTGCATTTACTCAGTAGTGAATGTGGAGAATCTCAAACTCTATGAGCCTTCCATGTTGGATCAGGAGAAGGAGAAGGTCCTAACTTACATAGTGGACTTGGCACTAGATGCTCAAGTAGAGTTGGAAGAGGACACACTTTTTCAGAAGTTGTCCGGAGCTACAAGACAAGGGAAGCATGACCTTTGGAAGATTGGATTGAAAGGACAACTTCCAAGAAAAGAAAAGTGGTACTCTAGGGAGAAGGTATAGGGAAAACTTCCTCACCTCATTCAGTAAATATTTTGGGGACCAAAATCATCCCTAAATGGGGAGGTATGGTCCAGTTTGTATCATTATATTATTTTTCATCTATCTCGATCCTATCATAGTGGAAAAAGTTAGAGGAATTAGCTTGCAAGGTCATTTTAGTGGCAGATCCCAGTTTGGAAAATTGGGGTCTGGAACCTTTTGGAGCCATTTTGAGGCATTAAACATATTTTTTGGGGGTTATTGTGTCTAGAGGTTGTGTGCACCCCTTGATTGTGTTCTACACTCCGAGACCTTTCCAACAGTGTAGATTGTGCGTCAATCGGAGCTCGTGTGAAACAATTATGCATTTCGCAAGTTGACCTACCATGTTGACCGCCATGGTACGAGAGGATGTCATGTCAACCACCACTAATCATGCATATGGGTATAGCCATGTATGTAATTTCAATAATATTCTAGAAGGTTTAAATCCCTATCACAATTGAGGGTTGAGGAAGTCAAATATCGGGCTATATTAAATATCGGGCCACTAGGAGGATAAGGGGTTGTAAAAGAGAATAGGGGATGGGTTGTTTAATAAAACTTCCATTTTCCTATTAATTGATACTCATTGGAGGTATTAGAGCCAAGGAATTTATCAGTTAGGTTATCCATGTAAGGCAATCAACAGAATGGATTCTTCTTTCCTAAATTGTGTTGATGTTTAGTAGTTGCGAGAGGAACTTTCCCTCATAGATGAAGTTTCTCAAATGTGGAGAAGATTCTAGAATCAAGAGATCCATTGGAAAGATGTTGAACTACCCCAGAAGAGAAGCCGGCCCAGGAGAATAAAGAATAATGAAAAGACACATTCCTAGAAGAGAAGTTGGCCCAGCTAGAAGGACATGAAGACTATAAATAAAGGGGTGTCTTAGCTCATTTGTACACACTCTCAAACTCTCTCATCTATCCAGAAGAAAGGCGCAAGTTTGGAGAAGGCCGTGCAGCAGCTGCAGTGGTGCAGTTTCTTCTTGTTCAGTCTTTCTAGTATCTCTCTCTTGTGCGCTACTCTTGGTAGTGGTGCACTATATTGGTATTGTGTTGTTGTAGCAACTGTGGTGGTATTTATGGTTGAGATAGGGTTTATATGTTTGGACTTTCTTTGTGAACGAAAACTATCTAAGAAAGGTTTTCCCATGATAAATATCTTATGTTATTTTTGTCTCTTGTTTATGCTGCTATTGCTCAGTACATGATGTGTGTGTGTGTGTGTGTGTGTGTGTGTGTGTGTGTGTGTGTGTGTGTGTGTGTGTGTGTGTGTGTGTGTTAATGATAATGAAGTAAAATAATAGTAGTAACTCTAATGCTATGTAAATAAGGAAAACCTAACAAACTATCAGACTTGGTTACCTTCAGAACACTTTAACAACTGGAAAGAAGATCGCTTGTTGCAGTAACCTTGCCACTGCAACACATTTTCTTTATCAAGTTTGTTGAGAACTAGTTCCAAGACGTTGGGACTATTTTTACCACATAGCAGTTTTCTCTACCTTAGCGCACCCCCTTTAACACTCTGGTTTCATTTCCGTGAAAGATCAAAAATTTGAAATCTCATATCTATGGTTTCTACCTGCAAAAATGTCAACCCATATGAGAGTAGATTGGATGGAGAAGAAGCACACAGTACTTCATATTCTATAGGATAATGAGTTATTAGATCATATGATACAACTACAAGGAGATGGCAGATTATGCCACACAATGTCCTCTTAGACATGAAAAGGGAAAGAAGAAGCACCATGCATATGCAACAGATGTTGAAGAGCATAATTCAAAGAATGAAGAGTATGTCTTTTAACCAGTAGTGCTGCCAATCACATGACTTTGGAGTATGAGAAACTATAGAATACAACTCAAGTGGGACAGCCACAGCTAAACTCCAAGTTTGCATATCAGGTTTGATATTTTATACTTATGTAGTTTAAGTAAGTGTTAGAATAACAATTTTTAAAATTCTGCTATTTCTATTGTTAGTTTAGCACTTGAATATTATTGGTGTGACTACCATTAAGTAAATACTCATGGTTTAGTATTAATAAATTCACTTTCTTAAAAGATGAAATTGATCTCCTCTAGGAGATGATCTTGGTTTCTAACCTTGTTCCGAAAAGATTATCTTTTAAACTTCATGGAAATGTTGTTGGTATTGTCTCTTATTTCGGACAGGTTACGGGTAATAGATCTAAGAGGGAGTTATAATGATGATTGTAGGAGATAAAAGATTAGATGGTCTCTAGACAAGACATGGAGCAGACTATCTAGACATAGAGATGTGTACACGACTGTACACATCCATGTAACGAAGGAAGGAGGATGAAGTCGGAACCTTCTAACAAGAAGGGTACTTTTATGGATGCATAGTATCTCATATGGAGAGAAACTATAAGGAGAAGAAGGCTCCGAAGATGAACATAAAAATCCATCCAATTAAGTTTACCACTCTTCATATCATTGGGAAGCGTCAGTAGAGCCAGAAGGGCCTACCTAGAATCATTACAGAGACTAGGAAGAGACCATCTTGGTCATGTGATACTTTGTAGGATGCAAAGGGGGGATACATATATGTGGCATTGATGAGCCATATCATGAGGAGGAGAAGATGACTCCACCAGTGGTGAGGCGGGCAGCCCCACCAAGTACCAACTTCAAAGGGAGCATCCAGACTCAGATTAAGCTTGATCTCAAAGAGAGTGAGTGGCTTAGAGACTTTCATTCAGAAAGTATTCCTCCTTATATTCAGATGGAAGAGAGAGACGTCTTCCAAGAGTGACAAACATATTCCATGGGTTGAGAAGGCTAGATCACATATTTAGAGACTTATAGGATATGAGAGATCTCATGGGAGGATTATCTTGGTTCTATAGAATTTGCTACAGTGGTAGAGGAGGAAGTCAGTCAAAGAACTAGGATATGGATCTTTTCCTTGTTTTTGAGACAAGAAGGGAAGTCGGTGGTGACTTCCAAGTTGATATACAAGATCAAGCATGTTACAGATAGCATTATAGAGATGTATAAATCTTAATTTGTGGCCAGAATATTATCCCAACAAAAGGGATAATATTATGGAAAGACACTTGCTCCAACATCCAGAAGAAGTGTACATTGAACAGCCACAAGACACATGAGAAGGAGTCTCATGTCTGCAGATTGGAGAAGGCTTTGTACATGCCTAAATAGACACCCAAGGCATGATATGCCAAATCAGATAGTTACCTGATAAGATTGGGAATGATTTCCCATTGATCCTATATGTGGATGACCTGTTTTTTATGGAAGATGAGAATCTCATGTTTGGGTGCAAGAGGGATCTAGCTTCAGAGTTCAAGATGAAGGATCTAAGTCTGATGCATTACTTCTTGCGATTGGAGGTGTGGAAAAGATCAGATGAGATTTTCCTTAGCCAAGTAAAATATTCTATTGAGATCCTGTAGAGATTCAAGATGATGGACTACAAATCCATGGCCACACCCATGACGATGAGTCTGAAGCTACCGAGTGATTCATCTTCAGATTTGGTGGATCCCATGATGTACAGAAACATGATTGGATCCTTGATGTACCTAGTTAACACCAGACCATACATATGATTTGTATTGAATTCCTTGAGTCAGTACATGGTTGAACCTAGACATGTACATTGGATGGAAACAAAATATATGTTGAGGTACCTACGTGGTACAATTGGATATGGATTAAGATATGTCTCGGATGGATATGTGAAGATGCAGGGATATACAGACTATGGATTGCAAGGGAGTGTAGTGGATCAGAAGAGTACTTATGTATGATGGTTTCGTCTGGGATCAGGTATGATTTCATGGTTGAGAAGGAAGCAGACATCAGTGGCACTCAATACATTAGAGGCAGAGTATATCACATCCATTATTTCAAACCATAAAGCAGTGTGGCTTTGAAAGTTTCTTGCAAGACTTCATCTAAGACATGATGTAGAAGGGATCAACGAAGCTCCAATACACATCCACGGATGAGAATATTGCAAACATTCTCACCAATATTTTGTCCAAGGCAATGGACAGATGAGTAGCATCGGGCAGATATTCTCCCAAATTGGTCATGTTGAGTTGACCAATATAGAATGATACATTCACTCACAGGATTAGCCATGTTGACTTTGCTAGTGATGAATGGCCCAGGCACAGTCTTTCTCCCATTAGTCATATTGATTTGACTAGGAGTGAAAAATGCTTGAGGTGCTCCAGAGACAAGCTTGGCGTGATGCAGAATGTCCACCCTCGTTGAGAGGGAGGTGTGTTGTTTCTTCTCATTCCAACTAATCCCTCTAACCAAGGGTTCCCTAGATCAGTCACGTGAGGTGACTAAGGAGGTAGTGTATTTTCGAACCTGATGAGAGAAGAAAACATCACACTCATAGTCGTGAGGACTATGCGAGTAGATTCATGCTACTGGATGAGACTATAACTATGGTTGATGGCATCGTAGTAGATCTGTGCTACTAGTTGATTGTTGCATAGTTATAGAGACATCGACTATGATTATGGTTGATGGAATTGTAGTAGTTTTGTGCTACTAGTTTATTGTTGCATAATCATAGGTATGCAATGGTTGATTGCATTTTAATAGTTGTGTGCTACTATTTGATTGTTGCATAGTCATATGGATGACTACGGTTGATGGCATTGTAGTAGTTGTGTGCTCCTAGTTGATTGTTGCATAATCATTTGGATCTTGACTATGGTCGATGGAATTGTAGTAGTTGTGTACTACTAGTTGATTGATGCATAGTCATGGAGGTTGCAGACTATGATTATGGTTAATGGAATGGTAGTAGTTGTGTTCTACTAGTTGATTGTTTCATAATCATAGAGCTTGTTGGACTACATGGTGATAGCTTGTGTAGCTACCAGTTGATTGTAGGAGAGAGACATTGTGTCTTTGGATAGTTGTTGTGTGCTACTTGGAGTGGTTATGTACCACTAGATAGTAGTTATGTACTACTATGTATCAACACAGTTGTGTTCTATTGGATGGCATTGTAGTAGTTAAGTGCTACTAGTTGACTTCCATGGAGACTACCAGTTTACATTGGGAGTGGTTGTGTGCTACTTGATTGCGGAAACTGCGACAGACGATTTGACCTACCAATGGAATTGTGGTAGATGTGTGCTACCATTTGATTGCATAATATCCAGTGGACTACTAGATGAAGACATCGTGAAAGATTCCTCCCTAGCTAAGAGGGAGTGTTGATGTTTGGTAGTTGGGAGAGGAACTTTCCCTCCTAGATGACCTTTCTCAAATGCGAAGAAGATTCTAGAAGAAAGAGATCCAGTGAAAAGATGTTGAAATACCCCAGAAGAGAACTCAGCCCAGAAGAATAAAGAATAATGAAAAGACACCTTTCCAGAAGAGAAGTTATCCTAGCTAGAAGAAAGAGAAGACTATAAATAAGGGGGTGCCTTAGCTCATTTGTACACACTTTCACACTCTCTCATCCACCCAAAAGAAAGGCACAAGTTTGGAGAAGGTGACACAGCAGCTGCAGTGGTGTAGTGTCTTCTTGTTCATTCTTTTTGGTATTTCTCTCTTGTGCGCTACTCTTAGTAGTGGAGCAGTATCTTGGTATTGTGTTGTTTCTATAGCTATGGTGGTATTTCTTGTTGAGCTACCCTTTGAGCTAGGGTTTATCTGTTTGGACTTTCTTTGTGAACGAAATCTATATAAGAAAGGTTGTTGGGTTTTTCTCCCATTTAGGGTTTTCCCAGGATAAATCTCTTATGTTATTTTTGTCTCTTGTTTATGATGCTACTTCTTAGTACATGATATATATGTTAATGGTAATGAAGTAAAAGAACACTAGTAACTCTAATTCTCTGTAAATAAGGAAAATCTAACACATTGAAGAGCACTGAAAGGGGATAAAATTCTTGAGGTTCTAGTGAGAAGAGAAGGGAAATATCTTCCTTGTGTTGTGTAGGAGAATGGATGATAATTCCATCATTGGTTGATAGCAAGATCAGTTCCCTAGAGTGCTAAATAGTGAGTAAATTCACTAAGGCTGGAAGTGATTGGGTTGGATTGAGCAAGTTGTGTGTTTGTAGATTGCTTCTTTCACCTTGAAGGTCTCATAACCGAGCTTGAGGGTGGTGTTACCACCCAAATTTGCACATGGATGGACTTTCAATTGAGTTGCCAAAGATGAACAAGCTATTGTTCAAATTCAAAGTTCAGAAGTTCGGCGAGGCCCCGTGGTCCCTTGTACATTCTTCAAATTTTCATATCTACATAACCCGAAGGGGAATTGTAATAGATGAGCTAGTATAGTGAAATTTGTAAAAGGTCTTGGCCACTTAAGACCCACTCTCCAATGAATTTACTCTGGGGTGTTTTTTTTATCTAGCAATTATAAGTTGTTTACAAAAGCTTATGATTGTTGGGTTTTTTCACTCATTTCTCAAAGGTTGGAGTATTTGTATTAGTTTATGGGCCTTAAAGTGATGTATGAGCCTAGTTTCTAATGTATATTACCATACTAGTCATCAATTTTGAGTCACACGGAAATACGCTAAGTCCCCCTTAGGATTTGTTTAAAGTATTCGGATAATATAAAATTTCCTGCAAAATGGGATATTTTAATTGCAATTGATGAATAATTTAAAAAAGTGGTAATAGGAGGCATCATATGCCTTAGGGGTATTCATTTTCCATCTCGAAATACCCACTTTACCCATAGACCACCTTTCGAGAGAAAAAAAATGGTTATTAATCATTGAAAAATTAATTTCTCTCGAAATTAGCCAAATAAAAGACAATTAAAAGGAAAATCAGAATTCCTTAAAATAAGGAAACATGTCTTCCACGTGTTCCTTTTGTCTTATGTCTTAAAGAGAGTTGTTGGATCTTTCCTAAAATGAGAAATCACTTATTATTGAGTCGACTTGAGTCTAGCCATCGTTTCCATTTCCACTAAAGCACTTTTCTATTTGTTTCCATTTCCACTTAAGGCAAGTCACATAAGCCAAACTCACACGCTTTTCTAGAATAAGAAACATCCATTCTTTGCTTTCACCACTCGAATTAACTCATCCTTTTTTCTTTTACCACTCGCCATCCACCTAAACCTTTCCCATATTTTTGCTTTCACGACTCACCATTCACTCAACGATGACTCGCCTTCTCATTAAGGAAACCATAACCACTCACCTGGTTATTTAATATAGGCAACCTACCTCTTGTCAGTTAGTTGGAATTCTTCTAAGAGTCTGCTTTTGATACATTGTAATCGATCTATCTTCTATTGGCATAAAAAAGGCTTTGGAGGATATTGTGGTGTAGAGTTCTCATGTGTGGATTCATGGTGATCAATTATGTATGAGGTATACTTGTATTTAGCTTATTTTGCATTGTAAATTGTTATTATTGGCCTATGTTTGGAGCTATCTCCTTGTAGAATAGGAATAGAAAAGATAAGTCTGTTTGATATTTCTATTGGTTTATGTATATTATATAGTTGTGAGATGCATGTTTATTTAGCTTAATGGCATGCTCTTCATGCCTTTCTAATATATGAAATACCATGCCTTTAACTCTTTTGTTGCAAAATTTGTCTTAGCATTGCAGGTTTACATCATTTGAAGGATAGGTTGAAGCGAGTGAGCTTCCTCCCATATTCAAAGAGATTTGAGAATATAATTTTCCCTCTGCTTTCCTCTAACGAAGATTCCATTGCCCAAGACATTCCAAGACAACAAGCATTCTTCTTCTCTCCTTCTCATAATTTCTTATAAAAAAATTCTCTTGGTTACCTTTCTTTCATGTAATAGTTTTTTTTTTGGTATTTCAAATTCAAATATGAAGCTAAATAGCTTGCATGCATAAGTAAGATTTAGATCTACATTATTGTTATAAAACGAATTCATTTTTAGCTAGATATACTTCAAATTTTCTTGCTTTTAACTAGTATTTCAAAGTAAAATCAGTAGGTTAGAAGCTGTGCAATTTTACTGGGTCATTAACTGAATATTTGGAAAGTTGTAAGTGTCATTTCTTTGCTGATTTAATATCAGCAAAGAAAGATCCTAAGGGGGTTATCTTTTTAGCTTCCTCTCCTTAGTTCTTTTTCTGTTGGTTTGCCAAATGTTTACTTAGATTTTTTCCAATTTGTTAGGGGTGTTCCAAAACACTTTGAAAGTGTTTTGGGCATCTTGTAGGACTAATTTTTTTGTTGGTTTTGCACATAAGTAACAGGTACAAGGGGACATTCTGGAGAATTTTTGAAGATTTAACCTTACTCAGAAACCCTTGAAGCAGTTGAGCACCTTCTTGCCTTGAGAAAATTTGTTGAAAACTTGTAAGCCATTGATCCTGAACCATAAAGGACCAATGTGCATTCTCACAAAGAAGAAAAGTTGTAATCATTTCAATAAAGCAGCATAGGCTACACATTGCCTTGCCTTGTCTCTGTAGGGGGACTGGTGTCGGTGGCTTTTCTCTTGTTGTGATTACTTTCATATTTTTGCTTAAGTTTTTCTAACTCCTAAAAAGGATAAAATGAACTCACATCACCTAAATCACTGATAAAATAAACCACAATTTAGAGTAGTTGTTTTTTTAAGTTATAGCTTAGATCTACCTTACATGTATCATCCATCTAGAACACTTTGCTAAAATAGTTTCATTTTTGTTATATATTGGAAATAAACTAGTTGGCTATAAACCCTAGTATGCTCTTCCCATTGTGACTACGCAGAGTGGCCATTGGGGATTAGAAAGGGAGTAGTTGACACATGCTAGTTTTAATTAGGAAAATCTATCTTATTGTGATAATTTCTAAGACTTCTACCCTGGGTGGAGTGTGTTAAGTCAGAGGGAAACTTTGAGATCCAGATTCTCTCCCTGTTGGACCTACAACACACTCGGTTGGAAAATCTATAAGAACCCAATATTAACAAGTAAGATAAGCCACATAAACACTTTTGCACACAAAGAGTGGGGACCCCGACTTTAATCCCCACTTCACTTTTATCCCGGACTAATATATTGTTCTTCCTAAAATAATAAAATACTCAAGATAAAATAAACGCGACATATTCAAAACATCACATTTACTTTTCCTGCACTTGTCTTTACTTTCATCTATCTGATTGGATTATCTTACTTCAAATCATTTACTATTCAAATCATCTATATTTGTAGTTTGTTATAAATGTGAATGACTCTTTGCATGTATTGACAGGGTGTATCCTTTAATTATATTTGAGTCATATGTTGATGTTATAAATCTTGTTTCATCATATTAACTCCTAGAAGTTGCTTTTATCATTCTTAGATTAAAAGCCTTAGATTATTTTCTCAGGGAATACGCACCTTGACTTCACTAGGAGTTGGCCTAATGGAGAAGTTGAGAGTAGAGGTGACAGTATCTCAACTTGAAACTTTCCCCCAAGGTTGCACCCAGTGGATTCATATTTCTCCATGCTAACCCAAGGTGCAAATTAGGCGGAAACATTTATGTGTCATTGCCGGGGACAAATCTTTTGTACCTGGAACACTACTATTGACTTGTTTTCCTTCTTTTTATGCTTTTTTTGATGCATCCTAGTGAACTTTAGAAATTGAATAGATCCATATGACAACTCCACTGTCATTTAATTATACAAGGCATTTTACGAGAAATAATTCAAACGTTCTTCTTAATCTCATTCTTGAACCTGAAAGGGTTTTACGAAGGAGATTGACCAAGCTTAATTCTAGTCAGATCCTTGATAATCTTGGATCTAAATCTCTTTTTGATATTCACTCTTTATTTTTTGAAGTAGAAGTAGATATAATGGATAGCTTGTTTTCCGCAATAGACTTTCATCATATGACTAGATATCCTCATGACATACCTCAGAGAGAAATTGAAAAACTACCAACTTTTCAGGGAAATAATGCAGTAACTGCTAAAAAACACATAAAAGTCTTTCAATTGTGTATTAGGAAATGGTGCATGGGAAATGACCACAACCACACTGATGTTAAGATGAGGTTTTTTGTCTTGTCATTGGAAGAGGATTCTTTTGATTGGTTCATTAGGAAGGATGATAACGAGTTCAACACACTTAATGATCTAGTTAGTGCATTTCTTGAAAGGTGGGGTGATAAGAAAGAGCATTGGCATTTGTTGGTAGAGCTTCATACAATTAAGAAAAAGGAGAATGGAACCATGGAGGAGTTTAGCAATAAATTTGATGATCTGGTCAACAGTATTCATATAGACATTAAACTTCTCATCGCTTCAATTCTCATCTATTATATTGAATTCTTTGGTGGTCAATTGAGATATCAAATCAGAGATAAAGATCCAACAACTCTGAAGCTTGCACAAGATACTGCAATTAATATTGATAGAAACATGCAAGCTTCAGGAAAGTCAAATATGCCTGGTTTTACTCGAGGAATTTCATCTACCTCTAAACAGAAAGAGTTAAAGGATAAAACTATTTTAACGGAAAAAAATTATTCAATAGACCCTTTAAAAGAGTTAACTGAGGTAATAAAATCCATGGAAGAAAATCATGCATCCCATTTAAACGCCATGGAAAACAGATTAATTGCTATGGAAAGATCACAATGTAACTATTTTCCCCCTAGGGTAAATGGAAGACAATAATGGAAGAAAATGAGACCTCCACATGATCATAGACCTCCTGATCAAATGGAAGTAAAAAACATGGTAAATCATGAGGCTCCCCCCTACTGTAGAACTTGTGAATATTTCCATGAGGAATCAACTCTTTTTTTGTCAAATCAATGAGCAAGGACTTCCAGAGATGTAAAATTATGCTAGCCATTCAAGACGTTCAGACTATATCAACAATGTGAACAAACCTCACCCTATTTCAAAAGAGACATGGAAACAATATAAGGAAATCGACAATGTTACCAAGCTATATCGTGAGAAACCTACCACTGAACAAATCTTAGAAATGGTTAAGTTTAAAGGAGTAACTTATTAGAGGAAAGGGAATGATCATGCAGTTAAGATTTATAAAAATATTCCCAAGACAAATACTCCTCCAGCTACAGATTTAGACGTTGACCTGGGTAGTTGGATAAAGCATGCAAAAGTCTTAGTTCTTGTGTCAGAACTTATAAAAACCCCCTCACAAAAGGATAGACTGCTAAAATCTATTGAGGATCCTACCGGAAGGAACTTGGAGAAATTCAAGTAGAGGATTATAAATAATTTGGAGAGTATAATGAGGATGTACCAGTCATATTGCATAGTATGGATTGGACTAGGGAAGATCATCCTCCTTTCTTTTTTTCCTTGATGGTAAATAATCTGTTATTACACAATTGTGTGTTTTTTTGGATTATTGAAAGGGGGGCTAAATCAGTAATAGAGAAATTTAATCTTTTTTAACCATATAATCCAAGTGTCATATCAATGTATCATTATCATCCAATAATTGCAGAGTAAATAAGAAATGAACAATCAGACACATACACAGCACACCAATGTTTTACATGCAAACCCAGAGAGGGAGAAAACCACAAAATGTTTTTTCTTATATGTCTTGAAGAATTACATTCATTGGAAGCACCAACTTCCTTTTTTTTCCAGCTGCAACTGGAAGGAGGCTCCAACCCCCTAGTTTCTCAGGCTACAACCTGAGGGAAGCTCCAACTCCCCAATTCTTTGGCTACAATTAGAAGGAGGCTACAACCCCCTATGTTCTCCAGCTACAACCACTTGTCCTTGCCCCGTCCAACCGCCCTGAAGTAGAATTAGAATGATGGAACCACTGTCACACTATCACTGTGAGATATACCAATGTAAACATGTCCTAATAAACCTGAACCATGCATCAACCTGTACATCAACCTGTAATCAACATGTACCATAAACAAGTGCATCAACCATGCACCAACCTATACCAAACAACCTGTAATCAACCTGTACCATAAACAAGTGCATCAACCATGCCCCAACCTGTACCTCAATCTGTACCATGAATAAGTGCATCAACCATGCACCAAAACTATACAAATAACCTGTCACAACAACTTGTCCAAACAACCTATCACAACAACCTGTCTCATCAATCTTCTCAACCAAATCAGATATACTCACCAATATCAATCACCAAGACAAATCTCAAAGATGTGCATCAACCAATCATACCACAACAACTCATAATCATCACCAAGATCAATATGTGCTTCTAATAATACAAGTATGTTACATCACCCATAAACCATGTGTCAACAATACTACAACCATGTACCAAGTATGTACCAATCATGTATCAACTACTCATCAACTATGACTCATCAAGATGTACCAACATCATCAACTATACACCTCATGTATGTGCCAACTCATCAACTACTTGTCTCAACCATGTACCTGACATGTACCTCAACCAAATGCCCTCATCAATTTCATCATTCAAATCTGATTTGCAACTCTGTAATAGACCTGGTGTATATGATTACATAACTACAAACCTTCCTTAACTTTAACAAGAAGAGACTAGCATTTTCATCAAACTTTTCTTTATTCTCACATGACTAGTTTTGGATTAGTCAACAACCCTAACTTGAAATAATCTGATCTAAAATTGAAGAAGACTTGAAATACTTGAAATTATTGCAATGTAAATGTTATGTGTTTAAAGCAAATGGATCAATTTTGAAACACATAAATTAAGGGATTACTCATGCAAAATACACATAGACAGCAGCATAATCAATGAACATAAGCACATAAACACAACAATTGATAAAGGAGTTCACCCCTCTCTTGGGCTACATCTCCTGGTCCAGCTTCCAATGGATCATTTATTATTAATTGCTCAAAGTGCTCAAAAACATGCTTTACAATGCTCAAAATGACCAACCAACTGCTCCAATGGCTTCAGAGCATCCAAAAACCCCTATCTAGGCTCTTTCGGCACCTCAATTAGTCAAAAAACGAAGAAGTTAGGCCTTCTGGAAGTCTCCCCCTTCAAGCTTGTTGTCTCTGCATCTACAAATTGCACCCTTGTATAATGAGCCTGGCACACACGCAATAAATAGCGTGAAAATGCAGCACCAGGCGCAACCGCGCCAACGGTGCAAACCATAGGATGGTTAAGGGCACGCCATCCCCTAACCGCCTAGCACCTGGGCACATGCGGTCCTCCATATGACCGACGCAAAGGGATAAAACCAAAGGAAAATCATAATATGACACATGGCGGGTCGTTTGAACTGTTCAAACCATAATGTAAAACCGCGCCAACCGTTATATCAAGTCACATGGTAGTACATGTGACTGGGGCTATGTTATACCCACGCGCAATCGTATATATATATATATATATGGTGGTCATATGTAATAGCAACACGACCATGGGACGGGGCTAAGCCCCGACCCGGCCCCCACCCAAATATACAATCATACGAATTTAAATATAATGTGAACCATTATATGGTAAGCAACATCATATGGGCGTAATGGTCGTGGGGACTTTGTTAAAGTGTTACACCGGCAGTGAGGTCCAGGATTCGACCCCCATGGACCCATAAAATTTTACATAACAAACCACAAGCCAATAAAGGGGTGCCACATGGAAGCCCATGATTGGGCCACGTGGCACCTTACCATTAACCAACGAAATGCCACGTGTCACCGTATGATTTGACCATGCCTGCCAATCATCATATGCCACATCACTTCTGTACGGTCGTACGGCCCTGCCACGTCAGCTTGTACGGACTGTACAGTCAGCATCATTTTTTTGCTTGTTTGACTTTATGAACATATTGCAATATCTCTCGCTCCCGACATCCGTTTGAGACGAAACGAGTTGCATTGGGTTTGCAACGACGAGGCCTACGCTCTTATCTAGTTTGAAGCGATTCCAAAAACTTTGAATTTTTGAGCAAAATTTGATCCCCTGATCACACCTCCCCATTGGGAAGCTTTTGGACCTCCAAAAGACTATTTTTAGTCTATGTGAAGATGAGGGTAAAGTTCCCTCACCCTTCCAACCTCAATCCACTTGGCCTTGCTTGAATTCATCCCTTTAATACCAACTCGAAGATACTCGACATTTCCTCATTTTGAAGTTCGCATTCTCCTGTCAAGGATGGTGTCTTCGTGCAGTTTTGTTAGATACTCTGGAGAAAAATCATCTATGGAAGGAATATGAACATGATCTCCTTGATCATCAATCAATGGAGGCTCATACAACTTCAAATTCTCAACATTAACAA
>JZKD02S0856853.1:225600-242283 GCA_000966675.3 Picea glauca
ACATATGAGGGTCCTCCAACTTCATAAGGCCATAACTCTCAAACTGTGAGGAGTTATGTGACGTTCCACGTACCACCAGAAATGGAATGAAATGTACTATCCATATAGAATAGTATTACCTACAAATATATCAAAACTTATACCATTATCCATCAAACAAACTTGGGTCCATTACCCAAACCTGGGTTCTCCAACTTCTCATGGCCATAACTCTCTAACCGTGAAGAGTTATGTGACATTCCACATACCACCAAAAATGTAATGACAATAAATATCCATATAAGATAGTTTCACTGACATATTCACTGACCTTCATCTCATTATTCCACAAATAAGCATGGGTTCTCTAACCATACTTCTAGGATAACTCAATCCATAAAGCGTCTACCAGTGATGGATTTCACCATAAGGGGACCACGTTGGAGTTCATCTATTTGTACTTATTATCAACCATGACAAGATAATAATGATTCATATTTACATCAAACAAACTTGGTTCCATTACCCAAACCTTTGTGCTACCGGGCTTCGCTACTGGACTTTCTCCAAGGGTTGACATCAATCTACAATATTACTCTCGAATGGTTAACATCAATGAAAACCAACAATCCATACCAACTATCCATCAACCTAAGCCAATTGTCTGACATGTTTGACTCTGGGCTTCTTCTAACATCATCACCAAAAAGGTTATGCAACAATTGAGCTTAAATGTAACTCGGCCCTATCATAATTTTTGTGACATGGACTCAAGGGAGATTCATACTGTTGGAATCATTTTAAATCTGCATTTCAGAGTAGCAGCCCATTAGGACATCGCAATTGTTATGGATTTATTAGTCATCGATGTGACAGATGCATGGGGAATACTTTTGTCTAGGAAGTGGGTTGCTACACTAGGAGGTCACATTCAAATGGATATGACTTATGCTACCATCCCAACCCCTGATAACATTTTGGTCAAACGTCACATAGAACAAGAAGGGAAATTCCATGTAGAATATCCTAAAGAACCAATGAATGAGTACATATACCATATGAGTGATATTGGAAACTATGCCATATGTTCAAACTTTTTAAGTCCAGTAATAGATGAGTTTAAGGAAGATAAGGTGGATGAGATATGAAGAATGCACTTTGATGGTGTTCATTCAAGATTGGGTAAAGGAGTAGGAATCGTCATTACTTCACTGGCAGGGTAGTCATTCAACTTTGCTTTTAGACTTGAATTTGATGCAACTAATAATGTAGTTGAGTATGAAGCACTCCTACTAGGACTTAAAATTGCTAAGGACACGGGGATTGAAATTATGAACATCAAAGGAGACTCGGACTTAATCATGCTTCAATTCAAGAATAAATTTGCACGCAAAAGTGAAAGGTTGAGGAAATATAGAAATGTTATCTTAGACACCATGGAATAATTTTGATGCACTCAACATTATAGAAATTCCTAGAGAACATAACATTCTAGCAGAAATATTGGCAGTAGTTGCTTCAACTTTCCAACCAACAGAGGAACTAATAAATGGTGAAGGAAAATTTGAGGTTAATTTCAGACCATCAACCCCAAACAACGTTGACCATTGGCAATTTTTTAGAGATGACAAACAGATTCTAAGGTTTATACATAATTTCCAATAGTTCTCATGTTTCAATGTCAGTTATATGGAAAAGGGCAAGAGTATCAAGAAAGTGAGGATGATTGCAAAAGGAATCCAGTTCCTAAAGGACTTGTTGCACTAGAGCAATATTTTGATAGGCATGACAGGCATAAGAATAAAAAGGAAACATTAAAACCTAAGGATTATCTTGAAATTTATATTGGAACAATTGAGGAACCAAGAATGATAAAGATTAGAAAAGGAACCTCAGAAAAAAGAAAAAAAATAATTAATAAGTCTTGTACAAGATTACAAGGATGTGTTGGCCTTTATTTATGATGAACTTAAGGCATACAGACAACATGTTTTTCAACACACCATCCCCCTCAAGGAAGACACAAAGCCTTTTCATCAAAAGTTAAGGCAAATAAATTCTAAGTTGGCACCCATAATAAAGAAAAAACTTCAAAAGATGTTGGTTGCTGGAATCATAGCTCCAACAAAACATCCATCATGGTGTTCAAACTTAGTGGTAGTTTGGAAAAAGAACGGAGGGATAAGGTTATGTGTCGACATCAGAAATTTGAACATTGTTTGTGTAAAAGACAACTATCCAGTCCCTAACATGGAAACTCTATTGCAAAGAGTAATCGGGTCTGTTGTGATGTCCATGTTAGACGAGTTCTCTGGATATAACCAAGTGTTAGTAAATAAAGAAGATCGGAATAAGATTACATTCACTACTCCTTGGGGTACTTATGAATATCTCAGGATGCCTTTTGGGTTACTTAATGATGGTGTCACCTTCCAAAGAGCCATGGACTTTTCCTTTAAGGAATTGATTGGTAAGATTCTTGAAATATACCAAGATGACTTAACTATGTTCTCAAAGTATAGATCTGATCACATAGGTCACTTAAGGAAATTTTTTGAAAGATGTCGCAAGTACGACATCTCCCTAAATCCAACTAAGTCAATTTTTCGTGTGGATAAGGGAAATATTTTGGGTCATATTATCTGCAAGGATGGGGTAAAAATTGATCCCAAAAGGGTTGATGCAATCAAGACTGTTCCATTGCCCCAAACTAAGAAATCCCATCAGTCGTTTCTTGGCCAAATTAATTTTATCAGAAGATTCATACACAACTTGGTTGAGACCATGAAGTCCATTTTAAAATTATTGGTTGTTAAGTTTGAATTCAAAGATCAAGGAAAGAAAGACTTTAAAAGTATAAAGGACTCAATTGCTAAATCTCCAGTTTTAATCAGTCCCAATTACTCTAAGTACTTTCAGATATTCTCTTTTTCATCAGAGAATACCATAGCAGGGGTACTGCTCCAAAGGAACGATGAAGGACAAGAGAAACCCATTGCTTTTATGAGCAAGGCCTTGCATAATTATAAATTGAATTACACTACTATGGAAAAGAAATCCTATGATCTTGTCAAGGCTCTTAAGAACTTTAGAGTCTATGTTCGCTACTCTAATATTGTGGGGTATGTACCTCATTCAGCCGTAAAGGATATTCTAGCCCAACAATACTACTTAGGATTAAGGGAAAAGTGGGTCTCTAAAATTCAAGGGTATGACTTAGAGATAAGACCCACAAAACTCGTCAAAGTTCAAGGTCTAGCCCAAATGTTGAAAGAAGGAAATGAGCAGGCATTGGGGATGGCATGTCAGTGCAGTGATTCAGTTTCGGTCATATCTAAAGAGTTTCATAAGTTAGAGAAGCATCCTTGGTACTCTGATATTGTATATTTACTCATCAATCTTACATGCCCAAATCACTTAATAAGTCATAAAAGAAGAGCACTAAGATTGAAAGAATCTAAGTACTACATTATTAGAAATGGATTAGGGTGGAGGGAACCTAATAGGATAATACTTAGATGTGTTGACGAGATAAAATCTAAAAGATTGATGGTAGAGTTCCATGCGAGATTTTGTGGAGGACACTTTGCAGCGAAAACCACCGTCCAAAAATTTTTGAGAGAAGGGTATTACTGGCCCACAATATTCACAGATGTTCATAAGATGGTCAAAGGTTGTTAGCGGTGTCAGTTGTTCACATGAAAACAAAAGTTGGCATCCTCTTTCTGTTTTAAATACGACATTGTTTTATCCCACTCCTCAAATTACTATCCATAAGGAAATGTCTTAGCCAAGTCAAGTAAAAAAAAAATAATGGCTATAGTCAAGAAAATTGTTGGGGATAGTAAAATATCATGGGATAGCAAGATCAAGTTTGCACTCTGGGCAGATAGAATAACAAAAAAGAGTGCAACAGGGAAGAGCCCTTTAAAGCTTGTTTATGGTTTCGAGGTCACTTTGCCAGTACATTTGAGGCTTCCAGTGTATCATCTTCTACAGACTGTCAGTACATATTCAGATCAAGAATCATATCTGTGCAGAATGAATGAAATAATAGAGTTGGATGAGAGAAGTAAAAAATATTTTGATCAAATTGTCAGAAATCAGGACAAAGTCAAGAGGACTTTTGAAAAGTCTTCAAGGCCAAGGAACTTCCAGAAAGACGATACAGTAATTTTATGGGACAAACGTCATGAGAAGCTAGGAAAGAACAGAAAATTCGACAACTTCTGGACAGGGCCATACATCATCCAGGATGTGGCTGGACCAAATTCGTTTTATCTTAGCAGAATAGATGGAGAGAATTTGACTTTGCCAGTAAACGGTCAGCTACTCAAATTGTTCTTCAATGCCGACGTATGATGCCTATTGGGCATCCACTGTATCGTATTTATAAACATTTCTACCTTCTACTTTACTTTATCACTTTATTCCACTTATGAATATGGTGTAAATTATTTTTGCAACTTGTGTTTTATACTTGGTTTCTATATCGACATACACTTGTGTTAAGTTGGCGAGTTGTGCGGGTCACTGGTTCTGGATTCTCGCATGCTCTCCTCCCATGAAGATAAAGCAAGTGTCCCCATATGGAGCCAAAATTTACCACCCAAAATTGCATGTGGATGGACTTGCAGTTGAGCCACCAAAGATGAACAAGCTATTGTTCAAATTCAGAGTTTAGAAGTCCGGCTAGGCCCCGTGGTCCCTTGTACATTCTTCAACTTTTTGTATTTCCATAACCCAACGGGGAATTGTAATAGATGACCTAGTATGATGAAATTTGTAAAAGGTATTAGCCAGTTAAGACCCACTCTCCAATGCATTTACTTTGGGGTGTTTTTTTTATCTAGCAATTATAAGTTGATTACAACTTCTTATGATTGTTGTGTTTTTTCACTCATTTCTCCAAAGATGGAGTATTTGTATTAGTGTTTGGGCCTTAAAGTGATGTTTGAGCCTAGTGTCTAATGTATATTACCATACTAGTCATCAATTTTGAGTCACATGGAAATACGCTAAGTCCCCCTTAGGTTTTTTTTAATGTTTTCGGATAATATAAAATTTCCCGCAAAACAGGATATTTTAATTGTAATTGATGAATAATTTAAAAATGTGGTACTAGGAAGCATCATATGTCTTAGGGGTATTCATGTTTTGTCTCGGAATACCCACTTTACCCATTGACCACCTTTCGAGAGAAAAATAATGGTTATTAATCATTGAAAACATATTTTCTCTCAAAATTAGCCAAATAAAAGACAATTAAAAGGAAAATCAGAATTCCTTAAAATAAGGAAACATGTCTCTTATGTGTTCCTTTTGTCTTAAGTCTTAAAGAGAGTTGTTGGATATTTCCTAAAATGTGAAATCACTTATCCTTGAGTCAACTAGAGTCTAGTCTTCGTTTCCATTTACACTAAAGAACTTTTCTATTTGTTTCCATTTCCACTAAAGCGCTTTTCTATTTGTTTCCATTTCCACTTAAGGCAAGTCACATAATCCAAACTCACACGCTTTTCCGGAATAAGAAATATCCATCATTTGCTTTCACCACTCGACTTAACTCATCCTTTTTTCTTTTACCACTCACCATCTACCTAAATTTTTCCCATCTTTTTGCTTTCACAACTCACCATTCACTCAAGGATGACTCACCTTCTCATTAAGGAAACCCTAACCACTCACTTGGCTATTTAATAGAGGCGACCTACCTCTTGTCAATTAGTTGGAATTTTGCTAAGAGTTCGCTTGTGATACATTGTAATCGATCTATCTTCTATTGGAATAAAAAAGGCTTTGAAGGCTATTGTGGTGTAGAGCTCTCATGTGTGGATTCATGGTGATCAATTGTGTATGAGGTATACTTGTATTTAGCTTATTTTGCATTGTAAATTGTTATTATTGGCCTATGTTTGGAGCTATCTCCTTGTAGGATAGGAATAGAAATGATAAGCTTGCTAGATATTTCTATTAGTTTATGTATGTTAGATAGTTGTGAGATGCATGTTTATTTAGCTTAATGTCATGCTCTTCATGTCTTTCTAATATATGAAACACCATGCTTTTAACTCTTTTGTTGCAAGATTTGTCTTAGCATTGCAAGTTTACATCATTTGAAGGATAGGTTGAATCAAGTGAGATTCCTCCCATATTCAAAGAGATTTGAGAATATCACTTTCCCTATGCTTTCCTCTAACGAAGACTCCATTTCCCAAGACATTCCAAGACAACAAGCATTATTCTTCTCTCCTTCTCGTAATTTCTTATAAAATATTTCTCTTGGTTACCTTTCTTGCATGTAATAGTTTTTTTCTGGTATTTCAAATTCAAATCATAAGCTAAATAGATTGCATGCATAAGTAATATTTAGATCTATATTGTTATTAGAAAACGAATTCATTTTTAGCTAGATCTACTTCAAATTTGCTTTCTTTTAACTAGTATTTCAAAGTTAAATCAGTAGGTTAGAAGCTATGCAATTTTACTGGGTCATTAACTGAATATTTGGCAAGTTGTAAGTGTCATTGCTTTGTTGATTTAATATCAACAAAGAAAGATCCTAAGGGGGTTATTTTTTCAACTTCCTCTCCTTAGTTCTTTTTTTGTTGGTTTGCCATAATTTTTACTTAGATTTTTTCCAGTTTGTTAGGGGTGTTCCAAAACGCTTTGAAAGTAATTTTGGCCATTTTGTAGGACTAATTGTTTGTTGTTTTTACGTAGAAGTAACAGGTACAAGGGGAGATTATTGCGAATTTTTGAAGATTTAACCTTACTCATAAACCCTTGAAGCAGTTAGGCACCTTATTGCCTTGAGAAAACTTGTTGAAAACTTGTAATCCATTGATCCTGAACCATAAAGGATCAATGTGCATTCTCACAAAGAATAAGATTTGTAATCATTTCAATAAACTGCCATAGGCTACACATTGCTTTGCCTTGTCTCCGTAGGGGGACCTGTATTGGTGTCTTTTCTCTTGCTATGATTACTTTCAAATTTTTTCTTAAGTTTTTCTAACTCCTAAAAAAGATAAAATGAACTCACATCACCTAACTTACTGATAAAATAAGCCACAATTTAGAGTAGTCATATTTTTAAGTTCTAGCTTAGTTTCCTTTTTGTTATATATTGGAAATAAACCAGTTGGATCTAAACCCTAGTATGCTCTTCCCATTGTGACTACGCAGAGTGGCCATTGGGGATCATAAAGGGAGTAGTTGACACATGCTATTTTTAATTAGGAAAATCTATCTTATTGTGCTAATGTCTAAGACCTCTACCCTGGGTCGAGTGTGTTAAATCAGGGGGAAACTTTGAGATCCAAGTTCTCTCCCCGTTGGACCTACAGAAAACCCAGTCGGCAAGTCTATAAGAACCCAAGATTAGCAAGTAAGATAGGTCACATAAACACTTTTGCACACAAAGAGTGGGGACCCCGACATTAATCCCCACTTCACTTTTATCCCAGACTAATATATTGTTCTTCCTAAAATAATAAAATACTCAAGATAAAATAAACGTGACATATTCAAAACATCACATTTACTTTTCCTGCACTGGTCTTTACTTTCATCTATCTGATTGGATTATCTTACTTCAAAGAATTTACTATTCAAATCATCTATATTTGGAGTATGTTATAAATGTGAATGACTTGTTGCATGTATTGACAGGGTGTATCCTTTAATTATATTTAAGTCATATGTTGTTGTTATAAATATTGTTTCATCATATTAACTCCTAGAAGTTGCTTTTATCATTCTTAGATTAAAAGCCTTAGATTATTTTCTTAGGGACTACCCCCCTTGGATTCTCTAAGAGTTGGCCTAGACAGAGAAATTGAGAGTAGAGGTGACAGTATCTCAACTTGAAACTTGCCCCCAAGTTTGCACCCAATGGATTAAGATTTCTCCACACTAACCCAAGGTGAAAATTAGGCAACAACAGGTGGCATATGCCCTAGATGTGTACATTTGGGTGGAAAATTGTCCATACATAGTGAATTCCTGAGATTTTCTTTGGTTAAAAGATAAGAATTGTACTTTTGTTTATATAATCTACAATTTAATTTTATTTATATGTATTTGAAAAATGGGTATGGAATGTCATTGCTTTCAATGAGTTTATGAATGTATAGTATGTTGATTTTATTTAGTTGCATAAATTCATGCATTCAAATGGTGTTGGATTATTACGCGTTTTAAATTTATATTAAGAATTTGTGAAACTAGGTTACATCATTATTCCTTGGTTGGATAATCCATGGAAGGGGATATGACATCAATCGGACGTGGCAATCTTCAATGTTATGCCACACCTTTTCTGAGAAGGAAACAAACAATTCCACAAAATGTGTTCTAGCTTACCTTCGTGTTGGCTTACTTTTGCATTCACACTTTGGTAAAGCATGTTTCCTATAAACATACATGCCATCGCTTATAGTGCATCCTCATTTACTTACACAATATGATTTCACAAGTCAAGTATCTCTTTAAGGGAAACCCTCATCTCTGGCACCTCCAAGCTCTCTATTTGAGCACACTTCTGTCCCTCCATGAGTTTTAATTTTCCCACAATCAAGTTCTTTCATACTTCCTTCTTGTCCTTCTAGTGTTGTTTTCTCTAATAAGTACCCTCTAAAATTGCATCTCTAGAGATCACACCTATGATCTCCAATTCCCTTATCTTCTTCAATCGTTCATCCTCTTGAATAATTCTTGTGTTGTACCCTTGAATGAGGGGTTCTCTTCTTGCATTAAATTTCTCCATTTATTCTTTCCACCACACATTTTATAACATTTCTCTCTTCACCATGCCATGATTCGTGGGTGTAAACATCAAGCTCATGACAAATTCTTATAGGCCTCTATTCAATTCAAGAATTTTCTTAGCCTGCATCTAGGCTTGAGCACCTAGCTTAAGCTTCCATCTCTTTAGGGATAATCAACAACCTCTTTTCCACCATGAACATATTGATCCACACCAGAATTTCTGCAATCAATGTCCATCAATCCCTTTCTTGAAATACTCTTGTGCTTTCGTAAAACTTAGCAAATATTTAGAAATAAACTCTATAATACATCTTTTCCATACACTTTGAATCCAAAGAACCATTGAACGAGTGGTATCATGAATCATATTGCTTCACCTCTAATAGTTTTGATATTATCCACTAAACAAACTTCTCTAAGCGCCAGACCGAATGCAACAGTTCTATGAATATGTTGAGTCATTCAAGCAACAACTCTGGAAATTGAACCCAAAATATTTCATGTTCCTCCAAAGATATGTGTTGATCTTTAAATTTTTGCATGCTTAGGCCAAGGCAAGTGCATTCTTACTAAGTGAAAAAGTGAATTTGTCCATAAAACCAATTTTGGAGCTCATCACCCATAGGCTTCCACCATACCATGTCTTTCCATGAGCCAGTTGTTAAGGTTTAAGCTATTATTAGGTTTATTTTCAATTTACTAGATAACCATAGCATAGATAGGATCAATGAGAGAAACACAATCACAAGATACACAACATTTATCCTGGGAAACCCTCATGGGGGAGAAAACCCAGCAAAAATTTTCCTTAATATAGATATCTAATACAATGCCAAGACAATAAACCAAAACACTAGAGAATATCCAACACTAATCAATGTGCCTCTCTCTTCCTTCTTCTCCTAACTGCAGCTACCAAACTTGTGCATTGGATGAGGGAATAGTGAGTGAGATAATGAGGCGTTGGCTTCCTTTATTTATTCAAACTAGCAGGTACTGGTAAGGTGTCTCTTCACTGGGCAGGGTCGACTTGTCTTCTTAGTGGTTAAAACCACTTTAATTATCCTGGGGAGTGACTTCTCAATTTGCATATTATATTTAGGGTTTGATCAATCCACAAAAGGGGATTTGATAAATTACAATGCCCGGCATGATCAATCCACAAAAGGGGATTGATTTAATGAATAATAACTCAATAATAAATAGAATACTCTTTGAAGTTACAATATTTCAACACTCCCCCTTAACAAGAAGGGTATTCTATAACATCATCAGGAGAGAGAGAGGGAGAGGAAAGCAACATCAACAACATCTGGAACACTGACTATCATATCTATAAATCATTGGAAGTTGTTCTCATCATCAACATCATCATCCTTAGCAAGGAGCTGGAATGGAATCATCATCATACGCATCAACATGGATTAGTATAACACTAATACATCATCATCATCAATAACAACACAAGGCTGATACAACATCAATAACAACAACATCACAGCACGAAGGCTGGAGCATCATCAACATCAGTACTATTGATGATTACAGCTGCGTGAGACATCCTCCAGGACACAGACTAAGTGAGTTGGCCTGTGAGAGAGCCCTTTATTTGGGTGTGCCCATGAGATGGGTGTGTCATTCCTCTCTGAGATGGAGATGGAACGTCATGCGCCCCTGTGTAGGGAATATTCCAATGAGATGGATGTGTTTTTCCTCTATGAGATGGAGATGGAATGTTGTGTGCCCCTGTGTAGGGAATATGCCCATGAGATGGGTGTGTCATTTGAGATGAAACAATGTGTACCCTTGTGAGGGGTGAAGGATCTTATCTGATGGGTTTATTGTTCTCCTCTATGTAGAGAGTTGAGATGATGTAGTACTCCAAATGATTCTCTTGTGAGACTCGGTGAGATAGAGATCTCTTGAGTAGGACGTCCATGTGGCCGAGCATAGGTGGACATGATTCTATTGGCTGAGCACTAGTAATTGTGTGTCTAGATGATCTCCTGTGAGACTTAGTGAAATAGAGATTTGTTGAGTTGGATGTCCATGTGGTTGAGCACAAGTGGATGTGCCCCTAGTGGTTGATCACTAGTGGGTGTGTGAGATCCCTTGTTGTATTTTCTAAGAGTTAGATTTACCTGTAACCCTAATTGTGATGTAAAGGGTATAGGTCGGCCCCACCATAAAGTGAAAGATAATTAATGTAAAAGATAATTAATATGGTAATTATTAATTATATTCTAAGTTATTGAGGTCGGCCCTGTTGTGCTAATAGAAACCATTTTTTATGTGTCCAGTCTAGTATAAAAAAAGGAGATTTCCCCATTGAGGAAACATAACACGCATGTGATTTTGGAAATTTCATCAAGTACAAGTTCTAGGGCTGAAGTGTTCGCCTCTCTTGGGTGCTAGCCTTCTTGGTTTTGAAGAGAACCCTTTTGTGTGCTAGGTATATGGTGTGGGAGGTATTTCTCTTGAGAATATCGCAAAGGATTGGTTGGTTTTTCTTCCCTTTTTGAGAAGGATTTCCCAGGATATTTCTTGTGTTCTTGTGCATGGTATTTCTTCTTGTGATCTTGGTTATTGCAGCAAATTGTTAATGGTGTAGTTGCATTTGTCTATGGTTCAAGTCAATGTTAAATTGAAATAAACTTCATGTTTGAGCCTAGCCTAGTGAAAATTCAACATGGTATCAGAGCTTAGGTCTTGAATAACCCTTTTCACAAGCATTCAAAAGAAAATTGTCCTCTTCTGCAGAACCGTACGACCCTCCTAGGGTTTCCATAAATTTGTACGACCCTCTCTTTTTTGGAAACTTCAACACCTTAAACTTGGACGTTGGGGCTAAAATTTGTATAGGAGTGTACGGCCTCCTTTAGTGCACCTCCAACAAGCTTCGGATTTCATTTCCGAGCATTTTGGATTTTTTACCCTAGGGTTTCTAAGGTTTCACAATTTTCTACAGAAATTTCAATCTTAAGGGTTTTTGTAGCTCATTGAAGGATCTTTTCAGCTCATTGGTATTCTTCTGATATTCAAGGCTTATTGTTGGCAATGATAATCCCAACAAAACCTAAGTTTTCTATCTTATCCTAGTCATTAGGTTTTCTATCCCAGTTGGCAAGGGTTTGTGAAGAATCTGAAAACATGAAGAACATAACCTTGGTGCAAGATAGGCTTGATGGATCAAGCAACTTCAGCTTCTGGAAGTCAAGACTTCAGACAACTCTTGAAGAGGAAGATCTATTGTGGACAATATAAAGAGCTTTACTAGAGATAGCTACTGATGAAGAGAAGGAAGAAAGGAAGGAAGAAGACGTCAAATCAAGGAAGATAATTATCTACTCAGTAAGAGATCATCTCATGCCTTGTATTGCAAACCTGAAGACAGCTTATGAAATGTATGAAGCATTAAAGAATATGTTTGAGAGTGACGACACCCAAAGAGCTCTTACATTGAAAGGCCAGCTTCAAAATATCAAGATGACAAAAGGTGACATCGTTGTTTCCTTCTTTATGAAGATGTCAAAGATCAGAGATCAACTAGGTGCCATTGGAGAAATCATATCTAACCGAGAACTTGTTTTGACCACTCTCAATAATCTTCCAAAACATTGGGAACCATTTCTTCAAAGTATCAATGGAAGAGAAAAACTACCTACTTTTGATCGTCTATGGACAGACTGTACCCAAGAAGAAATCATACTTAGAGCTAGAGGAGTGGAAGACTTCCCTTCTGATGGCAATCATGCTCTTTCAATTCATACAAATTAAGGAGGAAGGTTTAAAAGAAACTTCAGGAAAACATTCAAAGATGAGAAGACTTCATCGGCTTCAGGTTATGATCAGAGAAGATACATGTCAAAGATCCAGTGCTTCAGATGTGACAAGTATGGACATTATGCGAGAAATTGTCCTACCAAATAGAAAGAAAGACAATATGCTTCCACCACTGACATTGATCCAGACCCACCTCAAAAGGATTAAGACAAGAGAGATGAGGATTACTTCCTCTAAACCAAATGAAAGACTGAGCATGACTATATACTAAGGTAATTTATTTGATTTAATCATTAAACCTGAGGTTGATTTCATTTTTTATGGTGAAGGGTATTATCCCTAGTGTGGGATCCCTCATAACTTGAACCATTATCCTTGGTACGGGAGTCCAAACTTTATTGATTGATTATTATCCTAGTATGGAGGTCATCAAAATAATGTAGAATCGATAGAGGAACTGAGAAGACATGAGATATCTTCAAGTTAGAAAAAAGGAAAAGGAAGATATATATCCTTCAGACTTGTGAGGGAGTTACTTGACTCAAAGGGAGTCAAACTATTTGAGAAGAAGGAAGAGACATTACCTTTCCCCTTCAGCAGTTCAGAGAGAGTCATTCATTACTCCAGTTAAATATCCTCGAAGACATTGCAGTAGGCCATAAAATCCCTTCCTGAGCCCAACAAACTCTGCAAGAGGTAGAGAGACATGCAGCTCCTCAAAATCACATTTCGAGAGAGCAAAAGACCAAAAAATTTCAAGATATTCTTCATCCACAAGCCACATTGTTGATACAGACCCTTATTGTCATGAAGAAACAACAGGTCAGCAGGGATTGCAAGATGCCATGATAGAAGAGTATCAATCAATTTTGAAGAATGATGTATGGGATATTGTTCCGAGACCATAAAAGAAGTCTGTAGTGACTTCCAAGTGGATCTATAAGATCAAGCATGCACATGATGGAAGTGTCGAGAAATACAAAGAGATATTTGTAGCCAGAGGATTCTCACAAGCAGAGGGAGATGACTATGATGAGACATTTGATCTAGTATCTCGATACACTTCCATCCATACTATCATCCATGAGTTGGAATCTACATCAGATGGATGTATAGACAGCCTTTCTCAATGGTGAGATTGAGGAAGAAGTTTACATCAAGAAGCTAGAGGGATTTGTGACATACGATGAGAAATCGCATGTGTACAAGTTGAAGAAAGCCCTGTATGGACTAAAGCAGACACCTCGTTCTTGGTACGAGAAGATGGATGGATTCTTGATGAGTTTGGGTTTCAGCAAGAGTGTTGTTGATCCAAACCTATATTATCATATTGTTGGTGATGAGTGCCTGATCTTGGCCCTATATGCGGATTATTTATTCCTTACCGGTCCAAAACGACTTATTGTTGAATGCAAGCGAGCATTGACTTATGTTTTCAAGATGAAGGATCTGGGTATGATGCACTACTTCTTGGGACTAGAAGTATGGCAGAGAACTGATGAGATCTTCCTGAGTCAAGGAAAATATACAGTGGAGATATTGAAGAAGTTCGGTATGACACAATGCAAATCCATGCCTATTGTTAGCGCTAGAAGTTGCCCCTAGACTGCTATAGGGTCAAGCCTAGCACTCCTTCAGTTGTTGCAATAATTTTATAAATAAGAATGTGTTTGGGTTTTGAAAGAAGATGGATCGGGTAGACGGGAGAGAAATAAAAAGAGAAACGGGCTAAATGTCGATCAGTAAAACACCATTGGGCATGGAGTCAAGTAAACACCCTGTTGATCGGAGGCAATCAAATTATATATCAGAGAAGACGTTTTTATATGTAAATGGATAGAAGAATAGGGAATAGACAAAAAGTAGAACACCTCGTCAAACCAAGATTCTCTTAGTCAAATGGATGCAACGATACTTAAAACAAAACACATGGATGATAGGCAGTCACAACAAAATCTTTACCACTCGGGAATCTATCATCCATAAGCTGCCATTGATTCTCAATGTCTATAATTCATTCAAGTAAGACGAACGACAGAGTGTAAAACAAGGAAGGTGGAAAAACAATGTTTAGACAAGAAAATCACAATCTGATAAACAAATGTCATATATCTCCAATGTCAGAAACGATTACAGAAATACAATGCCTTCAGGCATACAATCACTCAGGCTGGATGTTATTTCATTGATATCTTCTCAGGCCTTACCCTCAAGGGTCTTCGCCTTCTCCTCCTCTCGGGTCTCCTGCCCCCCTATGTTTTACAATTGATACAATATATAAATATCACAAATGAACTAACTATTTCAAATTTTTAGGAGTGAAAATCTAACAAAAACTAAAAATAAATGAAGTCTTCTGTAATCACAAAGAATCTGGAAAAAAAGGATTGACTGGCATTTTTCTAGAACAAATCCTTTGATTAATGATTTTCTTTGCTGAGCATATCTCAAAACTTTTCTCGCTGACATCTGTTTTGTTTTCCAATTGATCATTTTAAATGCTAATTCGATGCCTTGCTATGCCCTCAGTTGATACCAAATGTTGTATTCTTCTAGGTACTCTGCCACCTGTTTTATTGAAAAGGTCGAATGATGCCTTAAAAATCTGGGAATATCCCTTTTGACTACTGATATAATGCCTTAAAATCCTCTGTTGCCTCTGCCATCGATGAAGCACTTCAATTTCTGATCTTCTGCCTGAGAATATGGGCGTGTTGGGATTGGTCATTCTCCCTAAAAGATGCCTTCAATCTCGAATCATTTAATGTTAGAAGATTTGATGGAAGAATAAATTCGAAACTGATTAGATTGATCCTCTACGTGCTATTCTGGTGAAGAGAGCCTGAAGCCTTCTTTCTTTGCATAGTTATAAACAAGTGGGCAATGACTTCTGAGCGCACAGTGAACATATGTACCAAATGGTTTGAGGCCTACTTTTTTTTTTAAAAACTCCCTTTGAATTGACAATCATTCAAATTGTTGTGCAAACAAGTGTCCAAGCCACCTGAAGTCAGCGCAAGCCACTGCATTCCTCCACGCAGGTGATATTAGTGTTGTCACAATTGTCATACCCCGATACATGAAAGAATGTAACACTTGGGCAGTTGCAAGCTGTCTAAAAGATAGAGCTTTCCTGTGACAATTGCGACAGCCTTTCTTAAAACGTCCACCAGGCTCTTTTCATGGCACGAGATACCTGATGGGCACAAGCAACGAAGCAATGCTCATCCTTGGGACTTAGCTGCAGTTTACTCTGGAACCTGTGATCTCTGTAGTTTGGCACGATCAATTTCAATTCTCTGCATACGGTGCCTTGAAAAGCTGGCGGTGAATAACTTGAACCTTGCAGCTCTGCGCAAATCAACTTGTTCGTGGCCTTTCCTCATGGTCATATGTCTTTGACCTGTCGAACATTTCAATCCGCGTCCAGACTATGTTTACCATAGACATCCTTTTCTATAATAGAACCATGCTGAACCACAGTAATCATATCAGCATTTCTGACAATAGTCAGATGATGGGCAACAATGACTGTTGTTCTATTTATCATAATTCTGTTAAGAGCTTCCTAAACCACATTTTCAGACTCTAGATCCAAGGCACTAGTAGCTTCATCAAGTAGGAGAATTCGGGGATCTTTTAAAATAGCCCTTGCAATTGTAATCCTTTATTTTTAGCCTCCAGATAATTGGGTACCATGCTCTCCCACCATTGCATCAAACCCTGAGGCATCTTGCTTATAATTTTTTCTGCATTAGCAAGCTCGACAGCAACATGTATTTCCTCTAGTGTGGATCCATCTTTACCATATGCAAGAGTATCTTTGATAGTGAATGAAAAGAGGACAAGTTCCTGGCTTATAAGTCCAATTTTTTCCTTATCCATTTAAGTTGAAATTGCTTGATATTAACACCGTCTATAAGCACTTCATCGGCTTGTGGATCATAGAATTTCTCTATGAGACTTATGACTGTGGACTTCCCACTTCCACTCTCTCCAACTAAAGTTGCAGTGGTGCCTCTGAGTATTCCCAGCGAGAACCCAGAAAATATTTCAATATCAGACCGTGATGGATACCTGAAGTATACATATTTAAGCTCAATGTTATCCTGAATATCCTTGAGGACCAAGCCATTTGTATTATAGACA
>JZKD02S0856865.1:0-14251 GCA_000966675.3 Picea glauca
AGTATGCAACAACATAATATCAACAACACACAGAGAATAATCATAGCCATGGAATTGAATCAAAGCTTTCCTATTAATTCAATATCTGTACATGGGGATTCTTCACCAGTTCTCTACTTTTCTCTCTCCTTGCTCCTGAATGCTAATGCTGAATAATCCAGAATGAATACAATAATACAAAGGGGGGTGCCTATATTCCGTTTTCCCTCTCGAAAGCAAAACTGTCTAATCTACAATTAATTCCTATCTAACAACATTAAAACTATTAAATGCCTTCCTATCTACATTACAATACAAGTGCACTCGGCTTTGAATGCCTTCATTTAGATGGCGGCGCAACAAATTTCCTAAGTATTTCAAAAATATATGTGCTGGCGCTGTCCAGCTGTATTCTCTTTCTCCACGCGCTGGCTCGCTTGATGAGGTGTGGATGCTCCTGCATCAAGTATCGTGTTGTTTACTTCCGGCTTCACTTCTTTATCCTTTATCGGAAGTAATCTGTGTGTTTTCCCATCCTTCTCCAAGGTATATGTGTTCATCCTCCCGTCATGAACCACATTTCTATCATACTGCCATGGTCTACCCAGCAATACATGACATGCATCCATGGGAATAACATCACACAAGATTTTATCATTATACCCACCTATCTTGAATTCAACCAGGCATTGTTTAGTGACTCTTACTTGGTGTCCTTTCTGCAGCCATGAAACTTTATATGGGATCGGGTGATTGGTCGTCTCCAGCTCCAACTTCTCCACCATCTCAGTTGAAACGAGATTGTCTGTGCTCCCGCTGTTTACAATGACTTTGCACTTTCGGTCCTTGGCTGTGCATGCGGCTCTAAACAGTTGGCTCCTCTGAGTTGTGTCCTCCACCCCTTTCTCGGGTGTCAAAAGGACTTTATGCATCCCAAGCGATCTTCCACTGTCTACATCTTCATTCTCAACATCACGTCACTGCGCCTCTGTGACGTGAGCTTCTCCTCCGACTTGTTTTCTCTCTGGACACTCAAAGGATTTGTGCCCATTCTTCCCACATGTAAAACATGTGATCACTCCTCCCCTACCTCTACCTTGACCTCTAGTATGAGGAAGAGTGTTCGTGTCAGCATATCCACCATCCTGCTCTGTATGCTGTCTCCTCAGCTCAGCATATTGCTGCTTCTGTGAGGTTCCGCCTCTCTCAACTTTACCCTGAGGCTTCTTCCATTCCTCCTTGGGCTTCGATGTTTTCTATTGGGAAACTGCCTTGCCTATGGGATGACTCCTGCCTTGCCCTCACTGTGCCTTCTTGCGGTTCAGCTTCTCTTCGGCTTTTAGAGCCATCTAGTAAGCATCTTCAACCGTTCGAATGGTTACCATACTTAATTCGTCATGAATGTCATATCTCATACCATTCAGGTATCTTTCCACCTTCTCATCATCGCTCTCCTAATGACCTGCTCAAATATTGAGTCTGTAAAACTCCTCGGTGTACTCCTTCACTGTCATCATCTTCTGTCTCAGGTTCTGCATTCGCCTGAACAGTGTGATCTGATAGTCTCTGGGGATGAACTTCGCCTTCATCTTAGCGATCATCCTGTCCTAGCTTTTGATCTTTTGTTTTCCTTTGGAATGTCTATCCACCTGTAGTTCATCTCACCATAAGGCTGCATGTCCTTTCAACTTGGTAACCGCATGCCTTACCTTCTTGTCTTCTTCGATATCCTCATAATCGAAGTAGGTATCGAGTGCTCGGATCCAATCTAGAAACTCTTATGCATCTAGATTCCCCTCATAGACAGGAATGTCCATCTTGGTCTTTGAGCTCATCCTAGCAATGGCCTTGATCAACCACTCGGTCGAAGCATCCTCTGCTGTGACTTCTTCCTCATCATGTCCAGCTTCTTCTTCCACCTTGGAATCACTAAACTCTCCAGTGCCGACTCTGCGTCTCTATGCTGTCTCCATCTCCTCGAGTCTGGCTCGGAGATTTCTCATCTGACGTTCTATTTAAAGATTCCCTGCTGGTCTACCCCTTCTTCGAGCATCCCTGTCTTCTCGATCAGGCGATTGTCTCTCCCTTCTCGGTGGCATGATGTATTCTCTTCTTCTCTGCTACAGAAAACAGAGAAATTCTGGCTCTGATACCACACTGAACAAAGTCGTGACCATCATAGTCTGAATGCTCACACCAGGACCTTCCTCATCTCAGGCCCGAAGAGCCACAATGCTCCTTAGTTCTCGTATCGGGACCTTTTGTCACCCACAGGACTCTCTAAAATCTCCCGAAAGTTCTCTCAGGAAATCGGGTTTCAAAATATCGCCAAACTCGTTGGCACGGTTCTCGTGCAAATCAAACCCCGAACCCCGATGGTCAAAGGTCAACGCTTCCTCCCCGTCGGGGATTTCCCTCTCGGGGAATTGACCAATGTGATGCTGCGATTCACTGCCTTCCCAAATATCCGAACCCCGAATCCTGATCCAACGCCACCTGTACTCCACTCAACCTTGTGGTCCCACAATACTACGTCACATTGGGATTTCGCGGATCGCGAATCCGCGATGCAAGCATTTCTTGACGTCGAGAACTCCGATCCTCCGAACCCTGATTCCTTGGGATCCTTTGACGCGTGTCCTACACAACCAACGGTTATGATTTTCTTGGGATATCGCAGCTCGCGATATCGCCACTCCCGCTTCACCCTCTTGGTGTTCCAACTCACAATATGCCGATAGGTGATGGCACATGTGGATCTAACAATCCCTATGAAACCAGATCAACGGTGCTACTCCCTCCTGAGCTTCAAGCGTTAATTACTTATACGGTAAACCTTGTGCACCTTGGCAAGATCTAACGACCCTTAGGTTCTCGTGAAAACTCTCCAGGGATTTCAGCCATCTATCCTCCTTGGTTGTTTCCTGCGGAATGAATTCAAATGCTTCCTCTGTGAAAGCTTTTTCACCCACTCATAATCTGTGGAATTTCTCCCGATCTCCCCACAAAAATCTGACAATTCTCCTCGGTGAACTGTAGGCCTATCTCTCCTGATCTTATCCTTTCTTCACAGAACTTTGTGAGAATTTATTGCACGCACTCCTTGCGGCAAAGCCTGAATATGACTAAGTATGAAGTCTTGAACCTGCGCACCCCTGCAGCAGAATTCCTTTCACTCTTGGCTCAGAATCGCAACCCTGAGTCTCCGTCTAGCCTGCGTACACCTCACACAGCTCTATTGTCCAAACCTGCACTCCTGGGAACTTAGATAAAAATATTCCTCTATCCAAACCCTGCAGTCACGCACTCCTTGCGGACAAATTCTACTGCACTCTATGCAGGAATCTCTGGTTCAGACTAGAGAAACAATTGAAACTAGTTTCCTATCCTCACAGATTTCAATTTAACTATGAAATCCCATACACAACATATCAAAGCAAATGCATGATGGAAAGAAAACATCCATGAGCATAATATCACACAGAGAAACAACACAAACCATGAAATTGAATCAAAGGCTCTCTTCTATTAATTCAATCTGTACATGGGTGTTCTCCACAAGTTCTCTGCTCTGCTCTTCTCTTCTCAATGATAATTCTGAATACTCCCCTTACAATGTACAAAGGAGGGTGTCTATATCCCGTTTCCCTCTCGGAAACTGAAACTATCAAATCTACAATTAAATTCTATCTAACAACATTAAATCTATTAATTGCTTTCCTATCTACTAAGGACGTGAGCTTAAAGGCTTGAGGTCCCCTTTACAATACAAGTGCACTTCTTTATGAATGCCTTCATTAAAGGTCGGCACAACAACTTTCAAAGAAATCCAAAAATATATATGCTGGCACTGTCCAGCTGTTCTCCGCTCCGTGCTGGCTCGCTTGATGAGTTGTCGATGCTCCTGCATCACATTGTTTTGTAAATATACCATTGCTTTAATGTATCTTTTATCATTATTACTTGCAGCCTTTATCCTTTGCTCAATGTCACTTTCTTCCCTACTAATGTTTATCTCAAACAACCCATGAATTATTCTACTTAAAGCATCTTCCACCTTGTTTTCCTTACCCTTGATGTGTTTTGCCTTGAAGTCGAATTCGCTCAAGAAGGATAGCCATCTTGCCTGCCTTGTGTTAAGGTTTGGTTTACTAAAAAAAATTTCACACCATTGTTATCAGTCAACAACAGAAAATTTCTGCCCATTATATAGTGTCACCACATCTTTAAAGCATGGATGACAACTGCTAACTCTAAGTCGCAAGTGACATAGTTTTATTCGTGCTCTTTTAATTTTTGGGACTCATAACAAATAACATGCCCTTCTTGAGTTAGGACACCTCCCAAACCTTCTTTACTTGCATCCACATAGACTATGAAGTCTTTATCTGAGTCTTGTCATTGTTAACAATTCCTTTAACTTATTTAAATTTTCCTGGCATTTCTGTGACCAGTTAAACTTGGTTCCCTTCTTTTGTAAAGATGTGATAGGGTATGCAATCTTGGAGAATCCCCCTATAAATCTGTGGTAATATTCAGTGATCCCCATGACTGACCGGATGTCTGCTACGTCCTTAGGGATCGACAATTCCATGATGGCTCTTATTTTCTCTGGGTCGAGTACAATACCTTATTCATATATTACATGTCCTAGGTACTGTATTTTCTTTTGATAAAAATCACACTTGTCGAATTTAGCATACAGTTTGTGTTTTCTTAAAGTTTGCAGTATTATCATTAGATGCTCTTCATGTTCCTCTTATGATTTATAATACACTAGGATATTATCAATAAATACCAAAACAAACTTATCCAAGTACTGAATGAAAATGTTGTTCATTAAACACATAAATGTTGCTAGTGTGTTAGTGATACCAAATGGTATAACAACAAATTTGTGATGTCCATATCTTGTTTTGAATGTTTTTTTACTTATGTCCTCATCTTTTATTCTAACCTAGTGATAACTAGATATTAAATCCAATTTAGAAAAAATCTTTGCCCCACCTACTTAATCAAACAGATCATTGATTTTGGGTAAGGGGTATTTGTTCTTAACAATCATTTTGTTTAACAGTCTGTAATCAATACATAATCTTAGAGTTTTGCCTTTCTTTTTAACAAAAATGACTAGTGCTCCCCATGGCGAGACACTCGGTCTGATATATTCCTTGTCCAATAGTTCTTGTAGTTGAATATTTAATTATGTTAATTCAATTAAACTCATTCGGTAGGGTTCCTTAGATATAGGAGCTGAACCAGGCAGCAGATCGATAGAAAAGTCTATCTCTCCTCTTGGGGGAAGTTCAGGTATTTCATCAACAAACACATCTCTAAAATCATGCAAGAGGACAAAATATTCTAGGCTAGGTTTATTTTCTTTTTCCAAAAGATTTGTCACTTGGATAGCATAAATCTGATAGCCTTTTTTCATGCACTTCTTAAATTACAATGCCGAAATCTACCTAACTGAGATTGGTTTTCGTATGCCTTGTACTTTCCTTACAATGTCATTTTCCTCTTTGTAATTGAGTGATTTTTCATAAAAATATAAAACTTCTTATGCCTTTCTAACCAATCCATTCAAATAATTATAACATAAGACCCTAACGGTAGAATGTTCAGATTTATCTTTGTGTTTTGCCCACCTAAACTAAAGTCACAGTCGGAAATAAAATCAGATACTTTTCTTTTTGTTCCTATTGCTAGTTGTACTAGCAAAGATTTTGCATGTCTTATTTTCTTAAGTTTACTTGAATCCACTACACCAGGAGAGATATAACTCAAGGTATCCCCTGGATGACTTAAAACAAAAACACGATTATTTTTAAGTTTACTTTCAACTTCCACTATAGTGGATTGGTGATCAACTTGTCAGCCATCCATGACTGCATTGATCTGATGTAAGATTCTACCCACATCTCCCACTGTAGAGGCTTCCTGTAGGTTGTGAACCATAGTTCTGAATGCAGAAGTTAATCATGGATAGTTCCTCATTAAGTAAGGTTCTTCACATTCCCAACATTTTAATGGTTCTCTGGAGCTGTCCCCAAACTTCTTTGTTCCTAGATTAACTGGTTTACCACCTCCTGGGTTTTTTTGGTTATTGGAGTGAAAACATTTCGTTGGAAATATCTTTGCTTCATTCCAGAAAGGGGTTGGTTGATATCCCTTCTTCTGCTGGTTCATTCGGTCTTGTTTCTTGTCCTTCAAAGCCTTGGGAAATTCTGACCTCTATTTGTATTGGTCGTAACACATTTGGTGATCCATATTTTATGAGCAGAATGAAATGACTACAGGTTATTACCAGATGCTTAACACAGAATAACAAAGATACAATAAAACTAGTTTTCTATTCAATAAGGAAATAAGCTGAAACTGTAAAATGTAGTGGAAAACAAGCTTCCTTGAATGGTGGCAGCTTATCTCTGAGAAAATATGTGATGTCTGCAATCATTCCCAAGAATATGCTTACAATGAGGCTCTTAAGGAATTTTTACAATAAACAGGAGTTTCAAAAACCCTAACATCCAAAAACCTAACCCTGGGAGATGAAGAGCCAAAAGTCATGTGGGCCATATTTGGGTAAGTCAGTACATCAACTTCCCGGGGTTGTAACTTTGGCATACGATCTTCGTTTTAGGCGTATGATAGCCCATTGGAAAGATCTATCCGAGGAATACAACAGTTGCATAAGATTTATTCAAGAACTAGAACATACCCCAAAAAACATTGTTTAGGGCCTCAAAATGGCTCTGGAAGTTCAAGACCTGAAAAAATGCTAAAAATAATAAATTATCAAGATTGCTAGAAAGTTATTTTGAGCCAGCTGGAAAAGGTGGGTGGCCACTGATATCCACCTGGATCATTCGGGCCTTCCTGAAAACTTCACTTAAGGAGTTGGGGTTGTCGAATTTGATTTTTTCCTTATACGATTCTGGTAAACAACTTAGGAACAACTGATTTTTACTTTGTCCTCTAGGATATAAGGCACGAACCTTAATAATTCTAAGAATTTATTTATTAGTTCATCCATAGTCATCTGACCAAGTCGTAGTTCATAAAACTCCTTAGTTTTTATTTCATAGTAACTTTCAGATAAATAATGTTTCTTAAAGTATTTCTTAAAATATGACCATTGCATCCGTTTTTCCTTTAGGCCCTTGGTGTTGGCCCTTGACCAAGTTTTGGAGACCCTTGGTTAGGTTTGACCTATTTTGGGACTTCGACAGGCTGTTGAAGCTGGAATGCAAGTCGAAGTGGAGATCGCGGGATATTGATCCCTTGTTTAGGGATTTTTTGGTTTTGGGCTTATGTAACGGGTATGGGGATGTCGGCCCATGGGTTTACCCATGCTTAGGCCTATTTTTTAATGTATAAATAGATAGCTAGGTGGTGTAAGCAAAGGGTGCCATTCTAAGTGCTAAGACACTAGACACGAGAACTATGTGTGTGATGTTATGCTAAGTGCAAGTGATAGTTGTAAATGCTTTGTGCATACTGTGTGAGGCTTGCAAGGCTAAGTATAAGTGACTGTGTAAAGGCTTTGTGCTGTAACCTAGTTCGGGGAAGGAGGATCTAGTGGAGTGCGCATAGATCTCCTGTCCTATGCAAAGTAGGATCTTGTGGCCTTGTGCATGTAGATGATTGACAAAAGATAATAAAGAGAAGAAGAGTTGGTGGACATAGCCCTAGGATGAGGGTGAGCCACATATATCATGTGTTGTGATTGCTTTGTGAATTATGGTTGATTTATTGTTCATATGATTTATGCTTAGTGAAATAATGTATGTTTAGATGTATCTGATATGATAACTTAGTGCTTGGTGATGTAAATAAGTACCAGATATGTTCTATTTTGATGTGCTTAGTGCTTGAATGTGTTATATCTTGTTGAATATTGTGTTACGCTGTAATTAGGGTTTATTTGCGCTATAGACAAAGGATAAATACTAATGAATGAAAACTACTAAGTGCTCTATTAAGGTATTGTAATCACAGATCTATGTCCTAGCTAGGTTGCAGACATCTGAGTCCTGCAACCACCCCTGCCTCTACCTCGAGTGAGATTTCATCTTCTTCACAGGTGTTTCCAAAAGGGCTAGTAGTTAGGATTTTTTTGGTGCGTTGTTGAAGTGTTGAACCCTGGCTTTTCCCCTGTGACAACAAACAGTTCCGTTGTCGGGACCTGAAACTTTGATTGCTGGGAACTAAGGAAAAGAAAGAAAGCTACGTGCGTAGATATGTTGCGTTAAGTGTGTAGTATTCTACTTGACTTGCAAAGCTCTGTGCTAAGAAATGAATCAGATCTGAAGAAAATAGGTAATATCAATGAAATTGTTTGTCAAAAAGAGGTAAGATCTAGAAGCTTTGTGCTCTATTAAAGGTAAGATAAGTGATTTTTTTTTTTTTCAAGAGTATGGATCTAGGTATGTTTGATAATTTTTTTCCTAGTCTGAAAATTAGGGCACAACTAGAAGAAAGAAGGTTTGATATGAGTAGATNGTGGATCTAACAATCCCTATGAAACCAGATCAACGGTGCTACTCCCTCCTGAGCTTCAAGCGTTAATTACTTATACGGTAAACCTTGTGCACCTTGGCAAGATCTAACGACCCTTAGGTTCTCGTGAAAACTCTCCAGGGATTTCAGCCATCTATCCTCCTTGGTTGTTTCCTGCGGAATGAATTCAAATGCTTCCTCTGTGAAAGCTTTTTCACCCACTCATAATCTGTGGAATTTCTCCCGATCTCCCCACAAAAATCTGACAATTCTCCTCGGTGAACTGTAGGCCTATCTCTCCTGATCTTATCCTTTCTTCACAGAACTTTGTGAGAATTTATTGCACGCACTCCTTGCGGCAAAGCCTGAATATGACTAAGTATGAAGTCTTGAACCTGCGCACCCCTGCAGCAGAATTCCTTTCACTCTTGGCTCAGAATCGCAACCCTGAGTCTCCGTCTAGCCTGCGTACACCTCACACAGCTCTATTGTCCAAACCTGCACTCCTGGGAACTTAGATAAAAATATTCCTCTATCCAAACCCTGCAGTCACGCACTCCTTGCGGACAAATTCTACTGCACTCTATGCAGGAATCTCTGGTTCAGACTAGAGAAACAATTGAAACTAGTTTCCTATCCTCACAGATTTCAATTTAACTATGAAATCCCATACACAACATATCAAAGCAAATGCATGATGGAAAGAAAACATCCATGAGCATAATATCACACAGAGAAACAACACAAACCATGAAATTGAATCAAAGGCTCTCTTCTATTAATTCAATCTGTACATGGGTGTTCTCCACAAGTTCTCTGCTCTGCTCTTCTCTTCTCAATGATAATTCTGAATACTCCCCTTACAATGTACAAAGGAGGGTGTCTATATCCCGTTTCCCTCTCGGAAACTGAAACTATCAAATCTACAATTAAATTCTATCTAACAACATTAAATCTATTAATTGCTTTCCTATCTACTAAGGACGTGAGCTTAAAGGCTCGAGGTCCCCTTTACAATACAAGTGCACTTCTTTATGAATGCCTTCATTAAAGGTCGGCGCAACAACTTTCAAAGCAATCCAAAAATATATGTGCTGGCACTGTCCAGCTGTTCTCCGCTCTGTGCTGGCTCGCTTGATGAGTTGTCGATGCTCCTGCATCACATTGTTTTGTAAATATACCATTGCTTTAATGTATCTTTTATCATTATTAATTGCAGCCTTTATCCTTTGCTCAATGTCACTTTCTGCCCTACTAATGTTTATCTCAAACAAGCCATGAATTATTCTACTTAAAGCATCTTCCACCTTGTTTTCCTTACCCTTGATGTGTTTTGCCTTGAAGTCGAATTCGCTCAAGAAGGCTAGCCATCTTGCCTGCCTTGTGTTAAGGTTTGGTTTACTAAAAAAATTTCACACCATTGTTATCAGTCAACAACAGAAAATTTCTGCCCATTATATAGTGTCACCACATCTTTAAAGCATGGATGACAACTGCTAACTCTAAGTCGTAAGTGACATAGTTTTATTCATGCTCTTTTAATTTTTGGGACTCATAACAAATAACATGCCCTTCTTGAGTTAGGACACCTCCCAAACCTTATTTACTTGCATCCACATAGACTATGAAGTCTTTATCTGAGTCTTCTACCCTTAAAATGGGTGTCATTGTTAACAATTCCTTTAACTTATTTAAATTTTCCTGGCATTTCTGTGACCAGTTAAACTTGGTTCCCTTCTTTTGTAAAGATGTGATAGGGTATGCAATATTGGATAATCCCCCTATAAATCTGTGGTAATATTCAATGATCCCCATGACTGACCGGATGTCTGCTACGTCCTTAGGGATCGACAATTCCATGATGGCTCTTATTTTCTCTGGGTCAAGTACAATACCTTATTCATATATTACATGTCCTAGGTACTGTATTTTCTTTTGATAAAAATCACACTTGTCGAATTTAGCATACAGTTTGTGTTTTCTTAAAGTTTGCAGTATTATCATTAGATGCTCTTCATGTTCCTCTTATGATTTATAATACACTAGGATATTATCAATAAATACCAAAACAAACTTATCCAAGTACTGAATGAAAATGTTGTTCATTAAACACATAAATGTTGCTAGTGTGTTAGTGATACCAAATGGTATAACAACAAATTTGTGATGTCCATATCTTGTTTTGAATGTTTTTTTACTTATGTCCTCATCTTTTATTCTAACCTAGTGATAACTAGATATTAAATCCAATTTAGAAAAAATCTTTGCCCCACCTACTTAATCAAACAGATCATTGATTTTGGGTAAGGGGTATTTGTTCTTAACAATCATTTTGTTTAACAGTCTGTAATCAATACATAATCTTAGAGTTTTGCCTTTCTTTTTAACAAAAATGACTAGTGCTCCCCATGGCGAGACACTCGGTCTGATATATTCCTTGTCCAATAGTTCTTGTAGTTGAATATTTAATTATGTTAATTCAATTAAACTCATTCGGTAGGGTTCCTTAGATATAGGAGCTGAACCAGGCAGCAGATCGATAGAAAAGTCTATCTCTCCTCTTGGGGGAAGTTCAGGTATTTCATCAACAAACACATCTCTAAAATCATGCAAGAGGACAAAATATTCTAGGCTAGGTTTATTTTCTTTTTCCAAAAGATTTGTCACTTGGATAGCATAAATCTGATAGCCTTTTTTCATGCACTTCTTAAATTACAATGCCGAAATCTACCTAACTGAGATTGGTTTTCGTATGCCTTGTACTTTCCTTACAATGTCATTTTCCTCTTTGTAATTGAGTGATTTTTCATAAAAATATAAAACTTCTTATGCCTTTCTAACCAATCCATTCAAATAATTATAACATAAGACCCTAACGGTAGAATGTTCAGATTTATCTTTGTGTTTTGCCCACCTAAACTAAAGTCACAGTCGGAAATAAAATCAGATACTTTTCTTTTTGTTCCTATTGCTAGTTGTACTAGCAAAGATTTTGCATGTCTTATTTTCTTAAGTTTACTTGAATCCACTACACCAGGAGAGATATAACTCAAGGTATCCCCTGGATGACTTAAAACAAAAACACGATTATTTTTAAGTTTACTTTCAACTTCCACTATAGTGGATTGGTGATCAACTTGTCAGCCATCCATGACTGCATTGATCTGATGTAAGATTCTACCCACATCTCCCACTGTAGAGGCTTCCTGTAGGTTGTGAACCATAGTTCTGAATGCAGAAGTTAATCATGGATAGTTCCTCATTAAGTAAGGTTCTTCACATTCCCAACATTTTAATGGTTCTCTGGAGCTGTCCCCAAACTTCTTTGTTCCTAGATTAACTGGTTTACCACCTCCTGGGTTTTTTTGGTTATTGGAGTGAAAACATTTCGTTGGAAATATCTTTGCTTCATTCCAGAAAGGGGTTGGTTGATATCCCTTCTTCTGCTGGTTCATTCGGTCTTGTTTCTTGTCCTTCAAAGCCTTGGGAAATTCTGACCTCTATTTGTATTGGTCGTAACACATTTGGTGATCCATATTTTATGAGCAGAATGAAATGACTACAGGTTATTACCAGATGCTTAACACAGAATAACAAAGATACAATAAAACTAGTTTTCTATTCAATAAGGAAATAAGCTGAAACTGTAAAATGTAGTGGAAAACAAGCTTCCTTGAATGGTGGCAGCTTATCTCTGAGAAAATATGTGATGTCTGCAATCATTCCCAAGAATATGCTTACAATGAGGCTCTTAAGGAATTTTTACAATAAACAGGAGTTTCAAAAACCCTAACATCCAAAAACCTAACCCTGGGAGATGAAGAGCCAAAAGTCATGTGGGCCATATTTGGGTAAGTCAGTACATCAACTTCCCGGGGTTGTAACTTTGGCATACGATCTTCGTTTTAGGCGTATGATAGCCCATTGGAAAGATCTATCCGAGGAATACAACAGTTGCATAAGATTTATTCAAGAACTAGAACATACCCCAAAAAACATTGTTTAGGGCCTCAAAATGGCTCTGGAAGTTCAAGACCTGAAAAAATGCTAAAAATAATAAATTATCAAGATTGCTAGAAAGTTATTTTGAGCCAGCTGGAAAAGGTGGGTGGCCACTGATATCCACCTGGATCATTCGGGCCTTCCTGAAAACTTCACTTAAGGAGTTGGGGTTGTCGAATTTGATTTTTTCCTTATACGATTCTGGTAAACAACTTAGGAACAACTGATTTTTACTTTGTCCTCTAGGATATAAGGCACGAACCTTAATAATTCTAAGAATTTATTTATTAGTTCATCCATAGTCATCTGACCAAGTCGTAGTTCATAAAACTCCTTAGTTTTTATTTCATAGTAACTTTCAGATAAATAATGTTTCTTAAAGTATTTCTTAAAATATGACCATTGCATCCGTTTTTCCTTTAGGCCCTTGGTGTTGGCCCTTGACCAAGTTTTGGAGACCCTTGGTTAGGTTTGACCTATTTTGGGACTTCGACAGGCTGTTGAAGCTGGAATGCAAGTCGAAGTGGAGATCGCGGGATATTGATCCCTTGTTTAGGGATTTTTTGGTTTTGGGCTTATGTAACGGGTATGGGGATGTCGGCCCATGGGTTTACCCATGCTTAGGCCTATTTTTTAATGTATAAATAGATAGCTAGGTGGTGTAAGCAAAGGGTGCCATTCTAAGTGCTAAGACACTAGACACGAGAACTATGTGTGTGATGTTATGCTAAGTGCAAGTGATAGTTGTAAATGCTTTGTGCATACTGTGTGAGGCTTGCAAGGCTAAGTATAAGTGACTGTGTAAAGGCTTTGTGCTGTAACCTAGTTCGGGGAAGGAGGATCTAGTGGAGTGCGCATAGATCTCCTGTCCTATGCAAAGTAGGATCTTGTGGCCTTGTGCATGTAGATGATTGACAAAAGATAATAAAGAGAAGAAGAGTTGGTGGACATAGCCCTAGGATGAGGGTGAGCCACATATATCATGTGTTGTGATTGCTTTGTGAATTATGGTTGATTTATTGTTCATATGATTTATGCTTAGTGAAATAATGTATGTTTAGATGTATCTGATATGATAACTTAGTGCTTGGTGATGTAAATAAGTACCAGATATGTTCTATTTTGATGTGCTTAGTGCTTGAATGTGTTATATCTTGTTGAATATTGTGTTACGCTGTAATTAGGGTTTATTTGCGCTATAGACAAAGGATAAATACTAATGAATGAAAACTACTAAGTGCTCTATTAAGGTATTGTAATCACAGATCTATGTCCTAGCTAGGTTGCAGACATCTGAGTCCTGCAACCACCCCTGCCTCTACCTCGAGTGAGATTTCATCTTCTTCACAGGTGTTTCCAAAAGGGCTAGTAGTTAGGATTTTTTTGGTGCGTTGTTGAAGTGTTGAACCCTGGCTTTTCCCCTGTGACAACAAACAGTTCCGTTGTCGGGACCTGAAACTTTGATTGCTGGGAACTAAGGAAAAGAAAGAAAGCTACGTGCGTAGATATGTTGCGTTAAGTGTGTAGTATTCTACTTGACTTGCAAAGCTCTGTGCTAAGAAATGAATCAGATCTGAAGAAAATAGGTAATATCAATGAAATTGTTTGTCAAAAAGAGGTAAGATCTAGAAGCTTTGTGCTCTATTAAAGGTAAGATAAGTGATTTTTTTTTTTTTCAAGAGTATGGATCTAGGTATGTTTGATAATTTTTTTCCTAGTCTGAAAATTAGGGCACAACTAGAAGAAAGAAGGTTTGATATGAGTAGAT
>JZKD02S0856876.1:0-14251 GCA_000966675.3 Picea glauca
CACAAGTCGAATTTCAGAGGAACTCAGAAGTAAAGAAGGCTGGATTTCAAGGGAGGATGAAGTCTTTTGGTGATGTGTTCTAAGGTATGTTATTTTCAGGTCATCTTACCATTTTCGCTATAACTTTTTTTTCTAGAATGATTAAGATGGTGAAATTGCTATGGTATTGAGAAAACATATCAAGGTACATGTGGTAAAAGTTTCAGCTCTTGATTCGCTATAATTATGGAGATACACTCTGTGGAAGATAGGGTTTTTGACCAGTCCTGAAGCTAGTCAATAAACTGGTGTTCCAGGTAAAATAGTCATAACTTCTTCATAGAGAATCCAAATGAAGTGGGACAAATTGCATTGGAAAGAGTACGGACTTTAGTTTCTTGTGTGCAAGTTTCAGAATCTGATGTTAAATATTGAGCGTGGGGCATTATGTACAAGTTCGGTCTCCTGAATAAACCAGAATTGAACAAAGTCTACCATTTTCTCTATAACTTATTTTTGGGTGGAAGGAAGGGGCAAGGATGGAGAGTTAAATACTCTCTTGATATTGGAGGATTGTATCTTCCTCTTGGAGGTTTATCCCTCCCTTTACATTTGNTTTCAGAGGAAATCAGAAGTAAAGAAGGCCGGATTTCAAGGGAGGATGAAGTCTTTTGGTGATGTGTTCTAAGGTATGTTATTTTCAGGTCATCTTACCATTTTTGCTATAACATGTTTTCTAGAACAATTCAGATGGTGAAATTGCTATGGTATTGATAAGACATATCAAGGTACCTGTGGTAAAAGTTTCAGCTCTTGATTTGCTATAATTATGGAAATACACTCTGTGGAAGATTGGGTTTTTGACAAGTCTTGAAGCTAGTCAATAAACAGGTGTTCCGGGTAAAATAGTCATAACTTCTTCATAGAGAATCCAAATGAAGTGGGACAAATTGCATTGGAAAGAGTACAAACTGTAGTTTCTTTTGTGCGAGTTTCAGAATCTGATGTTAAATATTGAGCGTGGGGCATTCTGTACAAGTTCGGTCTCTTGAATAAACCAGAATTGAACAAAGTCTACCATTCTCTCTATAACTTATTTTTGGGTGGAAGGAAGGGGCAAGGATGGAGAGTTAAATACTCTCTTGATATTGGAGGATTGTATCTTCCTCTTGGAGGTTTATCCCTCCCTTTACATTTGGAAGTTGTAGATACCTTTGGAAGTCATTACTTCCCTTGAACAATAACTATTGATTATTTCGCATATATTGTGCATGGTGTATTGTGGTGTATTGTTGTAACTCTTATACTATTGTTCATTGCTCATTGGATATAGTTGAATGGTTTAAGTATAAATTGAAAGGGTTTTAAATTGTACTTGATATTGATTCACCCCCCTCTTAGTATCAACAATTATAACTTTAGTAATGATTTTGGGTCTTGAGTTGACATTAACATGTTCATATGATTTCTCCAAGGTTACTTCATGTTGCAAGAAGTTTGTAGCAGCCTCTGGAAGGTTTTTCCCACTTCTTGTGCAACTTTTAAAGCTTGGAATCATTTTTGGAGGTAAACATGCACCTACAGGAAAGTTTGCAACATGTGGACTCACTCGCGTTGCGAACTAGTTGTTTTAGGACAATCTACAACGCAAGTGCTGGGAACTAGGAGTTCTGAATATTTTGAAGCTGAAAAGGATTGTCAGGTGTCAGGTTGAGATTGGATAAGAATTTAGGAGATTAGTTGTACATCAAAAGGCCACCTGCCTCAAGGAGTTGCCTACAACAAAACCACATGCATCAAGTTGTTAATGATTGTTCTAAATGTTGCCAACATTTTTCTGGAAAATAGCATTTTGTTTACATTTATGTTGTACACCTGGTGCTATGCCTTTCTTAGGAATAGAATCCTATGTGGAAGTTAGGTGGAGAATTGTAAGCAAGTTTTTAGGATATATTTTTATTTAATAGGCATTGTAACTCTAGAGAGAGGTTGGAATGGTTAGACAGTTTGAATGGTTAGGAAATAAGGCTCTTATCTTTAATTTCAAACTGTAATAGAGTTTCCTAATGTATGTACCAGACTCGAGAATATTTAATAGTGAAAGATCAATCACTTTCCTAATGTCACATTTGTTCTATCTCACTTTGATGTTAGTTGTTGGTGAAGGATTCATCATGATGTTTGCTTCTTATTACAGTAAATGATTTATTGTTGGTAATTCATGCAAGTTGATCAAAAAGTTTTCTCTTTATGATTAAGACATTCTTATTCAATGAGATTTCTTCCATATGTGTTCCATAAGTACTTGATGTGACCTGATACACATATTTCATCTTTCTTTCTAAGTCTTATATATTCCCATTAATATCTCTAAACACTAATTTGAAGCTACTCAAATGCTTGCTTGATGGTGTGTATTTCATGGACATCATAAATTGAGTTTCACACCCATTTTCCACACATTTAAAACATTATTGTTCACAATTCTGATGGGTATTAGGCTTACATATACAACAGTCTAGGTGTGACTTCTAGTGCTAACATTTTTGGCCCCATTGACGGGGACGAATTGAAGATCTTTCCCTGGGTTGTACAACAAGGATACTATTGATTTTGTTGGTGTATAGAAATCAATAAACAAAACGACTGCATAGTGCACCTAGTGACTCCAAAGTTCAGTTGTGGCTCCCAAGAGAAGGCATATGAGGGCTAACCCACAGTCACATCTGGCAACCTGAACTTGATCCAGAAAAAACCGTAAGGAAGAGAAGAGCTTTACAAGGAGCTTACTCTTCTAAATTTTCAGGTATTCCTGGATACCTACATGACTTTGTTTTCCATACACCAGTTGTTGTTTCTCATTTACCTATAATTGAAACTTCTGTGAAGTCAAAATTAGAAGATTTTCCTGTAGAATACACAACTTTTTCTCCTGATTTGAAAAAAGAAAATTTAGAAAGCTTTGATTTGTTTGCATCTCTCGAAATTGTAAAGTGGTTTAGACTTGAAAGTTTGGATGATTTCCTTTTCTTAGGTTCTCCAATTCCTCATTCATTTAAATTTCTTGTAACTAAAGAAGAAGGAACGTCAGTTTTTGTTGAAATCCCCCCGGCTCTACCCAAGTCCCAACCAACTTTTGTTAAGTATGAATCTTATGCACCTTATACTCATCATTTTTCAAAACCTCATGTTATACAAATTGCATTTTCACATGTTAAGTCATCTTCTACTTCTCTTAAAAGTCAGAGTCCGCCTTTTCTAAATCAAATGGCAGGGTTAATCCTCCTCGTAACAGAATGGATACCATTGTGGCTGCTAGGTATGCACCATTAGTGCTTCCTCATCCCATGAATTTTCTTCCAGTAGAAGATTATGTTAAGTGTGTGCCTAAATTTACTAGAGAGGAAGACACCACTACAGAGGAACATATTGCTACATTTTACAATTATGCAAATAATTTGAATATTGAAAATGAAGATGTATGGATGAGAGTCTTTGTGCAAAGTCTAGATGGAGAAGCTAGGAAGTGGTTTAGAAGTTTATCTCTTGGATCAATAGCTGGAATTGAGGTCTTGGATGATGCCTTTTTAAGGAATTGGGGTGACAAAAAATACTTTTTATATTACATTACAGAATTTGGGGCCCTAAAAAGGAAAGAGGGTGAATCAATGTTAGATTTTTCAACAAGATTTAACAAGATGTACAACAAAATTCCTACTGAGATTAAACCCACTGAAACTTCTGGTAAAATAACTTATGCAAGTGCTTTTGACCTAGAATTTTGTCTTTTGTTGAGAGAAAGAAGGTCTACAACATTGGCTCATATGCAAGATGCTACACTAGAAGTTGAATCAAATATATTGGCAGTAGATAAGTTGAGGGAAAAATCTGACAAAGATAGAAGAAAACAAAAAGTAGAAGCCTTATCTTCAGATGCTTCAGGGATCAATCTCCAAGTTGATGAATTGACTAAGTTGGTTAAGTCATTATCTGCAGAGATGGAAAGATTAAAACTATAAGGGAGACAAACAAATAGAAATCCTCGAGATTTTGGAAACATAAATAATTTGAGAAGGCCAAATAATACACCTCAAATCCTGCAGAGAGATCAGAGAAGTAGAGAAGATTAGAAGGTTCAAACTCCTCTACAGAACAATTTGGTTGATGATGAAGAAGTAAATAATGAGGAAGAAGACCAAGAAATTCATTGTTTAGGGGATACAATTGCTTCTCCACATTTAACCCAGACTGCTTATGATGAGTGTTTAATGTATAATCAGTTGAATGAGTTAAGTAAAGGAGAAAAAGTCAATGAAGCTCAAAACATGTATAATTTGAGATCAAAACAAAAGGAGGGAAAACCAAGTACATCTACTCAACCTAAAAAATTAGATACCCCTTCCAAGGCAATGGTTGCACCAAATAAAGAGACAGGAGAAGTTAAAAATCTTCCCATTATCGAGGCTCTTGTTCAAGAGATAAAGTAAATTCAAAAATCTCAATCCTATTTTAATTTTGAGAATGAAATCCATAAAATAAAGATTCTTGCCCCACTCCTAGAATTGATGAAAAGTGAAGATTTTAAGAAATTTATCTAAAAATGTTGCAGCTTGAATCTTATTCCCCTTCAACACACGCAGTTAACTTGCAGGATGAGAAACCTGCAGTTATATTGGGACCATTAGTAGAAGACAAAGATGACTCCTCTCCCCCCTTTTACACTTCTTTGAATGTGCATGACAAAATCTTGCACAATTGTCTTATGGACTTAGGTGCATCCCACAACCTGATGCTTAAGGATGTCATGGATGAATTGGGTCTGGAAATTTCTAAAGCATATCATGATTTGTATTATTTTGACTCAAGAAAAGTAAAATGTCTTGAAGTTATTAAAGATCTAGTTGTCACCCTTTTTCAACTACCTATGAAAAGCATAGTCATGGACATTGTAGTTGTAGATGTTCCTCCCAAATTTGGGATGTTGTTGTCTAGATCATGGATCAAGAGGTTAGGAGGGACTTTGCAAATGGATCTTTCTTATGCTACCATAGCAGTCTTCGGGGGTGAACACAAAAGACTGTATCGAGAAGCTCAGTTAGCATATATCACAAATGATGAGAGCAACCCAACAAACTATCCCATCTATGTTGTTGATATTGATTTAGGGTCTAGTATTCTAGGAATTGGTTTGAATCAGCCAGCACAAGAAGAAGCTATGTAAGAAGAAGACACAAATCAAACCAATCAACCGGATAGTTAGTGTTTTGTAGAACAATATTGCATATTTGGAGTTTTTTTTATTGTAAATATACTCAGAATTTTTGGAATATACTGAATTTTATTTAAAACCATAATGATACTAAGGAAGATAGGATAATAGAAATTCTAGTATGGAGGAGGACTCAAATGGAAAACATTGATGGCTTTTTTGTACTTCTTTGCGTGCTACAATTGCTAATTTTTTATAAATATATATTTTTAGTTCTTGTTAAAAAAAAAATAGTATGTAGTCAAATCAACAAACCAAGATTTTTGTGTCGAGTAAGTTAATTAGTGGACAAGCTCAACTTCTTTTTCTTTGGATTTTTTCCTTTAAATCTTGTAGGAATATTGCTAGAAGTTACAGTTCTACTTGATTGATGGGAACTTTTACTTTAGGGGTTTTGGCCCATTTTAAAATGACCTAGTTTGTCATAATTTTGAAAAAATGAATAGATCAAGGCAAAACTTTGTCTCATTGGAAAAAAAATCAATAGAAAGGTTGAGTTTGTCCACTTATTAACTCACTTCTTTTTGTGTCACTTTCAAGTGGTTAACAAGCTCAAAAATGTTTTTTTTGTGGAATATAGGTGTTAAAATAAGTTATAATGTTGTCTAATGGTCACATGTATTGATGTATTCAAAGTCATTATGGTGGCATGTGTAACATTTAAAGACATAATTGTTGGAGAATTTATGCAGATGTAATGAGGCATCATTATACTTATGAAGGTCCATTAATTATCAACTTATGGATACCTTTTGTAGCTCTTAATGTTACTTAAAATAGAAAGTTTCCTAGCTCCTTATTCCTTAATACAATAGGCCAAGTTGTTTGATAGGTGAGTTTTTTATCATTCCAAATTCATTATGCAAAGTGGTATTCTCACTATCAATGCCTATAACTATTTTGAAATAGATAAAAACTTTAAAAAGTTCTCATTTTAGACTCCCCTTTAAATCAACCACTTTTTGATAAATATGAATTTTTTATGTGATATTTTGGCGGTGGTAGTCCAAAATTTATGCATGTTTTAAACAATTACATAATGGACCCTATTGTAAATGGGTATGGATTGATGCACATGTTTCATATTTGTTGGTGGTGGGCTTCGTGTTGGCCTTGCCACCCACCAAATGGGATCCCAAGGCGAATGTGGCTCGTTAATTTTTTTAATTGTTTTTAAAACAAATTCATGTTGTTTAATTATTATTTTTAATTCCATGTTTTTTTAAATGTTATTTTTCCCAAGAAAAAGAATGCATTTACATTTCAAGAAGAAATCAAATATACATGTATTTTGTCATACCTAGCACTCTCCAAAAAAATCTCCATTGCTTAAGAAAAACTACAAAGTTTGCTTTACTACTTTTTAGTCTTCTTCATCAGTTTTCATAACCAAACTTTAAGTATTTTACATAGATTCATACAAACAAGTTTTTCATCCATGAATCATTTAAAGATAAATTTACTACTTAACATACCCTAGAAAAAAATGCTCATAAATATATTGAGAGAGCTATGACTTTTGAAACCTCCATCAATCCTTCTTTCAACCTTGATGGTCGAGCTCCCTATATACATGTTGGAAGGAAAAATATGAGAATTGTTCCCTCACTACTCTGATTCTATCCATTAATGGGACACATATTTAATTTTCGAAACTAGATTTTCTATTTTCCCACCTACTACACATTTAGAGTCTTTTATTACATGTAAACAAATTAATCCTTTTTCCTTTGCTATTTTCAGTGTCAACCAAAGGGAACAATTGTTCTTTGTTATTATAAGTGTCTCCTAATTCTATTTTGAAACTAATCTCATGATTATCTCTTACAAACATAATGCCTGTAGCCCCACGCTTATTGAAATCACCTTGACTAGCCTTGTCAAAGGAACCCTAAGCCATTGATTTGTCTATCTTTTTTTTTTTTAACAAAAACTGGGAAATATATATTAAAAGTGTGGATAAATCCACTAATTTACAAAAAAGGGGGCCATTAAAGGCCTTCGAAAAGTAAAGACTTTGACATCTGGAGTTTTTGAAACAAAATCGATTTTCATAGAGTGTCCTCCTTCCCTAGCTAAACTGCCATGTTTGTATTTCACATAATACAATCGATAAAAGACTCTATTGATATATATCGAAAAAAAAACATGGGAACTGAAAATTAAAAGGGCTCCACTACCCGGTTCCATTTTGATCTACTGTTGCTCCCGAATTACTTCTAGGTGGGGCTCGTTGAGGTCCGAAATTTGGTTTACTGAGACTAAGTTTTCATTTTTGGACGCTCCATGGTCGCTTTCTGGATTGCTTAGTTGTTGTTGTGCTCTTTCAAGCTGGTCCAAATGGCGCTGCATTGTCTCCATGCTGCTACGTTGTTCCTCGATCTGGCTCCTTTGGGCATATCTTTCATCTTGAAGCCTTTCGATCAGGTGCCTATGTTGAGAGAGAGTTTTGAGTTGAAACGTTAGGGTGGAACTGAGAGCTCCCAACTGAATTCTCATCCTATGACAGCCCATGCATTCTTCCTTGGGGTCCAGTTGACCAGATTCCATGAAAAGGTCTTTTCCACCCTGCATATCTTCAAGTGCTGAGGTGCTTTGAATCCTCCAGGAGGCATCCAATCTGTTGAGGGGGCCGCAAGGCTGCAACGAATTAGGAAAAATGTGGAGAGGAAAGGGAAAGGGTGGGTCCAAAAAATCTAGAGTCCACAGAAGCCACTGGAAAAGTGAATTGGGAAATCTGTGTAGAGGAGAGAGAAAGGGTGAGTCCAGAAAGTCTAGTGTCCACAACAACCACAGGTTCTAAGAGGAACAAAGATGAAACAGAGCGCATTGAGTAAGAAGATTCAAAACCAGACGAGGAGGAGCCCCGAAGCACTAGAAGGTAATAAACAGAGACAACTGAGGCCATTGAGTTACGTTATGGGTGAAGCGTACACAATGTGGAGGGAAGGCGAGGAGGAACCCATAAGAATTGAGGGGAGAAAAATTGAAAGATTGGCGTTAAGGAATGACCAAGTAGACTTACCAAAAACAAAATATGGCTTTTCTCCTGCAAGGACGAGTACAGGGTGAAATTACCCCATGTTTCAGTTAATGTTAGGTTTGTGCCAACCATAAAGGTAGTTGAATCTTCCTTGTGTGGTGTACTTGAGACCTTCATGTTTCCAAGCTTGGATATGAACTCGACATCACCTTGACACATTATCTGTATATATGGGTTGTCACACACCTTGTCCATCTACATCCGAGCCTTCATTCCTTGTGTTCCCACGAGCTCAGAATGATGATACGCCTGATCACCTAGAACCATGATGGAACCATCACCTAGACTGTTACTTGCCACTGTGCATTGGTCGATGGGACTTGCCATCTGTCGGCTCCTCCTTCTCCCACTATCATTGTCTTGCTCAACGTGCTTAAACCACATGCCCTCTGCTGCTTTAGCATCTGTGTGTCTAGTCCACCTGTCCTTGCGTGCGCTGGATCCCCAAAAATCCCCACCCCTGGCCTTTTCCACGGGTCCGGTCCACATGTCCTTGCATGCGCTGGAGCCCCAATAAGCCCCACCCCCAACCTTTGCGCACTGACTCCTGGTCATGTGGCGCATTAGGTTAAGGGGGCTAATGCTTCAACACCTTCCACGCCTAAAGTTCCAGAAAGTTTCCCAATGGCTTCATTCGCCAGATTATCTGCTTCCTTGTTATGCTCTCTCAGTTTGTGGTAGAGTGTTAGCTTGATGGTTTGAGAGTCGACTCATATTCAGTCAATTATTCGTTTTAGGCTTAATTTTTTTGGTCTATCCCCTGAATCATCATTCTTATAACAGTCTTGGAGTTGCCTAGGACATTCAAATTGAGAATTTGGTGGGTTCTTTGCTAGTTGGAGGCCTTTTAGTAAGGCGTAAGCCTATGCTTTGTTATTGGTGTCTTTCTCGAGATTCCAATAGTAATTTAAGATTCTTTTTCCTCTGGGCTTGTATAGATCCCCCCTCCCCTCCCCGCACCTGCCTCCCCTGGGTTTCCCTTTGAAGTGCCATCAAAACAAAGTGTATGGGCTCATTGTTTTTGGATCCAATCATCTATAGTGTGAAGATTATGAAGCTGCCAGCATGATCTTTGTGCTGAGTGTGAAATATTACCAGGATGAAGGTTAAAACTTGTGATATAGTCCTTCTATGGGGTATTCCATTTGGATGGATCTTCTGTATTCAAATATTTAGTGTTCATTACTTCTAAGAGAAGCATTTTGGCCTTGCCAGCAACACTTTGGGGAGGGGATTTTTTCCCCTGGAAGATTTGTTTGTTTCTTGCTAGCCAGATCTGCCAACATATGAACTTGGGGATAGCTCTCCAAATATGCTTAAAGATTGGTTTTTCCCGAAAGGAGCCCTGATAGTACTTTTCTCAATTCCCTAGGCTAGGATTTAGAGCCGAGGGCCATCTTATTTGTTGTGTTAGATCTCTAAAGGCCATGTTCCAGACTGTTGTAAAAAAGGGGCAATCCCAAAAGAGATGTTGAATGGTATCTTGACTATTTTGGCAAAGAGGACAGTTGAAGGGACCATGAAAACCTATTTTCATTAGATTTTCACCCATTAGATTTTTTCCATGGGGAAGGGACCAAATAAATAAGTTTATTTTGGGTAGAGAGTCTTGGCTCCAAACGTTTTTCCATTTTGTTGAGTTATGAAACATCTTGAAAGTGGAGAGGAACGTATTACATCCATCTTTTAGTAAGTATCCATTTGTTCCCCAACCACGATTGTCTGGAGTGTCTCTGAGGATAGGGGCTTCTCCTTTAAGGGATGAGGACAAAATTTGACCTTGGTTGGACATGTGAGTGGGGACACCACCCATGTTCCACTCCTTCCAACTACCATTTTTGTTCCAAGTTGAGATGTCATAGAGAGTGCTTTTGTGTTCATCTATCAACCATCTTTTCAAATACCGTTTTTTGCCTCACAAGAGGTGAGGTCCACTCCCAGTATCGGGTCTTGCCAAAGCCTAATAATTTTACCATTTCCTGGGATCCACGAAAGGTGCTCCTTGAAGAAGGGAATAACTGCTCTAATTAGTTTCCAGATTTGCGATCCAGGGTGTGGATCAAGCGTGTTATCCATGCATCTTTTTCTTCCTCCCAACCTATATTTTTTTTATTATAGCCATTTTCCACCAGTCCTTTTTTCCCATCACTAACCTCCAGAGAAGCTTGGCTCCCATTACTATATTGGCCACTTCAGGATCTCCGATTCCCAGCCCCCCACGTTTTTTGGGTAGGGATATTATGTCCCAATTCACAAGGTGAAATTTTTTGAAATTGGATTTTCCCCCTTGCCACAGGAATTTGCGGATGATCTGGGCCATGTCTTTCAAAACTCCCTTTGGGGCCATGAGGGAAGATAATTGAAAGATGGTGAAGATCAAATAATAATGATTTGATCAAGATCACCCTCCCCATTGGATTGAACCACCTTGATCCCCAGGACTCCATCTTTTCCTTGACTTTTTGAAGAGAGAGTTGCCAATACTCACCAGGGAGTGATTTTAAGCACAAAGGTAGTCCAAGATATTTGAAAGTTTTCCAGCCCACTGAGATGCCAAATACCAAAATTTGAGCGATCCATGCTCTGATAACAACTGATATGTTCCATACATAGATTTGACATTTTTCCTTATTAAGGAGCCCACCCGATACTAGGAGAAATGTGTCCATAACTTGATTTAGTCTTTTGGCCATGCTTTTGAAGCTCCACTCAAGAGGATTGTGTCATCAGTAAATTGTGAATGGTTGATTCGTTTTACACCCTAGGATATTTTGATTCTTGGGATTGAGCCATTGTTGCTTTCCCACTCCAGTGTTCGATTAAGAGTCTCTACCATGATCACATACATAAGAGGGGAGAGTGGAAAACCATGTCTTAAGCTTCTTGAGGCCTTAAAGAAGGGATTTGGTATTCCATTTAAGAGGGGAGCGATCCAAGGGGATGTAATGCAAGTTTTCATCCAGGAAATAAAATATTGACTGAACCAAAAAAATTCCATAACCTTATAAAGAAACTCATGTTCTACTCTATCAAAGACATTTGCCATATCCAATTTTATTGTCATACTTGGTTCTCCTCAAGAATTGTTGGAGTGTATTGCTTCTTGTACCAGGATAAAGTTGTCCCAAGTTTGTCTACCTGCCACAAATCCTCCTTGATTAGGAAGGATTAGTGATCTGAGAAAAAGATTCAACCTGTTAGTTATGATTTTGGCTATGATTTTATAAGAAATATTACATAGAGAAATGGGTCTAAATATATCCAGTGTAGAAGCACCATTTTCTTTTGGAATAAGCGCTAAGAAGGAGGAATTGGTGGCTCCTCCCATTTTATTTATTTATTTATGAGCAAATCTTATCATTCTGATGAAGTCATGCTTGATCATGTGCCAACATTTTTTATAGAAGTGTAGGGTGAAGCCATCTGGTCCCAGAGCTTTGTCTTCGTTAAATTGATTGATAGCTTTTAGGATTTCAACTTCTTCAATTTGTCTATTGAGATGTAGATTGTCTTCATCCATTATTTTACCTGGGATGTGCCCGAGAAAAGAATCAACTAGATCATCTTTTGCTCTTCCATTTGAAGTATAGAGCTTGTGAAAATGAGTAGTAGTTTGTTGCTTGATTTGATCAAAATCCTTTATAATTTCCCCTTCCGATGTTTTGATTTCAAAGATTTGATTGGTCCAAAGTCTAGCTTTATCCTGTCTATGAAAGAAGGATGTGTTTTGGTCCCCTACTTTCAATCAAATACTTTTGGATTTTAGTCTCCAAATGATTTCTTCTTCAGTTAGTGCTTGAATGTATTATGTGTGGATTTTTTGCTCAGTCATTATATGACTTTGTTGAACCTCTTTTGTCTCCATTTCCTCTTGTATTTTTTCGAGTTGAAGCTTTTTATCTCTGACCTTGTTCTAAGCCGGGTTTGAGGAGGTTTTTTCCCATTCTTTGAGAAATCCTTTCACCAGCTTCAACTTTTTCTCCCATATGTAATTCGGGGATCCTATAATCCACTGATTTCAGATTTGGGAAATAGAGGAAAGGAACTCTGACCGATCCATCCATAGGGGGTTGAATCCGAAGGGAATGGGGCCCCAATTTTTTTGTGATTTGAAGATTATGGAGATAAGACGATGGTCTGATCCATCCCAAGGAAGATTCAAAGAGTAGGCTTTGTTTGGAAGGGCCAGGAAAGAGTTGCTTATTAAGAATTGGTCCAGCCTAGCCGCAATGTGTCTTGGTCCTGCTCTTCTATTATTCCAAGTGTACATACCTTTAGCAGGTGGAACATCGAAGAGATCTAGATCTGAGATTAGATCGTCCATATTTTCCCTAAATTGATCTCTCACGATAGTGCCCCCTCATTTCCTTTAATCCTCTCGTGATATTGAAGTCTCCGACTATGATCAAGTTTTGAGGAGGATTTTCAGTGGCAAGATCCTGAAGGGATCGCCATCATTCGACTTTTTCTAGATAATTATTTCGAATATAAAAATTTATGATGGAATATAACATACATGTAGCTTTCCTGGTTAAGGAGACCATCAGCTAGAACTGGGACTGCACATGATCCTCTAGCTTGAATTCTTCCGTGTTCCAGAATGTACCTATTCCTCTCGAGGCTCCTCTAGAACTGATTGCTTTTCCTTCACCTTTTTTCATATTTTTTGCATATCTTGGAGGGTTTCCAGGTCCCTCATTTTTATCTCCTGGATGAGGAGGATTGAGGGTTTTTCTAATTTTAACGATTTTCTAACTTCTTCTTTTTTATCCCTGCTCCCTAGTCCTCTACAATTATAGGAGACAAATTTCATCATTTATCAGTGGATTTTAGTGCCCCCCCTTTAGAGGGCTAATATTTTGCTCCCTTGTGTTGGGCAAACTTGTTTTTCCCATATTTGCCTTCTTTTTTTAATGCTTCCTCTATTTTTTTTTGGATTCTTAACTCTTTTTCTTTGTCTGCGGTCAATTCTCTTTTATTTCTATGATATTTTCTTCCTGGTTTTTTTGTTATGGTTGGTTGGGTGGCCTCAAGATTTGTATCATTATTAGAAGTGTCTTGTCTTTCATCTTATAAAAAATATGGGACCTCTAAGAGTGATTTGGGGGAGATTTTGCTATGGATTCCCCACTTGTGATAAGGGTTTCTTTTTGTTTACCTTTTATGACCTCCTCCCCTATCTCTTCTTGTCTCTTTTTTCCATTTTCTTCCTATATTTCCTTGAGTTCCTCCATGGTACCTTCTATTGGCAGTACAACATACAAGTTATGACTTGATTCGCCTTTTTGTGGAGAGCCTGAAGACCTTTCTCTCGGACCTTGAGATTTTTCTCTCTATCCTTCTGAAGGATTCAAGGGATTTTTCCCAGTAGCTTTTTTCTGCTTTGGTTGTTGCCATTGATCTTGCTTCGGAGCCCGATCATGGGTTTCCTTGACCCGAGGGAATTTTTTTGTGAAGTTTCTATATTCATGGCATGCTTTGGATTTGAAGGGGGTTTGCTCATAGTCTACTTGTTGAATGTAAGACCAATTATCTAGGTTTAGTTGTATTGCTTCTGGGAGTCCTTTTTCTAGGTCTACCTCCACACAAAGTCTGGAACATGCTTGAATTCCCTCTCGTGGTTCAACACGATCGATATATTTTCCTAAAGAGTTGTCAATACTTCTTATGGTTTCATCATTCCAGTAATGGACTGGGAGGAATGACTGTCTTACCTACACATGGACTGCTAAGGGAATATCATTTTCTGAACTAAAATTAGGAGTCCATTTATTGAGATACATTCCACGAGCACCCATGAAGTATGGGCCACTTCAAAAAATTAGGTCTCTATCTTCTTCTTTTTTCAAATAAGAAAGCAAAGAAACCCTTATCACAAAAGGTCGTCGACATTTGTCCCTGGATCAATTTACGCCAGTTCGATTCCAACCAGTGATGCATGGATTTTGGGGAGGGCCACA
>JZKD02S0856898.1:0-14251 GCA_000966675.3 Picea glauca
TCGCATGGTATCTCTTACCTCCGGGTCTACTTAGACGCTCAGCTAGTTGTGTCTCAGTTAAATGGGGTTTACCGCGTTTACGATCCTACACTACACCGACGGTTCTTTAGGGTACATCTCTTAGAACGAAGATTTGATTACATTACGTATATCCATGTTCCTAGGAGATTGAATCAAATAACAGATACTTTAGCTAATCATGTATTAGATTGACATATTGCACACATGTAAGAAAAAGCACACACACATGTAAATACATTTGTAAAATAGATGTAATCCATAAAATGTAAAAAGATGTAGATATCCATATATATATCAAAAATATCAGAGTACAAGTGTGGGCGCAAGCGCCTCAAAAATATGTCCAGTAAGAGTCACAGGGCTTATGCCATTAAAAATATATGAAAAGTGCTCTTGGCATGTAAGTAGTCTAGCCTAGCTAAGGGAGGGGCTTGTTGGCCCTACCGTAGTGAACAACAATGTTTTCCAAATGCCAGAAGAGCTGGACCCAGGTCTGTGGCACCCCAACTACATGAGGTTGCATCGACGGTGGGAGATCCTAGATCTCTGCCATAGGGATTGTACGAGTGAGTGCGGTAAGGTTCCACTCTACCCGTCTCAATACCCTCTCAGCCTCTCTAGCTAGAGGCCCCCCTACTGCTGTTGCTATTCCGGTGGCTCCAGCTGGTCCTGCCTCTGGTCGAGGATGATGCCTAGTCCTCGAGAAGTCTGCTAGACGCACTAGTCCCACGTCTGTACATAACAGATACATAAGTGTCAGATACTCTGGTATACAAAAAAATGATATATATAAAACGACATAAAAATTAAATAACTTTAAAGAGAAAATTTACCCATCTCCCCTCGCTCCGCTTCAGGAGGTAAAGGCATGTCAGGATCCCTAGAAAAATTGATCCCGACATAGGGGTATTCCTCTATTATCGGAATATGTTGTTCCAACCAGTCAAAAAACTTGTCATCGAAAGCCTCGATGGTCCTCCCTGCCCCCTGTCGCAAAAACGACGTCGTCCATCTGCATAGCGCTGGGAGAGAGGCCTCGTGCCCTCATATAGTCTCTCGAGGACTGAGACTGGGTACCCTCTCGAAGAAAAAGGAACACAAAATGGTCCCAAACCAGAAGTTTTGGTGCTCCTGTATCTAACACTCTGTTAGTTGTCTCTTCATGCAATCCAACATGGTGGTACTCCAGTAAAAAATCCATGCATTTAAGCACTACACTTCACATTGCATGTGCACTTGGGAGGCCTGATGTAAAGCTGCAGATCCAATGATCTGCCCAATGAGTAGAACTATCACTTTGAGTGATAGGTTTTTGATCTTATGTATAGGCACATGAGAACCTACTTTCTCAGTACCAACCTCGCAATGGAGTCCAATCAACTCCTCAATGTTGTGAGGCCCAGGGGGAAAAGTACGTAAGTTGACTGGGTCCCCTCTCCTCGAGAGACCAGTCAGGAAGTAAATATCTTCAATCGTTGGAGTCAACAACTTCCCCTCTAGCATTAATGCCTCTGCGTCAAGATGCCAGTAATCTATCAATGCATTTGGCAACTTGGGTTGTGCCCTCATAAAAAGACACTGGAAGAACTTTAGCAACCCACATTGCAAAAAAACAACGATAGCAACAGGGTCCTCGAAGACCAAAAAATTAATGTCCTCATGCTCCCTCTCTCTCCAATGCACATAAATCCTGCAAAATGACAAATGTATGGAGGGTTAACTCTTTCATTTTCATTGTTTTTCCCACTTATTTGAGGGTGTACGCGGGTTGTCTTGGGGACAGTCACGTGTGCACACGAGAAAATTATCTTTTGCCCGCATGTACATGTGGGATGTGCTTGGACAACCCGCGTACATGCAGGGCTGACTTCTTTAAAGGTTAGTGCCCCCCCCCAAAAAAAAAAAAACAAATGCAAAAATGAAAGATGGAAATGCAAGAGAGGATGGTGTGTACTTACTTGGTCCAAATGGAAGTTCGTTTCGTCCACAGAAGCTCCCAGAATCAACTATTTCGACAAAGGGGTGTTTTTTTGAATTTTGGTCAATTCTCAATTTACAATGGTGATAATGAACTGCCAACATTCTATTTATAGACTTTTTGGCCCCTTTTGTCATTTTTTTTGACCCTTTTGTCATTTTTTCTAGCTTGAAAATCGTTCAGTATGGTTCTTGAGTTTCTTGGGGGATGTTACGATATGTGTTACTTTGGGTATTGGGAAATTTTTTGAGAGTTGGGTCATTTTTAAAGGTCTTTTGGTAAAAAGTCATTTTTTAAACTTTTTGCATCTAAGTTAGGATTCCACCTTCGTTTTTTGCATCTCATTGTCGTTTTCACTTTGCCATAGGATCGACCCCACCGAATTGTGACATAGAACCCTCACTCCTGCTCTAGAAGTGTCATAATTTGGTGGTAGAGCCTCCTTTCACATGGATGCTCTAGGTAGATCCTGGTTGCATTTTGGCGTCCATGCCATCACTAAATGATTATAGGCTTGGGAGTCCTTATTAGTTTTTTCCTGATTATGAGCTTGAGCCTCATTTGCATGATTCATTATCACTCTTGACCTCACTCTTGGGACTCCCAAAACACAACGGGTCTTCTTTTAAGCCCTTTTCAGACCCTCTAAACATGAAAAGATTGTCGAGCGATCTTGTTTCCCTTCACGCTCGCCAAACTAAAATTTGAAGGCACGTTTGTTCGGCGGTAGTTTACCCGTTTTTCGGTCTGGATGGTCAATTGTAGGAACAAAGGTATCCTCTAGGAGCCTTGGTTCTCTAGAAGATTAATCTCAGGTATAGATTTAACCCTTTTTCGCGCCTGAGGGACTAAATTTACGGAAAAGGAACCTCCACAGAGTCCATAGTTAAGCTCTTTTCAGACTCCCTAAAATTGAAAACATGGCCGAGTGACCTTGTTTCTTCACACTCGTTAAATTGGTCCAGAAGAACATCCCTTACGGAGTCCATAGTTAAGCTCTTTTCATACTCCTTAAATAATATTTAACGTAGCATTCTTTTATTCTTTTTCAAACTTTCCAAGATTATTGAAAAAGAAAAAAAAATCAAATATACCCCAAAAAGAGGAAGGGAAAAGTATTTTCTTTTTATTGGCAGCAGAATGAGTCGCCCTTGGACAAAGCACATCCTTTTGTCTGTTCATCAAGAGATAGGATTTAATGTGACCTTAGGAATTTGTTCTCACTACATAGGGTTGTGTCCTCCTCCATTTGGTTATCCTTCCAAACATATGGAGAGTTTGTGTTGCCTCCTGCATCGTGAACTTATGTCAATGCCATGCTGCCTGAGTCTCATCATTTGTTGTGATTTCTTCCAAGGAAAGTCTTACTAAACTTGAGTTGGACCTTCTGCAGTTTGTCCCTTGTGCTCATGCCCGACCACCTCGAAAAACCAATCAACTCCTTGCTCAAAATCAATGAAGTTATATGCACTGATCACCAAGATCCTCTTGTCTATTCCCGACAAGCCGTTGAAGACCTCTGGGTAGTGAAGTCGTACACTGATATTACACTCCTACCCGAGTTTTGAAGATTTTGAAGTTATTGCTCAATCTTTGAAGACCTCATCTCCAACCATCAGGCATCATTAGCTTCTTGAATATGGATACCACACATGTATATCTTTTGATTTTGAGATGCAGATCTGCTGTGTACTGCTCGCGGCTAGACTTTATATTGTTATATGACATGGATTTGCAGTGTATTTGATTGGCAACCATGATTTTATCCCGAGCATGGGTATGCCCGCCTCGGTGAGACAAATTGTTATTTTTGCAGATGACACCTCCTGAACTCTGGTCCCTAGGCTCACTCGCTTCGTACATTGGTGAAGATTTGTAATGTATTTTAGCCATCAGATGCTCTTCTGACCTCACACATTAGGGGGCATCTGTTATAACCCTAAATTTCACCGGACATGCATACATGGCTTCATGCCATCTAACTTACTATCTTTGCCAAGCCATCACTGAACAAGCTTCTCTAAAAATCATTGTTTTGAAGGTGTACGCGCCCTGCACCATTACTACCCGCATACACACGCCTACTGCCCCACTACAGCCCGTGTACACTCATAGAATATCACAAAAAATGAAAATTGCATAGGATACTAGTTTTCAAGCCGTTAATTAATCGTTTGACTGCCCATAGCCAGTTACCCCAACCGTTACTGTCTCTTTTGGCCTATAAAATAAGGGGTTGGGGTCCTATTTCAAAAAGAAGCACCACAAGAGCATAGAAACTCTGCCCATTTCTGTATTCCCCCTTTGCCCCAATATTCGGAAACCACATTGTGAGTTTGATCCATAATTCCCTTCTTCTCCATTGCAAGCCTTTCCCATTCCCCTAGAGAGAACTGAAGAGGAGAAGGAGACGTGGAAGCAGTTGGTGCATTGTGAAGAGGAGCCCAGGACCGAGTTCGAGGAGCAGTGTTGGTCTCATACTGTAAGTGACTTTTGTGAGATTAATATAAAGAAGTACTTTTTCCGTCCCGCCAAATGATGTCTTAAACTTATATGATTTGTTTACATTTCTTGTTTATGATGTCTAACCCACTAANTCGCATGGTATCTCTTACCTCCGGGTCTACTTAGACGCTCAGCTAGTTGTGTCTCAGTTAAATGGGGTTTACCGCGTTTACGATCCTACACTACACCGACGGTTCTTTAGGGTACATCTCTTAGAACGAAGATTTGATTACATTACGTATATCCATGTTCCTAGGAGATTGAATCAAATAACAGATACTTTAGCTAATCATGTATTAGATTGACATATTGCACACATGTAAGAAAAAGCACACACACATGTAAATACATTTGTAAAATAGATGTAATCCATAAAATGTAAAAAGATGTAGATATCCATATATATATCAAAAATATCAGAGTACAAGTGTGGGCGCAAGCGCCTCAAAAATATGTCCAGTAAGAGTCACAGGGCTTATGCCATTAAAAATATATGAAAAGTGCTCTTGGCATGTAAGTAGTCTAGCCTAGCTAAGGGAGGGGCTTGTTGGCCCTACCGTAGTGAACAACAATGTTTTCCAAATGCCAGAAGAGCTGGACCCAGGTCTGTGGCACCCCAACTACATGAGGTTGCATCGACGGTGGGAGATCCTAGATCTCTGCCATAGGGATTGTACGAGTGAGTGCGGTAAGGTTCCACTCTACCCGTCTCAATACCCTCTCAGCCTCTCTAGCTAGAGGCCCCCCTACTGCTGTTGCTATTCCGGTGGCTCCAGCTGGTCCTGCCTCTGGTCGAGGATGATGCCTAGTCCTCGAGAAGTCTGCTAGACGCACTAGTCCCACGTCTGTACATAACAGATACATAAGTGTCAGATACTCTGGTATACAAAAAAATGATATATATAAAACGACATAAAAATTAAATAACTTTAAAGAGAAAATTTACCCATCTCCCCTCGCTCCGCTTCAGGAGGTAAAGGCATGTCAGGATCCCTAGAAAAATTGATCCCGACATAGGGGTATTCCTCTATTATCGGAATATGTTGTTCCAACCAGTCAAAAAACTTGTCATCGAAAGCCTCGATGGTCCTCCCTGCCCCCTGTCGCAAAAACGACGTCGTCCATCTGCATAGCGCTGGGAGAGAGGCCTCGTGCCCTCATATAGTCTCTCGAGGACTGAGACTGGGTACCCTCTCGAAGAAAAAGGAACACAAAATGGTCCCAAACCAGAAGTTTTGGTGCTCCTGTATCTAACACTCTGTTAGTTGTCTCTTCATGCAATCCAACATGGTGGTACTCCAGTAAAAAATCCATGCATTTAAGCACTACACTTCACATTGCATGTGCACTTGGGAGGCCTGATGTAAAGCTGCAGATCCAATGATCTGCCCAATGAGTAGAACTATCACTTTGAGTGATAGGTTTTTGATCTTATGTATAGGCACATGAGAACCTACTTTCTCAGTACCAACCTCGCAATGGAGTCCAATCAACTCCTCAATGTTGTGAGGCCCAGGGGGAAAAGTACGTAAGTTGACTGGGTCCCCTCTCCTCGAGAGACCAGTCAGGAAGTAAATATCTTCAATCGTTGGAGTCAACAACTTCCCCTCTAGCATTAATGCCTCTGCGTCAAGATGCCAGTAATCTATCAATGCATTTGGCAACTTGGGTTGTGCCCTCATAAAAAGACACTGGAAGAACTTTAGCAACCCACATTGCAAAAAAACAACGATAGCAACAGGGTCCTCGAAGACCAAAAAATTAATTTCCTCATGCTACCTCTCTCTCCAATGCACATAAATCCTGCAAAATGAAAAATGTATGGAGGGTTAACTCTTGCATTTTCATTGTTTTTCCCACTTATTTGAGGGTGTACGCGGGTTGTCTTGGGGCCAGTCCTGTGTGCACACGAGAAAATTAACTTTTGCCCGAATGTACAAATGGGATTGGCTTGGACAACCCGCGTACAAGCAGGGCTGACTTCTTTAAAGGTCAGTGCCCCCCCCCCCAAAAAAAAAAAAAACAAATGCAAAAATGAAAGATGGAAATGCAAGAGAGGATGTTGTGTACTTACTTGGTCCAAATGGAAGTTCGTTTCGTCCACAGAAGCTCCCGGAATCAACTATTTCGACAAAGGGGTGTTTTTTTGACTTTTGGTCAATTCTCAATTTACAATGGTGATAATGAACTGCCAACATTCTATTTATAGACTTTTTGGCCCCTTTTGTCATTTTTTTTTACCCTTTTGTCATTTTTTCTAGCTTGAAAATCGTTCAGTATGGTTCTTGAGTTTCTTGGGGGATGTTACGATATGTGTTACTTTGGGTATTGGGAAATTTTTTGAGAGTTGGGTCATTTTTAAAGGTCTTTTGGTAAAAAGTCATTTTTTAAACTTTTTGCATCTAAGTTAGGATTCCACCTTCGTTTTTTGCATCTCATTGTCGTTTTCACTTTGCCATAGGATCGACCCCACCGAATTGTGACATAGAACCCTCACTCCTGCTCTAGAAGTGTCATAATTTGGTGGTAGAGCCTCCTTTCACATGGATGCTCTAGGTAGATCCTGGTTGCATTTTGGCGTCCATGCCATCACTAAATGATTATAGGCTTGGGAGTCCTTATTAGTTTTTTCCTGATTATGAGCTTGAGCCTCATTTGCATGATTCATTATCACTCTTGACCTCACTCTTGGGACTCCCAAAACACAACGGGTCTTCTTTTAAGCCCTTTTCAGACCCTCTAAACATGAAAAGATTGTCGAGCGATCTTGTTTCCCTTCACGCTCGCCAAACTAAAATTTGAAGGCACGTTTGTTCGGCGGTAGTTTACCCGTTTTTCGGTCTGGATGGTCAATTGTAGGAACAAAGGTATCCTCTAGGAGCCTTGGTTCTCTAGAAGATTAATCTCAGGTATAGATTTAACCCTTTTTCGCGCCTGAGGGACTAAATTTACGGAAAAGGAACCTCCACAGAGTCCATAGTTAAGCTCTTTTCAGACTCCCTAAAATTGAAAACATGGCCGAGTGACCTTGTTTCTTCACACTCGTTAAATTGGTCCAGAAGAACATCCCTTACGGAGTCCATAGTTAAGCTCTTTTCATACTCCTTAAATAATATTTAACGTAGCATTCTTTTATTCTTTTTCAAACTTTCCAAGATTATTGAAAAAGAAAAAAAAATCAAATATACCCCAAAAAGAGGAAGGGAAAAGTATTTTCTTTTTATTGGCAGCAGAATGAGTCGCCCTTGGACAAAGCACATCCTTTTGTCTGTTCATCAAGAGATAGGATTTAATGTGACCTTAGGAATTTGTTCTCACTACATAGGGTTGTGTCCTCCTCCATTTGGTTATCCTTCCAAACATATGGAGAGTTTGTGTTGCCTCCTGCATCGTGAACTTATGTCAATGCCATGCTGCCTGAGTCTCATCATTTGTTGTGATTTCTTCCAAGGAAAGTCTTACTAAACTTGAGTTGGACCTTCTGCAGTTTGTCCCTTGTGCTCATGCCCGACCACCTCGAAAAACCAATCAACTCCTTGCTCAAAATCAATGAAGTTATATGCACTGATCACCAAGATCCTCTTGTCTATTCCCGACAAGCCGTTGAAGACCTCTGGGTAGTGAAGTCGTACACTGATATTACACTCCTACCCGAGTTTTGAAGATTTTGAAGTTATTGCTCAATCTTTGAAGACCTCATCTCCAACCATCAGGCATCATTAGCTTCTTGAATATGGATACCACACATGTATATCTTTTGATTTTGAGATGCAGATCTGCTGTGTACTGCTCGCGGCTAGACTTTATATTGTTATATGACATGGATTTGCAGTGTATTTGATTGGCAACCATGATTTTATCCCGAGCATGGGTATGCCCGCCTCGGTGAGACAAATTGTTATTTTTGCAGATGACACCTCCTGAACTCTGGTCCCTAGGCTCACTCGCTTCGTACATTGGTGAAGATTTGTAATGTATTTTAGCCATCAGATGCTCTTCTGACCTCACACATTAGGGGGCATCTGTTATAACCCTAAATTTCACCGGACATGCATACATGGCTTCATGCCATCTAACTTACTATCTTTGCCAAGCCATCACTGAACAAGCTTCTCTAAAAATCATTGTTTTGAAGGTGTACGCGCCCTGCACCATTACTACCCGCATACACACGCCTACTGCCCCACTACAGCCCGTGTACACTCATAGAATATCACAAAAAATGAAAATTGCATAGGATACTAGTTTTCAAGCCGTTAATTAATCGTTTGACTGCCCATAGCCAGTTACCCCAACCGTTACTGTCTCTTTTGGCCTATAAAATAAGGGGTTGGGGTCCTATTTCAAAAAGAAGCACCACAAGAGCATAGAAACTCTGCCCATTTCTGTATTCCCCCTTTGCCCCAATATTCGGAAACCACATTGTGAGTTTGATCCATAATTCCCTTCTTCTCCATTGCAAGCCTTTCCCATTCCCCTAGAGAGAACTGAAGAGGAGAAGGAGACGTGGAAGCAGTTGGTGCATTGTGAAGAGGAGCCCAGGACCGAGTTCGAGGAGCAGTGTTGGTCTCATACTGTAAGTGACTTTTGTGAGATTAATATAAAGAAGTACTTTTTCCGTCCCGCCAAATGATGTCTTAAACTTATATGATTTGTTTACATTTCTTGTTTATGATGTCTAACCCACTAATCCATATGTAGGATGCATGCTTGTAGTTTCTTGTTTGTCTTTTGGTGAATGCAGGTCAGCCTTGGGAGGAGACTTACAGTCATGAAACAACTAAGCACAAAGAGATCGACACCGGACGTGGAGTTTAAGGTATGCCTACCGGATCCAATATACCTTGTTTTTTATGTATGATTGTGGGGTAATGTCGAGATAGTTGATAAAAAGTAGGAGACTTTAGACGGTTAGCTCTGCCTACATTTTAGAACCTTGGTGTAGTCCGTATAGGGGTTTTCCCACTATAGGAGAAGGCCAAGTAACACATTTTCATAATATAGACGATAGACATAACACGCCACAATATACCTGAAATGAATAATAACAAAGGTCATCGCAGAACATTGGGATACAGTGAGACGAGGGCCTTCCTTTTGTACCCAGTCTAGCTGATATGGGGTCAGGTGTGGAATGGTGGGGAGGTGAGGGCATTGGACCAAGTACTGGGCTAGGAGGTTCTTTTGGCTTCCATTTTCCACCATGAGAGTAGACAAATCATACTTTATCTAACAATTATGTGTAAATATGGGCACATAAGAGGTTTCAGGTTCAATAATGGTCATCAAGATAAGAGAGGGGTCATCTTCTATAGGATTTTAGAGAGAAACTATGTCATGAGGTTCAGGGGAATCTAACTAAGCCACCTCTGCAAACAAAGTCTTGTTAGTGTGAATATTCTTAAGTGCTTGACAGTCAACAGATGCATGCGATTTGGTCTTGTGAAAGGTACACCAGGGTGCACTTAGAGGTGTGGAGGGTGAGGCAGGGGAAACATTAGAATGACCAATATGAGTATGACTATATCGGGTTTGGGGAAAGAGGATTTGTGGATCCACTTTATGCTCCACTTCCAAGGCCCCAAGAAAGGACTTGTCCAACAAAGGACTATAAAAAAAATCAACTTCACGATAGAAAACCATTAATATATCATAATTAAATTTAACAATCAGTACCTCTTTCGAATAAAAAATGTGCAGCTAAATGCCTAAATTGCAGAAGACATTTATGTATCTCTGTACTGACTGATTTATGAGTTGTCGGAGCTGCAACCATTAGGCAAGGAGGTTATAGTGATATCCCGTGGGATAGAAACAGTCTCTTAATTCCTCGAAAAATCCATCCCAAGAAATGATGTGCGTAGGCATTGTAGCTATTGGCTCACCTATCTCAATGCCCAACGGACAACTCTCAAGATGAGTATCCCACCAAGCTTGCACAATTCCCTCCAACTGCAAGATTCTAATATGAATCTTCATGTCCTCATCCATCTTGGGACATGTCTTGAAGTAGGTGGATAGACTATGGATCCAAGAATCGACGGTCTCTCCATTCATTTGGCTCGAATACTTGGGAAATTGAAAATGTGTATCGATTTGCATGGGTGTTGGAGATCGTCTCTGCTGCAGACGGAGTAACTCATGAAGAGCCAGAGCTANACTAGTTTTCAAGCCGTTAATTAATCGTTTGACTGCCCATAGCCAGTTACCCCAATCGTTACTGTCTCTTTTGGCCTATAAAATAAGGGGTTGGGGTCCTATTTCAAAAAGAAGCACCACAAGAGCATAAAAACTCTGCCCATTTCTGTATTCCCCCTTTGCCCCAATATTCGGAAACCACATTGTGAGTTTGAGCCATAATTCCCTTCTTCTCCATTGCAAGCCTTTCCCATTCCCCTAGAGAGAACTGAAGAGGAGAAGGAGACATGGAAGCAGTTGGTGCATTGTGAAGAGGAGCCCAGGACCGAGTTCGAGGAGCAGTGTTGGTCTCATATTGTAAGTGACTTTTGTGAGATTAATATAAAGAAGTACTTTTTCCATCCCGCCAAATGATGTCTTAAACTTATATGATTTGTTTACATTTCCTGTTTATGATGTCTAACCCACTAATCCATATGTAGGATGCATGCTTGTAGTTTCTTGTTTGTCTTTTGGTGAATGCAGGTCAGCCTTGGGAGGAGACTTACAGTCATGAAACAACTAAGCACAAAGAGATCGACACCGGACGTGGAGTTTAAGGTATGCCTACCGGATCCAATATACCTTGTTTTTTATGTATGATTGTGGGGTAATGTCGAGATAGTTGATAAAAAGTAGGAGACTTTAGACGGTTAGCTCTGCCTACATTTTAGAACCTTGGTGTAGTCCGTATAGGGGTTTTCCCACTATAGGAGAAGGCCAAGTAACACATTTTCATAATATAGACGATAGACATAACACGCCACAATATACCTGAAATGAATAATAACAAAGGTCATCGCAGAACATTGGGATACAGTGAGACGAGGGCCTTCCTTTTGTACCCAGTCTAGCTGATATGGGGTCAGGTGTGGAATGGTGGGGAGGTGAGGGCATTGGACCAAGTACTGGGCTAGGAGGTTCTTTTGGCTTCCATTTTCCACCATGAGAGTAGACAAATCATACTTTATCTAACAATTATGTGTAAATATGGGCACATAAGAGGTTTCAGGTTCAATAATGGTCATCAAGATAAGAGAGGGGTCATCTTCTATAGGATTTTAGAGAGAAACTATGTCATGAGGTTCAGGGGAATCTAACTAAGCCACCTCTGCAAACAAAGTCTTGTTAGTGTGAATATTCTTAAGTGCTTGACAGTCAACAGATGCATGCGATTTGGTCTTGTGAAAGGTACACCAGGGTGCACTTAGAGGTGTGGAGGGTGAGGCAGGGGAAACATTAGAATGACCAATATGAGTATGACTATATCGGGTTTGGGGAAAGAGGATTTGTGGATCCACTTTATGCTCCACTTCCAAGGCCCCAAGAAAGGACTTGTCCAACAAAGGACTATAAAAAAAATCAACTTCACGATAGAAAACCATTAATATATCATAATTAAATTTAACAATCAGTACCTCTTTCGAATAAAAAATGTGCAGCTAAATGCCTAAATTGCAGAAGACATTTATGTATCTCTGTACTGACTGATTTATGAGTTGTCGGAGCTGCAACCATTAGGCAAGGAGGTTATAGTGATATCCCGTGGGATAGAAACAGTCTCTTAATTCCTCGAAAAATCCATCCCAAGAAATGATGTGCGTAGGCATTGTAGCTATTGGCTCACCTATCTCAATGCCCAACGGACAACTCTCAAGATGAGTATCCCACCAAGCTTGCACAATTCCCTCCAACTGCAAGATTCTAATATGAATCTTCATGTCCTCATCCATCTTGGGACATGTCTTGAAGTAGGTGGATAGACTATGGATCCAAGAATCGACGGTCTCTCCATTCATTTGGCTCGAATACTTGGGAAATTGAAAATGTGTATCGATTTGCATGGGTGTTGGAGATCGTCTCTGCTGCAGACGGAGTAACTCATGAAGAGCCAGAGCTAAATCTTGAATTGGTGCAGAYACATTGGACGTTGAGTCCTCTRTTGATAKTTCTTTATGAGGTCTTATGATTTTCCTCCACCATTTGGTTCAATTTGAAGTTGGGCACTATGAACAAGGGCRATATGAGCCTGAGCGCAATTAGAYGAGATCTTAGGCTACCAGGAGATATAGAACATAGGACAAGAGTGTCGACTTGTAGTAAGAATGGAGAAACAAGGCCAAGAATGCTAGATGCCCTCTAGATCTGAAGAATGTAGAGAGAATGGAAGGATAAATAGACCAGGTGCAACAACTACTGCATCCAGGGGGCACTATGCACCATTTAGACACCTCAAGGAGGCTATGCACACTACCACAAACCAATTGGACACCCTGAGAGATACACCTAAGAGGAAATACTGAAAACCCTGAAGAGGGCACACTGAAACCCTATGAAGAGGGCACACTAAAACCCATAGTGAAACCCTATGAAGAGAGCGCACTAAGACCCTATTACAAGGGAATAGTGAAAAATTGAAGGAGGGCATGTAGAAAAATGTCGAGGAAGAGCGTTTAGATCTAAGAACACGAAACACAAGATTTAATTTTTTTTGAAACTGGTGGATGGGTGCTTCTCATCTAATTCTTGATGTTGAGCAGAATATTGTTGAGATCTAGGCTCATACCAATTGATCTACATGCATATATGAAACTCAAATAACAAATTACATGTCTTATCTAAGATCAGAGATAAACATAAACAAACAAAGGAAAAACAAAGAATAAACAATAAGAGAGAAAAACAATTAGACCAGAAAAAACATCAGTTTGGTTGAGTGAGAAGAGTACCTTCTATAAGCAAGAAAAATTTTCCTTCTCATTATTAGTTGTTTACAATAGAAATTGCAAAAACGAACTAAAGACTCACAATAGAAATTGCTAAAAAGAACTAAAGGCTTGCAACAAAAGTCGTTGAAGTGAAGTAAATGTCTACAATAAAAATAGTTGAAGTAAACTACACATTAATTACGGAGCACGGAGCACCCCCTCATCAGAAGTGGAAGTGATGTGCACTTCTTGGTGGCTCATCAAACATTGCTCTACAATTGCCTTCACGAAACTTAGAATCCAACGATGCTACAACCACATGAAAAGGTGGCGAACGTGAAGGTTTTTTGGGATGTCTATCTAAATTCTTGGGCTTTAATACTGAAACTAAGCCAAGCACCTTTTATTTTGAAACCTTACATCCTGTTGGCATTAATTGCATTCCCTTTATTTTGAAACCTTACATCCTGTTGGCATTAATTACATACTGTAGTATACGTCTCTATCTTTAATTATATTGTACTGCCCGAAGTATATTGGTGGAGACCTTCTACCAATTGATTGTAATAAGCCACTGAATTATTTCTGCGTTTGGTCCAACTAGCTGGCAATTAGAGTACCTTATGTTTAATAGGCCACTGAATTGTTTCAGAGTTTGGCCCCAACTCGCTGGCATGTCGAGCATGTGCAGACACTGACAGATTCTCTTCCACCACAATTGTTTACCACAATGATAATTGTGCAGACACTGACAGAGTTTACCGATTTCAATGATAATTGTTTACCACAATGAAAGTATAGCTGCACCTTTTAATTCAACGTTTAATTCAACTGACATGTATAGCATGTGCACACACTGATG
>JZKD02S0856964.1:5833-23349 GCA_000966675.3 Picea glauca
GGGGGGGGCATTAATAGGAAAATGTATTATATATTTTCCTATGAATGCCTCCCCTTTCCACCCTCTAGCCCCCCCCTCCCACCCTACCCTCTATAATAGAGGGTGGGAGGGGGGGGTGGGCATTAATAGGAAAATGTATTATACATTTTCCTATTAATGTATTTAATTCAATGATCAATTTATAATGAAAATCTTTAAAACAACATGTAACAAAAATAAATTTATTTGATTTTATTTTACTTTAACCAAATTATGACAAGAATATAATTATACATATTCCTATTAATGACCCCCCTACCACCCTCTAGCTCCCCCCTCCCACTCTCTATAATAGAGGGTGGGAGGGGAGGGCATTAATAGGAAAATGTATAATACATTTTCCTATTAATGTCCCCCCCTCCCACCAATACATTTTCCTATTAATGTCGCCCCCTCCCACTCTCTATACATAAAAAAAAAATTAATTCCACGTTGTTTAAAAAAAAATCAAACCCAAAAACCATGTATGGAAGAACTATATCCATTAACTTTGACCCATAAAACTATACCAAACACCCAAACTTTCTGCCAAAATTACTAACGAGAAATTTGTTAAAAAAACATTTGAAAGAATTCTTATCGTACTCAACCTAATAGCGGAATCAAGTGTGGAAATTAAAACACATGCATAAGGACAATCTTTATAACGTAACATTAAAACACATGCATAAGGATAAAGACAACGTCAAACATCAAAGTGGTTTTTATAAGGGGACATTAAAATACATGCATTATGGATAGAGACAACAGTAAACTTCAGGTTTGAAACAAGTATTATTATTAACAACCCTTAAACACAAAACTTATTGTAAATATAAAACATAAAATTTAAATTATATTAAACATTACAATTTTATTTTACATGTATGTTATGTGCAACTCTAATGTGGTAGTTTATGCAATGTTACCACAAATATTGCAAAATTTTAAAGTATTACTTTTTTTTTCAACATGAAAATTTCTCAATTAGATTAATATATAATGTATTCTCAAATCAGAACGTTTACAATCGCAGCTGTAGAGGAAATTGTTATATGAGAAAAACTTTCGCCTATAGCGGTCTCTTGACGAACAAAGAGGGAAAGTTCATAAAAAAGAAATGGTGAGAACAAAGTAAGATGCTAGGGGACTGAAAAAACTAGCAAATAAGTATTCTTCAGAAATGAAATTCAAAGACCAGGAGTGAACTCCAACTTTCAAATCATAAAAGTCCGTTGAGGTGAGAGGAGATGATCTTAGAAAAGTGTTAGAAAGAGAGGAGGGCCCTCATGACCATCTATCCAGAGATTGTATGTTATGATATTTGCTTTTTTTCTGAAGAGCTGCCTTTGAAAGTTGGTCTGCTGACTTGTTATGTTCATGATAGATGTGTTTGTAGCTGAGTTTTTTGAAAGTAAGTTGAAGTAGTCTAATTATGTCCTTCCAAGACAAGAGGGAGATAGCTTGTAGATCGCCCCTGTTGTGTTCAACCAATAAATAATTATTCTGGAATCCCCGAGTATCTAGAGGCCAAGAATAGTGTGGCCCAGACGCCTAATAATTCTTCCCTGGGGTTGGTGCCCGGGCGACAGTTGAAGGTCCATTTATAGAATGAGTTTTTTGTAATTCTGATCAACCCTCCAACACCACTCTAGGTGCCATTTAGTTGGATTGCGCCATCGAACCATCATGTAGGAATGTCCTCTATGTCAGAAACCTTCTTTGTGTTCTGCAATCTTGGCTTTCTAGAGTGAAAATCATTCCAATTTTTAAAGATTCCAAGTGTTTTGTAAGCTCTGGAGCTTGTGGAAGGGGTCCCATTGTCAAAGATTAATTTATTTTTGTCCATCCAAATAGACCAACAGACCAGGGATGGAAGATGCATAATATTGTGTTCCCTATGGGATCAATGGTCAAAATAGTTCGAGAGAGTAGGCCCGTCCCATTTGGTTTTGAGATTTAGAACCAATGCAATTCTATCCCAAACTTGTCTGGAGAAAGGACACTTGATAAACATATGATCCGCAGTTTCTGCATCATTGTGGCACAGGTGGAAAATATTTGGCCCAGTCTAGCCCTTTCTTTGAAAGATGTCCGAAGTATTTAATTTATATCCAATCAAAAGCAAGGTGAAGAATTTAATCTTAGGCGGAAGGTGCCAGGTCCATAGTTGTTTTCTCTAGCCTCTGATATTTGTGTGCCAGAGCGAGTTAGTGATGGCTGCATAGACATTCTAGACTTTTAGTTTTCCAGATTAGTCACCCCCCAACCACTGAAGGAGATCATCTAAATCATTTAAATGGATACCCGAGTGTGCAAGAGCCATGCAGAGGGTATTCCAGTGGGTTGCTAGCTCTACATTGAGTTCAAGCAAGTCGTTTGTGATCCATCTGTCAGGAAAATAAGACGATCTGGAACTGTCTCTGGCTTGGTAGAGATACCATATATTTTTTGTGTGTAAATGAGCTATCAGCAGAGGTGGAAGGATGGAGGAATTGTCCATGCCAAGTATGCGATCACGGCCAAGTGTAATGGAGTGACCCGAGCCTGGATTCCAGAGCCAACGGGTTATCAAATGTTTTGGTTTTGTGATGCAGGAGCATCCACGATAGCATCCACAAACCATCGAGTGAGCAGCGCGTGGAGGAAAAGGAACAGCTGGAAAGCGCCAGCATCCAAGTTTTGAACCATTGTAATATATGGCTGCGCCAAACATTAATGTTTTGATGTGATGAAGCGCACTGTACATTGTAACGGACCTTGAGCGGATACGCTCTAGTCCTTAGGTAGCTGAGGCATTTACTTAGAGTTAATGCAGGTAGATAGAATAATTAACTGTAGATTAGACAGTTTTAGTTTAGAGAGGGAAAACGGAATATAGGCACCCTCCCTTGTATTCATTGTATCATTATTCTCAACTCATTCATACAGGAGAAAGAGAGAGCAGAGCAGAGAGCTTGTGAAGAAACCTCCATGTACAACTATTGAATTAATAGGAAGAGCCTGATTCAATTCCATGGACGCGTTTGACCTCTGTGTATTGCTGATATTGTGCCTTTGTATGTTTGCATCTTTTTATGAGTATTTGTTATATGCTGCTTATGTGATTGCATATCAGGTTCGCAACCAGAGAGAGTGAAGGAATGGGTTTCCACTGTTTCTCTGTTTAGGCCAGGAGATTCCTGCATAAGAGGCAGTCGAATTCCTCCGCATAGAGTGCGTCGAGGAGGCTAAACAGTTGAACCTTGGTTCTCGTTCGCCCAGAGTTGAGTTGGGTTACTCGAGCCGTGCAGGGGAGTGCAGGTCGAGGGTGAACCTCAGTGGCAAGTCTGAGGAGAGGAAAGGGCGAACTGTTGCAAGAGTGAATGCACAGGAACCCAGAAGACTTCAACACTTCGGGAAGTGATTGAAGATCGAGCATAGGGAGAAGGTTCGAGAATTCCTTGAAGGAGTTCGATCTAGTGAAAGCTCGGGAGGGATAGCTCCTTTCGTTCGCTGAAGAAATCCGCCCAGTGGAGCCGCACAGGATGAAGGTGGCGGAGCGGAAGTCTCTTCATAGAGGAAGAGAATCGACGAGCTAGATCRTCACGCATATTCGCGGAGTCCCGAGGATCRTTGGGTCTGGGAGAAGAGGCGAGGAGGTTAACCCTCAGGCAGCGGAAGGACCCTTGGCCATCGCGTATCGGAGAATYGGGGTTGGTGAGTGCAAGAGTCACATGCACATTGAAATCGCGAAGTGCGATTTCYCGATACGATAGGGGCCGTCGATTCGAGCACGGACAGGTGGCACAAATCYGAAGCATCGGGGTCTCGGCCTTCGGGGTTTCCAGCAACAAGGAAACTTTGCATTGTGGGTTCGCGATCCGCGAAACCCCGAGGTTGACGTGGCAGCGTGGGACCCGGAGGCATAGTTGGGTACAGGTGGAGTTGTAGCGAGGACTCGGCACCGCGTCATTCAGGGTTTGGAGAGTCAAGTGATTGACATCGCCAGTGGCGATATCCCAATAGATAAAAGCCCGATACCCGAGCGTTGACCGTTGACTATCGGGAGATCAGGGATCGGGGTTTGAAGAGGTAAAGGAACGAGGCTGTGAGACTCGCGATATCGCGAGGTCCGATCTCCCGAGTCCCGAAGGGAGAATGGTGCGGAAGTATATCTGTGGGTACATCATTCCCGAGGGGAATAGGAAGGGCTTGGACCCTTCGGGCCTAAGCGAGAGGAGGTCCTGGTGGAGCGACCGCGCCAGTGAGGGCAGGTTGCGTCATTTTGTTAAATTTCCCCAGAAGTAAGAAGCCGCCCTGGTGGTAACAGTCTCCGATTGCAACGAACTGATAACAAAATGATGGCAGAGGTACTTATCCTTGATGATGGAGTGCCATATGCCAGGCGTAGTCAGCACACGCCAGAGGGAGTTGGTCACTAGTGCTTGGCTGAAATGGAATAAGTTATGAATCCCCCATCCACCCTTTTCTTTTGGTTTTTCCAGTTCTTTCCAATTGCATAGATGTTGTCGAGAGTGGTCAGAGCAGCCCAACTAGAGGAAATTAAAAGTCGATCTATAGAGTTTTGTGAGAACCGTAGCAGGGATGGCTTCTTGGGCCATCCAATACACTAGTTTTCCTTCAAGGACAACTTTGATGAGTGTAAAACAACCTCCAAGGGAGAGCCACCTTGTACACCAATGGCCAGTCTTTTTTTTTACTTTGGCAATAAGCCAGTTCCAGTATGTTAACTTGTAGGAGTCTGCTTTTAAATAATAGCCCAGGTATTTGAGGCTAGAGGAAAGATGAGTAAAAGTGTAAGGAAATATACCTTTAAGCTGATCCGATGTTTGTTGTTGCAGATTTACGAAGTGGAAGGTTGATTTCTCCCAGTTGATCGACAAGCCCGTGGCACTGCAGAAGATTTTTAAGATCTCGTTTATCTCCTTCCATTCATGTATAGAGTCATTTTTCATGATGAGAACATCATCGACAAAAAGAAGATGTAATAACTTGATGGTCCTGGACACCTTTATTCCAGAAATCTTGCCTTCTGCTTGGCCTGATTTGAGGAGTAGAATCAAGGCTTCCATAACCAAAATGAAGAGCAGAGGAGAGAGGGGACAACCCTGCCACAATCCTCTGCCAATGCAAAAGAAAGAGGAGGATTCACCATTAACCAAGATGGAAAGTTTTGCGCTAACCACACAACTCATGATCCACTTGATCATTGAGTGGATAAAACCTATCTGAGTCAGAATCAATTTGAGGAAGTCTCAATCGATGCAATCAAAGGCCTTTTTTAGGTCTAGTTTGAGGATAAGTGCCTTTGAATATTTTGATACTATGTAAGCACTCCTAGGAAGTGCCAATAGCATCTAGAATATGGCGTCCTTTTAAAAACCCCACCTGTTCTTTCGAAAGGATCCGAGAGAGGATGGGCTTTATCCTGGTAGCAATAATTTTAGAAACGAGTTTATAGCAAATATTGCAAAGTGAAATAGGCCTATAATCTCCAAAGGTAGAGGTGGTAGTAGCTTTAGGAATGACAGTAAGGAAAGTCGAGTTTATAGCTCCAACCACCTTCCCACTAAGTCTAGTGTCCTCCACTAGCTCCAGAAGATCTGGGCCAACCAAATCAAATAAATGGAGATAAAACTCTATCATCCAGCCGTCAGGGCCTGGACTTTTATCCTTGGAGAAGGATTTTAGAGCAACCAAAATCTCCTGTAGCGTACAAGGACTGTCTAGCAATAATGAATCTTCCCCAGTTACAGTGTGTGGGAAGAGTCTTTCCATTGTTACTGAAGTCTGCAAATTCTTAGAGGGATTCACCTCAAAAAAAGGTTTGAAATGATTAACAACAACTAATTTTAAACCTTGTTTTCCTCAATGGAGAGTACCATCTGCAACAACTATCTCCCATATGTGATTTTTACTCCTGCAAGAGTTAGCGTAATTGTGAAATTATTTGGTGTTGAAATCACCACACTTGAGCCGGTTTGTTCTGCATCATTGTCTCCAGGTAGTTTCTTCTTTGCGAAGGAGTTGGTTCCTCTCTGATTCAAGACTTTTTAAAACATGACGTCTATCTCCAATGAACCCCGCATGGGCTTCTGCTAGTAGATGCGTATGTATCTCCGAATCAAGTTCTAGCAATATTTGATTGTTATGCTTCCCGTGGATGGAAACCCATGCTTTTATATGAGCTTTAAGACAATTGAGTTTCCAAATAACGTGATGTTGAATGCAAGGTTCGGAGAGATAGAGTGGGTCCTTCCATACTTCAACAATGATGGAGTTGAAATCAAATTCAAGTAACTAGCCCAAATTTAATTTGAATCGATAGGTGATCTTATGGGGAGATGATTCCAGGTGCAAGAATATCAGAGCGTGGTCTGAAAGAAAAGGGAAGTCCACCCAGGTGTGGATCCCATCCTCCATGGAGATAAGGTGATCAGAAATGAGAAAGAGGTCGAGTCTCTTGGAGATTGAGTCTGATCCCATCTGCCCATTACACCAAGTAGGGGCCAAGATGTTTGGAGCATAATCCACTAGATTATGTGCTAAGAAAAAAGAAGTGAAAAAATCTGCGAGAGTATCCTGGGTAGCAGAGGCCCCCCAAACTTCCCCAACAGAGATTGTAAGATTTAAATCACCTGCAATAATCAAGTTATCGAGGTCAAGTAGACCTCGAGCTTCAACCTTCTCCCAGAAAATCTTTCAATTGGAACAGGGACCATATAAATTGAGTAGATTGATCCTTTTGTTGTTGTTTCGGCAAGTACCAGACAACAAGATGCCTCCACAACAAATAATGGGGAAGAAATCATATTTGGTAGGGTCCCAAACCACATGCAAACCCCCAGAGGTACCGAGTGAGTTAACTGAGCATGTGTGCCAGTTGGAGTGAAACTAATTTAAAAATGATCTGGCCTTTTTACTATCAACCAAGGTTTCCTGTAGGAAGATGATGTATAGAGATGTGTGTGAAAGAAGTCTTCTGAAGGAGGCAGTTTTTCGCCTCACCCCCCCACCCCTCTAAGGTTGAGGGAGAGAAAGATCATGGATTTTCTCTTGCTAGGGATTTCATGCCTCTACCTTACCCTCGTGCAGCTTTCTCCTTCCATCAACTCCCTAACTGCTCTCTCCACTTCCTCTCTCTTTACAAATCCATCGCCTTCCATTTTTACTTCAATTGCCACCTTAAACTCATTGACCAGCAGAAACCTGTTCATCTTCTGTTCCGAAAAGAGAGGCCAACAAATTATGGGCACTCCATGTGAGATGCTCTCCAGAGTATAGTTCCAACCACAGTGAGAGATGAAACCGTCGGTGGATGGGTGAGAAAGAACAGGAATCTGAGGCGCCCACGAAGGAACAACAAGTCCTCGGTCCTGGGTTCGACTCTCGAATCCCTCAGGTAAGAGTTCGGAGATTTTTGTTTCCTCTACGGAGAGAAAGCTGTTGGACGGACTGCGCAGCACCCAAAGGAAGCGATGCCCGCTTGCTTCCAGTCCCACAGCGAGTTCGGTCACCTGCTCCTTCGGCAGAGCGGTTCCGCTTCCAAAGGAAACGAATAGAACCGACGAAGGGGGTTGCTTGTCTAACCAACTGAGGCAATTCGGCCCTCCATCATCGTATTGAAGGGGCGACGATGATATGACCGACCCAACTGGATAAAAGCGGGGCATTCGATCAATATCAGTGGGATTAATTATCTTTCCTTCCACAAGAGCTTTCATTGCTTCAGTCTCCAGCTCCTCGAATGTGTTTATCAAAATCCCCGTGACTGCCCAGAGGCACGAGAAATGGTCCATGATCCAGTAAAAGACTTCATCGGACCTGTCCTGAACGGCATCCGGAAGATCCCTGCAAGGGATCGACAGGACGCCTGGTGCCTCTATTGGAAAATCCACATCTTTAAATGAAACTTGAATATTCGAGAGATGCTTCAGAAGAGATAGCATGACAGATATCACAGAAGCGGTCAAAGTGAAAAATACGTAGGTGGGTATGCAGAGCTCGGCGGCCACATCATACATGGTGGAGCAGAAAAGATCAGTGATAAAAGCAGAGACGGGCGAGGCAGAGTCAACGAAGGATCTAAGAACACTTTGAACTGATCCTTTTGATTTCTCCAAAAGCTTAGATAAATGAGTTTCGAGCTCCATATGTTCTGCGCCTTCTATCTCCCCTTCCGGCAACTGGACGAAGTTGATGTCGAGACCGGAGGACGTGATGCGTTCCGAGTAAAGAGCCATGAGGCGGGAGGAGAACATCCATTTGCAAATAATGAAGGTCACCGACAGCCCATGGCGGTCTGAGAGGCGCATGGCGAGTTTGGCGAGAGGGATGAGATGTCCAATTCCCGCGCATGGAAAGATGGCCACATGAGGTTTTGGGCTTCCCATGGAAACTGAGAGTAGATCAGAGGCAGCAGGGATTGAAACAAATAATAAAAATTGTGGTGAACAAGGAGAGGAGACAAGCGGCTATTAATAAAACCCGAACTCATGGCTTGATTCAATTGTGCGTTCGGGTGATGGAAGGGCCATAACTCATGGCTTGATCCCCCGATTCTCATTTGACTCTCAGGATTGATAGTAACCAGTCATGACCATTTTTCACACATAGTTGAGTTGTCATGTAGTTTTTATCAAAACATTAAATTAAGTAGACATAGGACGTCTCATCATATTGCTATTGACTTTTAGTGGGCAGTCCTGCGCATTACTAAGTAATAGTTATTTTCAATGTAAATTGATTATTAATTAAATTTTACCACTTTAAAAAGATTAATCATTATTATTTAGTCATAATTTTTGTATAACTATTATTATTTAATATATTTTCTATTATTATTATTATTTTGACAACGGTTATAAATTTTATTATAAAAAAAAGTTGAACTTACACAAAAACAAAGAGATATAGAGTTCCAAAAGAGCCTTAGGCCTTGAGCCTTAGAGCTCTTCAAATGACTAGGAAATCCTTCTAAATATATATAAAAACTAAAAACTAGTGTTCTTACAGTTTAACAAAGGAAAATAGTAAAAACAAAACTTTGCACGTCATGAACTTGATTCATGTCAGCTTTAACTTTGTATCTAGCCCCTCTGGATCGTTTCTTGTGAGATCCCTTTCTAACTGATGTGGGGTTGGCTATAGGGCTTCACAAGACACCACCGAACTTGCTGACGGGTCTGGATGTTGTCTAACTGGAGCGTCTAGAGGATGTCTCTGGACACTTCTGTGAAGGGAGCATATTTGTGTGGAGTGTTGGTTGATGGCGCGCAAGACTATGGCCAATTATTCATTCTTTTTCGCCTCTTGTTCCTACAATTGATGGGTGCATTGGGCATTGGAAGCTCGCGGAGACTCCAATTCAGTTTGTTGATGATGCATCTGTTCTTGTAGCTTTTCCACCTTACATTCAGTGCACTCACAAGGGCTACGACTACGATGCCACATGATTGGAGCTATGTTGGTGCTAACGACACATACCCAATGAAGAAATTGTTGTCTACAACCTACGTAGAAAGAGATAACTTGTTTATCCTGAGAATCCAAAATGTTGTGTGCATCCTGGCTGCAATTTGCATTATATTTCCAATTTGACATTACCAAGAGAGCCCAAAATTGATAGGGTGGTGCCATACACAACAATGATGGAGTGTTGGGAGGAATCATTGCAAGAACTAGGAAACATGATGAGTCTCTGGTGTGAGATGAGACACCAATAGTGTCAGGAAATGAGAGACACTTCCACACTAATCCTAGTAGAAGAGAATAATAATTTAATCAAGAATGTAAATGACACAAGCAATCACCCAATACACCAAGACTTTACCCTGGAAACCCTTAACCGGGAAAACCAACAATCCTTGAGTGTTTTGCTCTCTTGTTGTCTTATTCAATTTGAATAAAAGGTTACATGTCTAACCTTGGTCCACACCTAAGACACAATCGACATCATACCCTCTTGCCTGCGCAAGAACAACCCTGTAGCCAATCCGGGTTACATCTACATGACCAACAACCTATGATTTACTCATGCATTAACATATTTTACATTATATGCATTAACCTACATTAGCCTCTACAGCCTTACAACAAGCCTCTTTATAGGCTTTACAACAGGAAAAACCTAAAGATTGGCACCCAAAAACGGTTACAGATCCATACAGAGCATTGCCTACAAATCCCACAAATCTTGGGATTCTATTATAGTCGACTCCAAGTCGGATTACCAGTCGGTCTTCATTTGGTCTCTAGTTGGTCGTCTCACGCCCGCACTTCGACCTCTTGTTGGTTGACTTGTCATCGATATCTTCAACTTCAACCTTACCCAATCGACTACCTCGAACTTCAAATTACTGTCGATCCACCTTGAACTTGACTATTGTTGATCCACCACAACCTTTGATCGTTAGTCGATCTTCCTCGACTAGACTTTCACTGCAAAGAATATAACAAACCAACATTCTCCCACTTGTTGTCTTCTTTGTTGAAACATGAGATTCCTGAACTTTCATTCACAGACCCAGGGCAACAATGCTCATTGCCTCTCTACACCAAGAGAACTTCACAACACTCATAGACTTGGTCAACGAGTCTACTATGTTTTCCAACGTGACTACTTTCTCCAGTAGCACCTTGTTACTTTCCACCATATCTCTGATGAAATGGTATTGTACATCAATGTGCTTAGTCTTCGAATGATAAGCATGGTTCTTTGCAAAAAATATTGCACTTTGACTATCGCAACTCATATTCATAGCTTTATGCTCAAACCTGATTCCTGAACAAAACCTTTGCAGTGATACTACTTCTTTGCCTCCATGAGTGGCCGTCGTGTATTTAGCCTCTGTTGTTGACAAGGATATGACCGTCTGTCGCTTACTCATCCAACATATTGCTCCACCAAACATTTTGAAGTTATATCCACTGGTCGACCTCCGTCGATCTAGATCTCCAGCCCAGTCGACATCAATAAATCCATGTACATCTACTTTACCACTATCACCTCCAGGTCTTCCTTGGTAGCATATAGCATAGTCCTTTGTGCCACACAAATACCTAAATACTCTCTTGACAACTGTCCAGTGATCCTTTCTAGGTGTCGACGTGTACCTTCTCAACACTCCCATTGCATGGGAAATATCTGGTCGAGTACAGACCATCGCATACATTAGACTACTAAAAACACTTTCATAGGGAATGCATGCCATGTCCTCTATTTCTTCTTGTGTCTTTGGACACTGTTCAACAGTAATCCTTGCTCCCACAAGAATTGGCACCTTCAATGGTTTGCAATCCTACATGTTGAACCATTTCATAATTGTTTCAATATAATTCGTCTGATTCAACCAGAGCTTTCTAGTGGCTTGATCTCTCTTAATCTCCATTCCCAGAATGAAGTTAGTTGCACTGAGTTCCTTCATGTCGAACTTGGAGGATAACTGCTTCTTCACCTTCTTTATTGCACCCATGTTGTTTTCAATCAACAACATGTCATTGACATACAAAGCTACATATATGAAATGCCCACTTTCTTCCTTGGAATATATGAAGTGATTAACTTCGTTTCTCACAAATCTCAAACTAAGGATGTATTGTCGAACTTTTGGTACCACATCCTTGGTGATTGCTTTAGACTGTAGAGGGATATTTTCAGTTTTCACACCAACTCTTGCTTGCCCTTTACTACAAATCCTTCAAGCTATTTCATGTAGATTTCTTCTTCCAGGTCCCCATGTAGGAACATTGTCTTCACATTCATCTATTCTATTTCCAAATCGAATGCTGCAACTGGAGACATCAATACTCTAATGGAAGTTAGTTTTGCAACAGGGGGAAAAATCTCACCGAAGTCGACTCCCTCAAATTGGGAATAACCTTTATCTACCAATCGAGATTTGAACTTCTCGACTTGTCCTATGGAATTCATCTTCTTCTTGAATACCCATTTTCTACCGACGGGATTTCTTCCACTAGGTAACTTGACTAAATCCCATGTCTCATTCTTGTGAAAATATTCGATCTCTTCGACCATGGTGTACTCCTAGAGTTTACCCTCTGCCAAGTCAATTTCCTCACTGACCGACTTGGGATCATCATCGATGGAAGTTAATACGAATGCATAACGGAAGTAAGGTGAACTATACCTTTCGACTATTTTTCTTATTCTTTCTGACCTTCTTACCACCTAAGTATGATGTTCCACCTCTTCCTCAGATTCAGTTGACTCATCTGAATCATCTTCTTCGTTCCTCAGTTCAAACCAGACTGTCTCAGGATTATTCTCGGTCTGAGCAACTTCTTCGGGCTTGGATTACCTCCGACTTCTTTGAAGACCACATCTCAACTATACACTGTTCTCCTTGATGCAGGATCCCAAAGATTATATCCTTTTATTCCTTCTTTATATCTAATGAAAATACATTTGACTTCCTTCTTGTCCATCTTGCTCCTCTTCTCCTTGGGAACATGCACAAATGAATCACAACCAAATACTTTGATATGTACCACCGAAGGATTCTTACCAAACCATACCTCATGTGGACTCATATCAACTAACGCCAACAAAGGAGACATATTCACTAGATATCTTGCAGTGTCGACTACCTCTACCTAGAATTATTGTGCAATCCCAACACCACTGAGCATGCTCATTGCCTTATCCATCAACGTTTTGTTCATTCTCTCAGTAACTCCATTTTGTTGTGGGGTATATGGTGTGGTATTTTGGCATGCTATGACACACTGCTTACAGAACTGATCAAATTCTTTTCCACATAATTCACCACCAGTTTTCAGTTCTCAACACTTTAATCCTTTTCTTTGTTTGGTTTTCTACAAGAGATTTAAACTCCTTAAATATTTCAAAAACCTTTGATTTCTTCCTCAGAAAATATATCTGTGTCTTCCTGGAGAAATCATCTGTGAAGGAGACATAATACAAGGATCCACCAAGTGAAGGCACTGTAACCAAACCAAACACATCATTATGCACCAGATCTAGAATCCCACTTTCACTTGTCGCTCCAGATGGGAACCTCACCTGACTTTGTTTTCCATATATGCAATGTTCACAAAATTCGACCTCTAAACCACATTCAGAAAACCCTTCGACCATACCTTTGTTGTGCATATCCCAAAGTCCTTTTTCTCCAATGTGTCCCATCCTCTCGTGCCATAGCCTGGTTGGGTTGATTTTATCATGTCTTGTCGAGTCGGTTTGAACCGATTTAGCTCAAGTTGAGTCGAGTTGAGTATACGTCTATTCGAGTCAATTTCATGAGAAACGATGTTGTTGCATCCAATCAAGTTGACATTCCTTAACATCTTGTATAGGGTACCAATTTGAACTCCTTTCATTAAGACCATCACACCTTTGACCATCTTGCATGAATCCTTCTAAAAAAGAGTATGCAGACCTGCATCACTCATCTTGTTGACATATATCAGGTTTTTTTCCAAACCCGAAATGTGTAGCACACCTGGAAGGTTTTTTTTTTTCACATCCTACAATATCAATCGAAATCTTCCTCGTCCAACAATTTTGGTTGTCGATTCGTCCCCCAAGAACACATCACTCCATCATATCGTTCATATTCAGAGAACCATTTGTTATGTGGTGTCACATGATAGGATGCTCCTGAGTCGATCAACCAAACATCTTGATTCGACTGTGTACTGGTTGACACCAGGTACACATCAACTCCCTTATCTGGGGTCGTCTTTTTCTCAGTCGACTGCTTCTCGTCGGATCCAACACTGACTTATGTTTCCTTCGACTTACAGTCCTTTTTATAATTCCCATCTTTACCACATTTCCAATATATTCACATCTATTGAACTAGGGATTTAGATCTACTCTTCGACTTGAACTTTCTAACATAGAATCTTCCTTTATCTCTATCTGTCGATCGACCTCTCACTACTAGAGCATACTTGGTCGATCCTTCCATGTTCTTCCTTCTCATTTCTTCCGACAACAGAGAAGCAACCACATCCTCTAGCGCTAGTGTGGTTGTATTACTTCCAATAGCCACGACTAAGCTATCCTAGGAGTCTGGCAAAGAACTTAATAGGTTGATACACTTATCCTCATCAGTGATCTTAATATCCATAAACAATAAATGTCTTAACACGGTCTTAAACGCATTTAAATGCTGAGTTACCAAACTACCATCACTCATTCTTAGAAGATACAATTTCTTTCTGAGAAATATCTTATTTACCAAAGATTTCGACTGGTATAAGCTTCCCAGCTTGTCCCATAGTTTCTTGGCCAAATATTCACCTGATACATTCAACAACACCAAATCTGCAAGACAAAGTCAAATCATACTTCTTGCTCTTCTTTTGAGTTTCTCCCATTCTTCCATCAACATGTCTGTCAGTTGGGTACCTGGACAAACCGTTGTCCATTGTTCTCCATCTGCAAGAAGATCTTCCATTTTAAGCTTCCAAAGCTCAAAATTCTGGCCATTGAATTTTTTTATCTCTATTCTAGAACTGCTCGCCATTCTTTACCATGATCTTTAACACAATTTATGACTTACGACTCTTACTGTACCTAGGGTTTAGTTCTCAGATTCAATATTGGTAAATCAAGATCTGATACAGTTTCCAAATCTTAACATGACTTTGATAACTCACTTGTTAGGGCATACCTAAGCTTTGATACCACATGTCAAGAAATGAGAGACACTTCCACACTAATCCTAGTAGAAGAGAAGAAGAATTTAATCAAGAATGTAAATGACACAAGCAATCATACAAACACCAAGATTTTACTCTGGAAACCCTTAACTGGGAAAACCAACATTCCTTGAGCATTCTGCTATCTTGTTGTCGTATTCAATCTCAATAAAAGGTTACATGTTTAACCTTGGTCCACACCTAAGACACAATCAACATCATACCCTCTTGCCTGTGTAAGAAAAAACTTGTAGTCAATCTAGCTTACATCTACATGACCAACAACCTACGATTTACTCATGCATTAGCATATTTTGCATTATATGCATCAACCTGCATTAGCCTTTACGACCTTACAACATGCCTCTTTATAGGATTTACAACAGGAAAAATTCTAAATATTGGCGCCCAAAAACAACTACAGATCCATGCAGATCATTGGCTACAAATCCCACAAATATCAGGATTCTATTACAGTCGACTCCAAGTCACATTACCAGTCAACCTTCATTCGGTCTCTAGTCAGTCGTCTCACGCCCGCACTTCTACCTCTTGTTGGTTGACTCGTTGTCGATATCTTCGACTTTAACTTTACCCGGTCGACTACCTTGACCTTCGACTTGTTGTCGATCCACCTCGACCTTGACTGATGTCAATCCACCTTGACCTTCGACCATCAGTTGATCTTCCTCGACTCTAATTTCACTGCAAAGAATATAACAACCCAACAAATAGAGCCAAAGGAAATGGCTCCAGAGAACGAAAATTTGATCCCACATAGAACCATCAATTTGAACGTGATGAGTTTAAACGCAATCAAGCGAGGGAGAGGTAATATGCGGAGATGTGAAATGTGACCTCATGTCATGACAACAAGAGGGACCCTTGTTACATCACGATCCTTGATGACTCCAATGACCTTGATGCGGATATGAGGCAGGGTCACATCCCCTTCTGATCCTTTCATTTCCATAATTAAGACAATGATTCGACCCTTGATGATGGGTCTTACCATTTTTTTGAATAGTTGCATCATATAATTAAGGAAGATATTGAAGGGAGAGTTCACCATTGATTCTAATGGTGCCCTGATCCAAAAGTTTTTGCTACTTTAGCAAGACTATCTGCCTTCTCATTTTGTCTCTTGTAAATATGAAAATAGTCCATTGATTTAAACTTTTGCTCAGTGCTCATGATTCTTTGATAGATCCTCTTAATATTGGAATGAACACTTTTACTCTACCTCCAAAGCCCCTTGATGATGAGATCAAAGTCTCTGATGACGAGGATTCATGCAGAATTGTCTACTTGAATTAGTTGCATTCCCTATGCACCACAAAGACTTCCTCATGATTATTTGTGTTGTGCCCCGACCCCATGAATATTCCATAATGTGTTTTCCTTCGGAGTAAAAAATACTCCGCACCCTCCAGCCCCTTGTATAATCATTATTCTTTAATCATAAATTTGTATCGTATATAATAAAAAAGTGATGTAAAATTTTAAAAGTTCACTTTTAAATTTTATTTTTTGACATACAAAGTAACCCTCTAAGTGTTTTCGTCATGCCCCTTACACCACACACAAAGTAAATTCGAGTTAGTGACTTTACATAAGAGAGTTCCTTAAGAATACACTCCATCATCAAGATAGTTTCTTAAGATTAATTTTATATTAAAGAGTTAGAGAAAATTAATTTTATAATAAATGGATTTTAATTTAAAGTTTATTCATGATGGAATAATATTTATAAATTTTTTCTCTAATTTTAAATTAATTTGAAATCATAAAAAATTCAAATAAAATTATGGATTATTGGAAATTCCAACTTTTATGATTGAAATCATAAAAAATTCAAATAAAATTATGGATTATTGGAAATTCCAACTTTTATGTAGAGGGGAGGGAAAAATTACTAATTTTTTACTATTGCTCATAATTGTTTGATAGATCCTCTTAAGATTGGAATGAACATTTTTATTAACCTTGGAACCCCTTGATTATCATATCAGAACCACAAGTACTTCCGCGTGATTATTTTTGGTGTGCCCCAACACATGAATATTTCCCCTAATCTTTTTTCCTTCGGAGTAAAAAATACTCCGCGCACCTGAATCTTTATTATTTAATCACAAATTTGTATTGTATATAATAAAAAATTGATGTAAAATTTTAAAAGTTGACTTTTAAATTATAAATTATAAATGTGATTATCATATGTATGATATTATTTTAAATGTAAAAATATTTTGAAGATGATTTTTTTTAACTCATTTGACATACTTTGTAACCCTTCAAGTGTATTTTGGATGCTCCTTACACACAAAGTAAGTCTTGGTTTAAATCGGTAACAGCACACTCCATTATGAAGAAAGTTTTTTAAGATTAATTTTATATTAATAAGTTATAGAAAATTAACTCCATAATAAATGGATTTTAATTTAAAATTTATACCTAATGGAATAATATTTATAAAAGTTTTGTCTAATTTAAAATTAATTTGAAATCATAAAAAATGCAAGTAAAATTATGGATCATTGAAAATTCCAACTTATGTATAGAAGAGGGAAAAATTACTATTTTTTTTTATCAAAAAGATTTGGAAAATTATATTCAACCTAATTTGATGAAGTAAAACAAAAAAATAAAAGAAATTATAGTTTCATTTTGTTTTAAAACTTTTCAATATTTTCATTTTAAATTAAATTTTATCACTTAAAAAAAACTTAATTATTATTTCATTAAGTTAAATTTTATCACTTTAAAAAAAACTTAATCATTATTATTTAATCATAAATTATGTA
>JZKD02S0856964.1:41020-71569 GCA_000966675.3 Picea glauca
TACCACATATTAGTGTGTTCTCAAATATGGATCTTATTGAAAATTATGGAAGGCTCACTTTCAAATTAGAATTATACAACTACCACATATTAGTGTGTTCTCAAATATGGATCTTATTGAAAATTATGGAAGGTTCACTTTCAAATTAGAATTATACATGGATGTGTAGGAMTTGCCRTATTTATAACAATATCTATATCAAGATCCTCATACCAAGGCATAGAAAKCATACCAAGGCATTGTGTGAGATGATTGAAGACTTTTCCTTGTTATTTTTGCAACCTTGTACATGCAAGACAAGGGGTGTTAGGAATCTTGTTAAGATTATCACTAAATTGTGTGAGATGATTGAATACTTTTCCTTGTTATTTTTGTGAACTCTAGACCAATGGGAGAGGACCTCGTTCAAATTTAAGGCCTTGAGATAACTCTTGTTCAGCGCCTTGCAGGCATGCTAAATGATGGAGAGGGAGAGGGAGATCATGACCAGACATATAACATGTCATGTCAATGGTTCTAACCTTCATGGATTCCATCATGGTGATATCAAAACCAAGAGAGGGGATTACATTGGGAAGTAATCAAGTATAAGGGAATAGAGGAAGAAGGGCAACCTTCTCTCTCTCGGAGAAAAATGACACAATACTATGCATGTCATGAGTAGAGGATCAACACAAGAAAGTAAAATCCTTGGATCAAGAGAGGCCAGAAGGGTTCATGGGAACTCCCTAGTGGAGTCACCAAAATGTAGACTTTTCCTTGTTATTTTTGCAACCTTGTACATACAAGACAAGGGGTGTTAGGAATCTTGTTAAGATTATCACTAAATTTTGTGAGATGATTAAAGACGTTTCCTTGTTATTTTTGCAACCTTGTACATGCAATACAAGGGGTGTTAGGAATCTTGTTAAGATTATCACTAAATCCAATGCATGTGTCTTTCCTGGTATTGAAGGTAAAATTGTTGAGTTTAGCAAAATTGCAGCCACACCCTTGGAGTGGTATTATTTCAAAACTGTAGTTATGGAGTGGGAGAAGTATATGAAGGATGAAGACCCATGATCACAAATTTAGTATATCTAAATATATGACTTTAATATGTTTTAGAAGTAATTGTAATTCTATTCAAAATGCATTCTTTTATGACTTGAATTATTGGTGTTCTTACGGAAATCCAAATCATACGGATGCTTACGTCACAAGGCGTGTTAAACATGTGGATTCTCAGGTCATAAGGCACATAAGGATAGATGATATTTTGGTACACATAAACGAAATGCATACTATTGGAAATTCATATCAAAATTATATAGAAACTAGGACTGTATTTCAAGTAATAAAAGTATGGAACTCCCACTAACATGAATCCATTCAATTGTTTTGGGAGGGAGTGTCAAATGTCTCAAAAACAAAAAATAACCATCACAAAAACTTCCTTTACGGTGGCAAAAATCTTCAGTACATTTCACATCGAAAAGCTATAATGCCTAATACTAATCAAGGTTACAAATGCAATTCAAGTTCTGCTCCTTCCACACTTATTGCAATTACCTAGAAGGGAATTTTCTTCCAAATGATATACCTCATCAATTTAAGGCACATCAAGCTATGGGATTTCCTTATTAAACACATCAGATTCTAGATATCAACATGTGTTGCATAAAAATAATCAGGGTAATGAAATTTTAAATATTCATAAGTTAAATGTCTAGATGATGAGATCTATTTTGAGTCCATATTTCAGAAAGAAAAATTGAGAATTTAAAGGCAAGAGTATGTGATGAAAATAATATTGAATAACATTTCACCCCATAGATGTTTCAGAATATAACACATTTTTTGAAATAAAAATGTAGGAATGGCTTGAAATAGTACTCTTGACAAAGAAGGATCACAAGTTCCAAAACTTAGATGTGTTTTCCACTAGAAGGGTGATGAACGGTACATCAAAGGAATATGATTCTTCTAGCCAAAATAATTTGCAATTGTCATATGTTCCTTTGATTGAAACTATCCATGATTGCACTACATTTTGAAACACTCAGGTAATATATATTTCATGTTATGCAAACAAAAATATGACAAAATCCAACTATCAACACTATGCAAATTTAGGAGATAATCCATGACAAGAGCACCTCACATTTTAATGGTTTGCTGATCAATGAGCAATAAAAAAATGAAGGTTGTCCCACACAAAGAATAATACTAAGGGCATGTATGGTATCTAGAGTGCACAAAATTATTGAAATATATACAAATGGAGGTGTGACTTATCACACAAATAATCACTCTGTAACTAAACACACAACATGTGTACTTGTTCTTTAACTATCACTAGAGAAAAAAATGGTATATAACTTGAAGAGGAATGTGACAAGAAGAATAACAAGATCTGCATCCAGCTACATGTAGAGTTAAACTATTAAGGATGCTAATGATACTAATATCCAAACCACTCCAAAAGTAAAACTACACTCATTGTTCATGTATTAATGACTCGTGTAACCAAGATTCCACCATACTTCCCAGAGAAAATAATGGATCTAGAACTTTGAAATAAGAAAAGCATAACTATAGTAAGTAGGATATTTAGATGGAATTTCCACTTCAACACAAAATATCACCTCAAATGATTTGATCATGGGACGTATTCATTAGTTACTTGAGAATGGCAATAAAAAAAATCACACAATTGAATCTATTGAAGAAATTGAGACTAGTAGGATCCATGCATCTATATCTAATTGTAATTTAGTTATGCATTGTAATTATATATTAAGCACTAATGATGTCCAAGCTCCCTTGGAGAAATCCAATGAAATAAAAACAATTATTCTCTAAATTGAGAATATTTAAAACAGGTATTCTCTAAATTGACCTATGAAATAAAAATAGGTATTCTCTAAACATTTACTAATCCAGATTATTTTAAGAACGATGTGAAGGAAGAAATGTAATAGATATATAAAATGTAAATACACATAGATATGGCATGGAACACATTAATACAATGAAACTCATATTCTATTAATGACGGTCTGAAAATACAAAAGACTGTAAAATGCAAAAGCACACAAGCAAGCTAGAATGGTGGTAGCTTATCTCTAAGAAGAGATGTGTCGGCTATGCTAATTCGCAAGAAGATAATTACAATGAGGATCAAAAGACCTTTTTAACATAAAGCATAATTTATAAAACCCTAAACATCCAACCCTAAACTCGGGAGATGAAACACCAAAAGGTTTGCGAGCCCCGATGGGGGTAGTTGATACGTCAACTTTACGAGGGCGTAACATTTACATACGATATTTGTTTGGAGTGATTGATACCTCATCGGAAAAGTCTAGCTGAGGAGTACATATTTTGTTCAGTCTAAACCATGCCTCCAACCATTTGTTAAGTGTTTTCGTGCCCAAAAAACGTTGTTTAAGGCCTCAAAATGGCCCCAAAAGTTTAGGACCCGAAAAAGTGTAGAACAATTGTCAAAATGGAAAATTGTGCTTTGAGCCCATGGAATAGGTGGGTCACCACCAATGTCAACTTGTATCATTACTCCCCCCTTAGGAAGAAATGGTATCCATTGCATCAAGTTCCTTTGTTAGATGGTGAAACATATGTTGAATTTAACTCTTGGTGAGCCACTTGCCCTGATGAAGAAACTACCCTACTTTGATGACCCGATAGAATTGGATGGTCTACTAGCGGGTGTAATTTGTCTTGGTGTTCATGATATGATCAATTGTCTCCTATCCGATGTAGTCAGGATTGAGTTCTATAGGGGCCAACTACTGGGAAGGATCTGAAGTGTCTAGGAGAGGTGGAAAATATGGTCGAAGCAGTTCCACATTAAATACTAGGTGCAAGCCAAGGAAAGGAGGAATACTTAATTCAAAAGAATTCTCACCCACTGCCTTGGTGATGGTGTAAGGCCTATATCGGAGTGAGCATAGCTTCTGATGGGGTCCTGTGAGGCACTCTTTCTGCAAGTGCAACCGCACTTTATCTCCCACCTGAAACTTGTGTGGTACTGGATATTGATTGTGGCACTGCTTGTACTTGGTATTGGATTTCTGCACAATATCAGGAACTTGTTGTTGGATGTGCTAGATGAAATCAACAAATTTGGTTTCCCAATCAGCCTCAGTCTGAGCATGTGATGAATCTTCCTATGCAACTACAATGGGAAGAGTTACTTCAATGGGGGCCAATGGTTGGGACCCCAAGCACACCTTAAAAGGGTTGTGGACAATAGAGTTGTGGAGGGATTTGTTGTAGCTATGTTGAACATAAGGAAGTATTTCATCCCATGTGCGTGGATGTTTGTAATCGTACATCCTCAGGATATGGAAAATCATCTTGTTGACTACCTATGTTTGTCCATCAGTTTGTGAGTGGAAGGTAGTCGACTTGGTTAGATTGGTGTCCATAGTCGACCATAGGATGGACCAAAAAGTGCTCAAGAACCTATTATATCGATCGAAGATAATAGTGCGTGGAAGCCCAAAATGAACCCAAACATGTGTAAGGAAGAGATTGGTGGTGGCCTCAGTTTTGATGCTCTTCTTGTAGGGTGCCAACATTTCCATCTTAGAGAATCGATCAACGACTACGAAGACACAGTCGTTTCCATGCTTGGTTGAAGACAGACTAGACATGTATTCCATGGAGATGGACTCCTAAGGCCTGTTTGGATTAGGAAGAGGGGTGTATAGCCCATGTTTCTTGATGTTGGGATTGGAAATGGTGCAAGCAGTGCATGATCTAATGACATCTTGTCAAAGCTTCGGCCAATAACAATTCTTTTTCAGTATTGCCACAGTTTATTTTACACAAAAATCTCTCGCTGCTCGGCTATAATGAGATTCCCATATCAACTTTGCACACTCGCTTCAAGGAACATGGAGATGAATTAGATGGCACAACAATCCATCTTGGAGATTAAATTCTGGAACTTTTTTTCATGTGCTCAATGTATCATAGGCAATTGCAAATTCAGAGTCATTATTGTATAATTGTGGCCAACTGGATTTCTCATGTCCACAGGAGTTGAGAACTGTGGTTAGTGTTGCCACTGGGGGTCGACTGAAGAAATATACAACATGGTTGGTGCTACCCTTCTCTTACTTTATATTCAAGTGGAATTTTTGTAGGTACGTGGAACACTTTTGATGGAAGTCATTCTGCAAATTTCCTTGTGTCTGCATGAATTGCAGAGGCCTATGATCAATGTGGATGATCATTTCCTTCCCCAGAATGTAATGCTTCCACTGTCGACATGCCTGCACAATGGAGTACATCTCTTTTTCATAGGTGGGGTATCTATGAACAATATCATATAGAGTTTCATTGTGATAGACTATGGATGCCCATGCTAAGTGGGGATTGCACCAATATCATAATATGAAGCATATGTCTCAATATCAAATGGTTTTTCTAGGTCTTATAGAATAAGGATTAGTGTTGAGCAGAGGTAGGATTTCAAATACTTGAATTCTTTCTATTAGGGTGCAAACCACACAAACTTAGCCTTTTCTCCACCCTTGGTCACCTGGATTAGGTCCCAAGCAATAAGAGAGAACCCCAACACAAACTGACGATAGATGTTGGCGAGGCCCAAGAAGCTGCAGAGCTCGGTCATTTTCTTCGGGGCCAACCAATCACGGATGACTTGGATCTTGGTTGGATCCACATTTACACCTTGATCATCCATGATGTATCCAAAATATTGGATTCTCTACATGCCAAAGGAACATTTCTCCAAATTGTCATATAACTTATGTTATCGCAAGGTGCCCAATACCTGTTGTATATGATCTAAATGTTCCTCCCAGGTTTTTCTAAATATGAGGATGTCATACAAATATACAACCACAAAGGAGTTTGTGAATGGCCGTAATATATCATCCATGATCTGTGTGAATGTGGTCGGGGCATTAGTCAAGCCGAAAGGCATGACCAACCACTCAAAGATACCTTCTTTGGACTTGAAGGTCATCTTCCACACATCAATTTGCTCAATCAACACCTGGTGGTAGCCCGACTTTAGATCAATATTACTTAAAAACTTGGCTCCCTTGAGTTGATCGAGAAGATCATCAATCCATGGAATTGGGTATCGATTCTTGACTGTGATCTTTCTCAGGGCTCTGTAATCAATACAAGGTTTCCATGTCCCGTCCTTATTCTGTAATAGAACAATTGGGCTCTCGCAAGGTGAGGAGCTTGATCTGATGTGTCCCTTCAAAATTAACTCTTAGATCTGGCATTCAATTTATTCATTCTCCATAAGAGAACACTTGTACACAGGGTCGTTAGGCAGAGGAGAACAAAGTGTCATATCAATTGAGTTCTTTACCTAACATTGCACAGGAACCCCAGTAGGCGAGGTGAATATGTCTTTGTAGTCCTCTACTATCTTGTCCATCTGTCACCGTTGTGCAGAGAGATCCCATGCAGAGGTTTTGATGGTTGCAGTGACCTTCCATTCACCTTCCAATCGAACCATAAAGAGGATAAACCTCTTGGTCTGAGAAACCACCTTTCTGCACTGCTTTGCAGAGATCAAAGAGACTGCATCCTTTTGGACTGCCTCTGGTACCTTGTAGATTTGATCTCCTAAAGTATTAATGAAACTACGGGGCCTAGATCCATAAACAACATGATGATTCCACATATATGGTTGTCCTAAAAAAGAATCACAAACTTCAAGGGGGGAAATATCACACAATACCTCGTCTTTGAAGGGTTTGATGTCGTAGTGTAGGCGACATTGTTGGCTGACGTGGATGTCTCGCCCTTGGTTGGGCCAACCAATGGTGTATGGATGAGGATGCGACAGAGTTTCTAGATTCAACCTCTTGAAAACCTCTACTGAGATCAGGTTCTTCTAGATACCATTGTCAACAATGAAATGGAGTGGGAACCCCTTCACCCACATTCGTGAGTGGAAGAGGTTCTCCCCTTCTTCAAACTCCTCTAGTTCCTTTGGTTAGACTTTTTTGGTAGCAATGGTGACACTAGGTTCCACGTCAATGATCTGCTTTCCCTTTTCTAGTTCTGAATCAGAGTCTAAGTCATCATCGAACCTCATGGGTTTTATCTCAGCCAAAAATGACTGTTTGGAATGACAATCATCAGTATTGTTCCAAGGGATTTTTTGGAACTCACACCACTTTCCAGTGTCCTTATTCGACATCCCATTTCCCTTCTTTGTTGGTGGTTTGGACTGGTTATCTTGGGGCTATTGATCCTTGCTATGTCCTTTGGCTTGGGAGTTAGGTCCACCCTTACCATACTTTGGTTGTTGTGTATTTGCAGACCCAAACTCCCGCTTGTTCTACTACTTAAATTTTTACTCGATTTTGACAACATACCGATAAGCGATTCCCAATGACGAGATGTCTAGAAACTCTATTTCGGTTTGGATGTATATGTGTAGAGCCTCACAATATTTTAGGACCATATTTCACTCGAATTCTTTGACACCTAGGTTGGTGCACAAGGTATGGAAGGTATTTGTGAAATCTGACATTGTTTGACCCCTCTCTTGGCGCAGTGTGGTCCATCTCGTGTACTGGTGATCATAATTTCCAACAGGGTAATATTGTTCCTTGAGGGCATAAAAAAAATCCTCCCAAGTGGGTCCTGGCCCAAAAATTGCAGACTCTTCCTCGACATGTTGGTCACAGTAAGTCTCCCACCAATCGCTGACATGGGGAAGGGCCTTAAGGAGCGTGAAGGTGATTTTTTCACTGTTGGAAAAATTTTGGACAGAGAAATAACCCTCTAGAAGAATTAACCATTTTTCCAAAGTGTTAGCATCTATATGGCCTTAAAATAAAGGAACATCAAATTTAACTTGTACCTTGAAAGGTGTCATACCTCCGAAGTGACTGTTGGTTGAAGGTGCTTTCGTTGTTGTTGACAACCACCGAAGGATCTGGGTGAAGTTATCCATGATACCTTATAGTCCCTCCTTTCCTGTAGTCCCTCTTTCCTTTTGCCATGAGAGGTTTCTTGGGTGTGTGAGAGAGACTGTCTTCAAGAGAAACAAGATCGAGACCCAACTCTCTATACCTTGACCTCGTCGAGGACATGCACTAAAAATGACAAGGAGCAGACTACTCTGATACCACATATCCTTATTATTTTGAGAATGATGTGAAGGAAGAAATATAACAGATATATAACAAGTAAATACATAGAGATATGGCATGGAACACAGTAATACAGTGAAACTCAAATTCTATTAATGACTATCTGAAAATACAAAAGACTGTAAAATGCAAAATCAAACAAGCTAGCTAGAATGGTGGTAGCTTATCTATGAGAAGAGATGTGTCGGCTACACTCATTTGAAATAATCTCATTACAATGAGGCTCCAAAGGCCTTTTTAACATAAAGCATAATTTAGAAAACCTTAAATATCCAAAACCCTAACCCCAGGAGATGAAACTTCAAAAGGTTTGTGGGTCCCGATGGGGGTAGTTGATACGTTAACTTTTCGAGGGCGTAAATTTTTCATGTGATGTTCTCTTGGGCCACTTGATAGCTCATTGGAAAGGTCTAGATGAGGAGTACACATTCCATTTGGCTTATACCATGCATATACTTATCATATGTGCACTGTCGTGCCCAAAAAATGTTTTTTAAGGCCTAAAAATGGCCCTAGAAGTTTAGGACCTGAACAAGTGTAGAAAAAATGCCAAAATGGAAAATTGTGCTTTGAGCTAGTAGAATAGGTGGGTGGCCATGAATGTCCACATGGATCATTTACCCTACAAATAGATTTTGAAATATTAAAATCATGTATTCTCTAAAGTATTATAAATACCAATATTTCTATAAGGACCATCCCTTTGCATGTTTTGGTTCATGTACTTTTATAATGTCAAGGGTTGAAAATTTAGGCCCCTTTTTTAGTCTTTCACCATTTTTTCACCGCCTAGATATAACGTTCCTTCATAATATTGATAGGATTTTCTATTCAATAACAAATAGGGTTCATGAGGGAACAAAAATGGAATAAAAACTTCATCAAAACTAAAAATTCAAGAAAATAAATGGTTGCAGGGGAATTAAACTCAGGTTACCTCATCTGAATCGAGAAATCCCCCCTTCTTCCATGCATCAATAAGACATTTACTACAGGAGGTTAATTACGAAACTGTCTATGTCAACCTATATATACATTTCATTGCATTATGATAGTTTTTTGGGTTTTCAACATTTGAAGTAGTTCCTAGTTGGCTTCTCTAAAATTCAATAGATGCAAAGGACCTTTTGTTGTAGATTTTGGCATCCTACTCTCTTTACCATAGTCTAATTCTTCCATATATTGAACAATATCTTTTGCACCCAATTCTCTATTAATGTTTTCCACCTACAATTTAATGTCAAGTTTCAACACATAATCAGTTGGACAAACAAATCAAAATATATAGAAAAATGTACTATTAGACAAAAATCCATACACTTACAAATTTGTGTTTTTTTACTTGCAACCCACCTTGACCAAAAACATATATAACCTTCACACTATTTCTTGTTTTCTTCCTTCTTTTACTTTTTCCTAAAAAAATCTCTGGAACACATATTTTCCTTGAAATCCTCCCACTGTTTGGGAGTTAGATTGGATTTAATGCTCTCTTTTCCATTAGAGATTATTTTTTTACAAATATGTTTAAATTTGTTCATCAAACTTATCATTCTACTGTTGTAATATGTTGTGGGTATCTTTCCACCAACAATTTCAAAATATTTTTCCATTTTCTTTATGACAAGATCAACTTTTCTTGAACTTTGGTTTGAAAAGTTTTATTGCATAACATTCAAATAATACCTACATCTTGTACCCGACTATGTGGCCCACCTTGCAACATGTTAGTTAGTGGGATCACCATCTTTCAACACAAACAAGAAATCCTTCTTCCCTTCTAATTTTTTTTTTCTTTGTTTTTCATTTCTATACACCTATATCACTTTTGACTAAGTCTTGATCTTTTGATAATAGTCAATACATACAAGAAATATTTGGTGTTCCTATATTTGCATCAAGATTTATAGATGCAACAAGTGTGTTTTGAGACACATTGCTTGGAAAATATGTAATCAGTGTTTGTTCAGCTACATTAGGCTAAATTTATTTATCTTTTGCCACAACATATGTGACACTAGATAGCTCACCAATTACCATAAATGTCCTCAATTCAAACATATCCTTTAATTTTAAATAAATTAAGGAACTACAAACTTTATTTTTCTTTAATTCCTCGTGTCCATCAATAATCTCTTGTAAATCATGTGATATATTAGGTTTCTCATGATCACAAGTATTGTCTCTGACTACATGTATTGAATCACTAATGCATTGGCTTTTATGAATTGGTGGCAATATGTTTTTACTTTCCCTTCTTTGATGTTTTTTCCTTTTTCAAGTGCAATCTAATTCTCCCCTATAAAACATAAAACATATTATATTAGTATCAAAATCATGTATAAAACATAAAACATATTATATTAGTATCAAAATCATAAAACATATTATATTAGTATCAAAATCATGTATAAAACATATTATATTAGTATCAAAATCATGTCATGTGTGGCATACATCATTAAACAAATTATATACCACTTTCATAAAATATGCCGAGAAGTGAAAAGGTAATTGGATTAACTACTAAGATGTTTTTTAAAACATATTATATTAATATCAAAATCATGTGCGGCGTACATCATTAAACAAATTATATACCACTTTCATAAAATATGCCTAGAAGTGAAAAGGTAATTGGATTAACTACTAAGCTATTTTTCAAACCAAGAGATGATAAACATTAATCATTTTTTGTCATGTTTTATTTACAAATATGCTCATATCCTATCATATTTTTAACATGGGCATTGCCATTTTTTTCTTTAATCCCTTCTTCTTCATATATGAATGTCCAAAATTTCACACAAACAATACCATTAGTGACCTTTTTCCTTTCAACTACCTAATCTATGATAATCAGACTAAAAAGGAATAAAGAGATGAAAATCAAGTGGCATGCATATCCCATGGTTTCCTCAATTATGAACTACAAAATGTTTCTTAAAACATATATAATATAAAAATATACAAGGGAAAAAAATTTCATGCCAATAATACTAAGAAGAATGAATTTTAGACAAAGATTAGTAAAATCACTTGGTTGATCCCATAGCCAGAATAAAAATAAATTATTTGGATAGTGAAAATGATCAAATTAAGTGGCATGATCTATGCATATCCCAAGATTTAGTGAACTATGAACTACAAAATGTTTCCTAAAACATATATAATATAAAAATACACTATGACAAATACTTTCATGGCAATACAACGATTTAGTGAACTATGAACTACAAAATGTTTCCTAAAACATATGTAATATAAAAATACACTATGACAAATCCTTTCATGGAAATACAAATAAGAAGAATGAATTTTAGATGAAGATTAGTAAAACCATTTGGCTATCCAATGGCCAAAATGGAATTTTCCATTTGTATAGTAAAAAATGAATCCATAAAGTTAAGGTGACAAATCATCATCATAATTATCATCTGCATTGACATCGGGATCACAATTGATCACTCATGTATGCATTTGCTTGATTTTCTTCCTTATTCTCATATGCGACATGGATTACATCCTCTCTCTCAATATATTCATTGGGAATCAAAGTCTCTTCTTCAAACACTCTATCATCATCTTCAACTTATTATTCCAATGTTTCTTGTAAATTGTCATATTCCTCATAAACATTATATCAACAACTTCCATGAATTTTCATTTTGAACAAAACTTTGTTTGAATGGCATATAACCATCATGGGCTTGTCACATAATCAATTATAAATGATTGGTTAATTTGAAGAGGGAAAACATACAAATTATAACTATTTGATAAAAATTGACCTGTATTGCACATATAAATCCATTCTCATCAAGTTGTTCTTTGGATGGTTTAATCCTTTTACATTTTAATAATATACATGACTATTTTCAGCATAATCAACTTGAAAAATTTCTTGGATGAATCCAACAAAAAAATTGTTTTTGATTTCATGATGAAATTCAACACCAACAATACAATCACAATTTTCCTTTCCTTTTTTCTTTTCTTCCACTCTTAAATGACTACCATATGCCCACATTCCACTAAAACGCCAAGACCATAAATGTGGAGATTGTGAAATGTCAATTTCCTTCATAGTTATATCTTAACCTTCTTGTTTTTTTTCATATATTTCCTCAACAATCCATTCATAAAATTTTGGAGAAGAATCACCTGCAATCAATTCATGAAGTCCGCACTTTTGAGGTGGATGCATCCCTCTTCAATTCTCTTTTTGATGTTTTCTACATAGAATATGAACACACAAGATAGTAAGAATAATAATATAAATGTGTAAATGCAATTTAATAAATAAATTATCATGTAAATAATATTTTCACTTATGCCACTTGTCAAATGAAGATGTGTTTAGAAGAACATAGGCATGTATCATAGTTCTTTCCTCCTATGATAGCTTTAAGAAACATCCATTTCCTTCTCATACTTAATCCTTCATATTTTTAATGTCCTCTTGCATTGAATATCCCTCTAACACGATGCCTTCTAGTTTTTCCTTGGTATGAACCATTTTTTTCAAAATATTCATATATTTCTCTATAGGATACATCCATATCATTCTTACCAAGACAGAATAATCCTCCACTTTCAAAGTTGATAGAATCCCTAGACTTGAATGAATGTATACATGGAGTAGTTTCTCTTGTGTAAAATATCCTTAAGTACATGATATCAAACATATAACTTTAAATTACCCTTATGGGTGATTCCTAGTACAATATTAATGGAAACATTGGTGCTACCCTTAAACAAGGGGCTATTTGAGTTTATTTAGAGAACATGCCCTAATAGTGGGTCTACTAGAGGAAGTTGTTCAAGTTTTGAACTTGAGTTTGATGGTCAATAGTTACACAATCTATAGATTAAAGGGTTGCATTGGAGAAATAGAAAGAAAAATAAATCTAGAGAATAATGATGGTGGATTGTTGATAGGTATTTCTATGAAGAATCCCAAGTACTCATTCATGACAATTTTGGTTGACAACAACCTATTGATGGATCTTAGGGTAAGTAGTGAAATATGCCAATTAAGACACACATTTGTTGATGTTGCAAGCCTTTAGATGATTGCATATCTCCTTAAAAGAAATGACAAGGCCCATTCATGTTTGAAACTATATTGGGATGTTATATTAGGATTGTTGGAGGCAATTTTCAATCCGTGGACGCTTTTACCTAATCTACATTCTGCCAAGGTTGTGAACAATTTAAAGTGGGATAATCTAAAAATACATGTTTTAGATTGGGTCATATTTTTATAGGTGATTATGAGGGATTTAATGTGGCCTAAAAATATTTTGTCTAGTGAAACATTTCAAAGTTTTTATAAGGATATATGTGCAATTTCCATACAATCTCCATAAGAACAGTTTCAAGTTGAACTTGAACTTTTGTGACTAGTGTACAATGGACCAAGATTTTCTTTTCAAGAAAACAAAAGAATTATAGTATTACATGGTTACCATATAAGACAAAATAAGCATAGAATACATCGATAACCAACAAAAAAAGCATTAGCCTCCTACGCTTCAGAAACCTTGTCAATATGAACTTATTGTATGAATATAAGAATAACAATAATAGAACTTTCCAAACACTAATTGGCAATATTCCTAGTGTACAAACACCAAGCATCAAGGTTTTCTACTATATATTCTTTTAATAATTTTTAATAATTTTAAAGGAAAGAAGACAATATTTCCCATCATGGTGAAATATCATCAGTCAAACGAGTTACCATATATTCATACAAATGCACACGCATGACATATCTTTGAAATTGTCAATACAATTCCAAATGGATGTTTAATAGACAACTAGAAAACTTCACTCATTCATATTTAGAATCTAACTTGTTTTTAAGTAGCTTTATAACTAGACTTATATTTATTTCATTAGCTAAGTAAGATGACCATTTAATTCAATCTCAACAAATATGTGACTCATACATCAATAAAAAAAGGGTCACCATAATAAGACCAAAATGCTTACAAATACTTTCAACGATTAAAAACACAAGAAAAACTCAACAACTAAACTAAGCATCATTTTCCAATAGTGCAACATTGAACTATAATTGAATTAGACTTGATTCATCTAGAAACAAATACTCTTATAACAAGTCAACTAAACAAGGATAATTTATATCAAACCTAAAGTGACTTTTTGTTTCTCGTGTATTTTGTTACCTTATGATCAATAACACTAGAACCCACAAGATTTGTTTCATTTAATTGTAGATTTGAATGTTTTTCAATCTGTAGAAAACAAAAGACTTATTTTCAACGTAATCTCAAGTTCTGAAATCTTCCTGAAGAAAAAATGTCGTCTTCATAAACAAGAAAATGATATAGGTAACAATGTGTTAATGTTATATTAATTTAGACCGATAGTGTTTGCTTCCACAAATCAACAATTCAATGATTCAATGTTGCAATCCATTTCATAAGCTAGATCAAATGACCAACAAATGAAACGAAAATCATGTCATTTGTTGAATGGGAAAGAGAAGTCTTGTTGCAACTAATCGATTGTTAGCCAAGCTAATAGAAATTTTAACCAACAATAACATTGCATAAAAATAATTCTTGCACAAGCTATTAAACAATATAAACAACCAAGAATTTTATGAGGATAAGACACAATCATCAGTTCCAAAATCAAATGAAAATAATAACTATTAGTCACAAATCTACAAATGTATCACAAATTTCAAGGTAACATGAGAAACTCTATCTAGACCAAAATATTTTGAAAACCATACACAGATACAACAATTTTAGTTATGGGAAGAAAATCTAAAACTAAACAAAATGTCCATCAACAATGTTTAACAACATTTTTTTTTAATATATTAAAATACAATGTTAACAAACTAGGCAACAATTTTCCTAATGGCGCCCAAACAAAATCATTTTTTCCTCAACAGATAGACAATGAAAACAATTTTCTCTTCAACAATGTTTCCATCGGAACATATTCACAAATGTACCACATATCTCAAAACAACATGAGACACTCTATTCATACCCAATAATAATACTTAACAACTAGTTTTTGTTTTTGGGTATCATATTAAAATGCAATGGTACCAAAAAAAGCACAACATTTTTACTAATCCTACCCCAAAAAATAAATTTTATCTAGAGAAATAACCAGTCATACCAAGAAAACAACTTTCCCTACAATATTACCAAATTGTCTTGAAAAATCGCGTCAATATGAAAATATTGCATGAATATAAGTAAAACACCAATTAAACTTCCCATATGTTAATTGGAAATCTTCTTAATGTGCATTATTTTAACAATTTTAAAGAAAACAATATAATTCTATCAAAACGTAGTATAACTTGCAAACAAACAAATGTTGAGGAGAAATCTCTGAAGTAGCAACAATTTCACTTCAAAATTCTTATTAAACTTCCAAAATATATCACCTACAAACAACAATTCCAAAATATATCACCTACATGTATCAAAAATAGAGAAATCAAGCATGATATTATTAACCTCTTCCAACACTCAATTTAAAAGAAAACATGCAACTGCAAAATAATGCTATATCAATCTAGATTAACAACCAATAATTGAATTATTGAATCGGTGAAATAAAATAAAATAACCTCTATTTGTTTGAGAAAAAAAAATGATAATTGGGAAAAGAAATTTAATCCCGACATCTTCCAAATATATGGATCTGCAAATAATTGTTCAACCATTGTTTTTACAACTCAATTTTATTCAATGCATGGCCAAAAAGTGTCTCATCCATAATTAGGTTAGGAAAATATAAAAGGAAAATGAAAAGAGCAAGTGTGTTTCATATTGTTTTTACTCATTAAGTCAACATGGATAAAATATGAACGTGTTCCCTTCAAAACCTTTACAAAATTTTTGTGTATAAGTAAAAAATGGCATTACCTAGCATTACTTTTTTGTATTTTAATAAAATACTTTCTTATATTTAAAACAAATTTAATACGTATATAATAATTTATACAAGATAGTAGGATATTCAAAGTAGTGATTATAAGTATGAGAAAAAAGAGTTTAGTGATTAAGCGTTTATGAAACCAAACTTTGCTATGTTGATTAATTTTTTTTTATAGATGGTACAAGTAAAAAGGTACACAAACAAGTTTGGTTGTATCAAATGATGGTGGGATTTACACTTAGACTCCAAATAAATCTCAACTAAATATAATATAATTTTATTCAATGCATCACCAACCAAAGTTTCATTCATGTTTTGATTAGAAAGAAGCTTCGCTATGCTAAACATAAAAGAAAAGTAGATTTGGGATATGACAATCAAGCCAATAAATATATCAATCAACATTCACATGACATAAAAATAATTCTTTCATGAGCCTTTAAACAATATAAACAACTATCAATTTTTATGATCATAAGATGCAATTGTCACTTCCAAAATCAAATGACAATATAAGTACATAGCCAACAAGAATCTCATCTATGCATGGGTTGGAAACAAGCTTGGTTGTTCAATGCATCACTAACCTCGTTGTTATGTGTGTGTGATTAATGAAGTTACACACACATTATCAATAATAATAATAAACAATGATAATGAAGTTACACATGACCTAACAAAAGGACATTTCTCATCAACCTCGTGATCCATCAATGTGTAATATACCATCATGTACATCATTCTTATTTTAATTATACCATCATGTACATCAATGTGTAATATACCATCATGTACATTTCTTATTTTAATTATTTATTTAACCCTTATGGATTTTTGTTGTTTGTCTTTCTTATTTTGGAAGTTTGTACAGTAAATGAGCATTGTTCATTTCATTGGTATCGAAGTCAATTCTAATCTCGATCTTTTGACACACTTCATTAAGATCCTATTTGACCCGAATTTTAGCCAAACATAATTTTTTGGAGTATCTCTGATCTTGGTCTTTGACCACCACTAGGCCTTTGGCCATTTTTGTTCGCAAGGAAATTGGAAGAGACAAACATTATTCCACCATCACAAGAGGAAATTGATACACTTAAGGGAACATTGTTAGTGAAATATTCCTATACAAAAACTTGGAAAAATCAGCTCAAAGGATCCTTCTTCTTCCTTTTATCAATTACAGAAAGTATTATCAAGACCTTGTGAGAAGGGACTCCTTGGACTCCCTCTCTTGGAGAATCATAGCCCCCCATGAATATCATGAATAAACAACATAATTTCATATTTCCATAATAAATAATATTTATTTACTATTCATTTTACATATTTACTTGACATAATATGAAATACAATATGTGTATATAAATACACGTTGGGAATGATAAGTCGTGTTCTTTCCAAAGGTTATGAATTATCATTTACATTATAATGCTTATTTACATAATAACAAACCTATAACATATTATTAAATAATAATAAATGTAATATACTAGGTATATTATAGATTTATTCATGGGTATCAATCCAACCCACATTCCTGAATTATTATCATTGTGTAAACCTTCTATTTGTTGTTGAGTGTTCCCAAAGACAACCATTTATTTCATGTACGAGTGTGGGTGTGAGGAGTCACATCCCATAATTATTGGGGAGCTTGGGGTTGAAGTACAATCAACATTGGGCGGAGTGAGAAGTCAATTGAATTGGGGAAAAAGAAATGCATATGGCCAAAGAAGACAGTTTTTGCATGCATTTTTTTTGGGAAACAAGGAGGAGTTGATTGTTGGGAAGAGAACCAACCATGATACGCTTGAGGGAATCCATTGTTTGGATATGTATTATGCTGGAAATAAGGCCGATGTGCCTATAAAATAGGTTGTAATCTTGTAGTACATTTTTTGTTGAGGAAATGGCTTAAGAACATTGTGAAGGTTGTTGTGAGCACTCTTGAAATAAATGAGAGTTCATTAAGTCCCTAGCTTATAGATTCATGTCCAACCAAGTGCACTAGATTCTGTGATAAACAAATGGTACATCTTGAGGGACTGTGAGCAGTGAAGGGGATACATTCCTTGGGTTATGTTGGTTGTGGGGAAAATAGAGAGTTGGTGGATTGGAACTGTTGTAGGAGTAGAGCTTGGGTTTTGGGCTTGATGAGAGTGGAGAGTGGATAGTTAGAGGGCCATATCTCCTTGTGGGCTCATAGCCTCAGCTTAGGGGTGGCCTGTTGTTGATATTTGGAGCAGTAGTGCCTATGGATGGAAGGTTCATTCTTTGTATGTGGCCAATTGGATTATAGTTATAAACATATAAGTGTTTGGTTGTTTATTTATGATTAATTTGTTGCGTAAATGTTTTATTTGAATGATGGGTATTTGTTGTGTGCATACTAGGTGCATTCATGTTTATTTTATAAATGTTGAAGATGCATGGTTAAAACAACTTGTTGTTTAATTGTAAATTTTATGGGCCTGCTACCCCTTGGTTTTCTGTTATATGTATGGGGCTTTTTTAATTTTTTTTTATCAGTGCAAGTTGTTTTCCACAGTGAAGGGACTTAACTTGGATGGGTACATTACAAAATGGTATCAAAGTGACAGGTTCAAACACTCATGTATGGGCCAGACTTAGCACCCAGAAGCTAAAATTGTAGAGTTAAATCTTAGAGAATGTTTGCAATGTGTTTGTCAAATTTTCTCAAGCAAAAGTGTGTGGAGTTTTACTGTAATTTCGGTGAATTCCAGTTCAGGGGTTAAAATAGGCAATTTTAATATCTAATTATGCATGTCTTGGGGCTGTAATTGGTCAAATTATGGAAATTACGATGTAGCCATGAAGAATTGGGCGAAATTGGGAAAAGCCCCAGTTTTTGCAGCGAAATTGGTTGAGAATTTGACCTAAGAGAGTCAAAGTTTAGGTGTAGAGGTCAAGTCAATGCACGTCAGGCCTAAATTGGCCATTAGCAAGCTTAAATTCAAGTTCTATGGTGTCCCTAGTAAAAATTTCAGAATTATGCATTTTTGGAAAATTGGAAAAATTCAAAATTTGGAAAATTTTGGGTCTTTTATTATACATGATGTTAGCATGACGTAGAGGCCACGTGGTGGTGATGTGGAGGAGGTGATGTGTACTTCCATGGTGTAAATTGGTGGAACAGTGGCATTTGGTGGCAGGTGACGCAGGGGCGCATGAAACAATGGTATAGTCAATACCATAAACCATTGTTGCATGGGTAGGGGAGTGGTTTTGGACAGGGGCCTTGTACCATGTGACACCATTTAGATCATTCCACACATAATGGAAAATGACTATCCCGACCCAAGAGTTGTTAAACATTGGGCACTTTTTGGATGCGACATGCCCTCTCTGTCGTCGATCTCTCCAAATCTCAACCGTCAGATCTGGGAGACATACAAATTCGTACACGCCAAGGTAAAGGTATGGATGGGACCCTCCCATCCCTGCTTCCAGTGAAGGGGTTCCACATGGATTTTTCAGACAAGGTGGGACTCTCCTCCCATCCGAGGTTAGATGTGTGCCAGCTGGGCAGGTGGGGCTGTAAAATATTAATATTTTATAAAATTTTAAGGCTAACATAAGAGAAAGAAGAGAGAGAAGCTTGATGAGGCAGGTCAGGTGGGCCAAGAGGGTGACATGGCATCACCTCAGGGTGCCATGTGGACCTACAATTCCACATCAGTAGCCACGATACCAATGATGCCACATAGGAAAAATTGTCCCATAGTCTAAAAAAAATACCAAGCCTGGAGCCAAAATATTATTTTGGCCATACCTGGAGTAGATTAATTCATGCTAAGATGAAACTTATGGGTTTTTTCTGAAGTGAGGATATATACAAAATTGACAAAGAGGGGAACTCCCCATTTATGCTTGTATTTGCCAAAAAATACAAAATAGTGTTTTTAAATTTTTTGGGTCTAGATCATTAGCAAAGGTCCAAATCAAGCTGAAATTCTCGAAGAGAGTCTTGAAACCAGGCATGGAAATAACCCAAGAAGGAATTGAATAAATCCAAAGGGGTTTAGAATGGGGATGCTGAAATAGGCCAAAATCCACTATTCTGGGCCACTTTTTAGGATTTTTGGGGATTTTCAAAGGAGGAAAAGGGTCCCCGGATGGAAAATATGGAAAAAATTATTTATTGAACTTTTTGTATACCCATCAAGACAAACAATTTTGGTGTACTTAAATTTTTCCAAAAGTGCATAGTTTGGGAGATAGGCTATTTGGCTAAAAATTCTAAGTCTAGGAAAAAGGGGTGAAAAAGAACAAAGTTGTCATTTCCATATTGTTGCAGTTTTTTTCTATAGCATCAGAATGACAATATGAGAGTTGTTGTGAGTACCATGTCATAATTTTTATTTGTGTATCATACAAAAATTTCCCTATTTCCTGACATATTTACTTCTACAAGTGGCAGAAGTTGGTGTCTGGGATTAATTGCACTAGATTGAAGAGTGTACAAAAAAGAGTAAATTAGCAATATTTGGATGACTAAAACTTTCTGCTCAGAGCTCATATTTGAGAAAGAAATGATTCATTAGAAATAACTTCGGTAGAATAATCCATATATGCACCCATAACTTTGAATTGCGTAGCTAAACTCACATGAAATCAGAAGGAAGATGATTGTTGACCTTAAAGGGAAAAATTGTGCATATGTTTCCAACATTGTAAATTATAGTTTTAGCTAAAAAATGTTGTTGTATGCACATTACTTAGAATATTAAAGTTACTTATGGAATATAGTACGTTTATAATGAGGTATATATATATATGGAAGATGCATGAGAAGTATACATATATAAGGAAAAGGAAAGTACAATTCTTTGAAATAAGCATGTGATTTCTTGAGGAAGCTACAAGAACAAGACATGTAGAATCAATGAGAAATATGGAATACCTCCACTAAAATTTTAACGTGGGAAAAAATACTATATGACATATGTGCATATCAAATGGGGATGATGAGTAAGAAAGACCATCTAGAATTCATGATATTGCATGTGCAATAGGTACACATGGAGGTTCAAAGCATGGGAATATGAAAAGTAGTTTAAATAGTAGATAAAAAGGTTTGAACCTTGAGTTAAGGATGAACCGAGACACTTAAGGGGAGAGTGTTATGTAAAGGCCAATTTAGAAGATGATCAAAGGCTAGGAAGGAAGAATGTTAAGATTTGATTCAAGTTCAACCAAGTAAATTGGGAAATCAGGAAGCTAGACTTAGCTACTTGTGCCTAAGAGTATGTAGAGAAATAAATTTTCCTTTATTATTAGAGTGTGCAGTGGAAGCAAGGTACATGTGCAAATGGAGGAGTGTAGCAGTCCATTTGGAGTAGAGTGGTATTGAGTGGCCAAGTAGTGAATCACTCAATGAAGTGAAGAGAGGTACGTTGAGAAAAGGCATGGATAGAAGAGGGTATTGGAAAAGAAAACATAAAAGAAACATTTCATAGTGTTGAAATGCCAATAAATGAGAATGGTATTTCAAGACTGATTGGGTCAAGGAAATGAAGAGTGGTTAATTATATTGCAGTGTTAATATTCAGTTGGCCTAGTGCATGTTATATCACTATGAATATTGATAATTTTAGCCAAAATGGCATTGGGACATGATTCTCTACATAAAGGAAGCAACTAAGAGAAGGCAACACTAGTGGATCCAGTGGTTGGAAATGCAGAATGGCCAAGTGGGGGCTTGGCTAGAAGGTTCAGAATAGGTATTAGTGGTGCACATATGAGAAGAATGGAAGTGCACAATGATGTGAGTATCTACAGGAATTCAAGGACAACCATCTACAACAATAATAAAATAAATAAATAAGTTGAAATAAAATGCACCGAAGTGCACGATAGAAGTGATGCATGATGCATGTGATAAACATAAAATGCATGTGCATGAAGTGGGCATGAAAGAATTTAAAGCTTAATGAATATTTATGTCTATTTGTGCATATGGACATGATTGTAGACTAAGAGTGGTCTGTTGATATATATATTCTTGAATTAATAAAGTTGTGATCTTTGAATAGGACTAACGATGGATTGTGTATTTAGGAAATTGTTTGTAGCATGGCTAAAGGTTTTGATGATATTGATGCATATGATAACCATCCATGTGAAAATGATTGAGGGTGGTAAGATGTTGATAAAGAGGTCAATAGAGGCATCTTGCAAGCTGGCACAAAAATATCAACTAGTTAGCTATCATCAAGTAAATTAATAGCAACCATGCATGTATGCATTTGGGGGTGTTATGATGCATAAAATATTAAGAGAATTGAGGTAATAATTTTTTCAGTCAAATTTTTAATATTTGAAATTGATGTAAAGACAGGAGTCCTTGAGTACACACATTCTATGTAATGATTGAATGCATTTATGATAAATTTAATTACATATTGTGTTATGTCAGTTATGAAAACATGACCGAGATTAATTTGGGAGACATTATTGTTGTTATAGCAACAAATGTCATTATAAATGGTCATGTTTGAAGCCATGATGTGGTTGGAAATGGAAGGGCTATAGTTCCATGCAAGCGCATGGTGTTTTTCCCCTTACATAACTGATGTTTGGGCTGCAACCTCTTTGTCGACACGAGAAAGGACTAAGAGAATTATATTCCTAGTGTTGTGTATGGGTTGAAGAGGAAGGTATCCAAATGATCAGACATGTAAATGGGGAAGAGTTTGGATAATGTGTTAAAGTGTGGGCTATACCTTCCAACTCACATGGTGGAATACATGACATGGGTATATGGTATTCTGGAGTCAATGCAAGGATGCAATGTGTAGATGTGGCCATGGGTATGAAAACACTGGTTTTATTTGTGAGTATTGTTTGATTGCATTATGAAAGGTTTGGTGTGTGGATAACTCATGTAAAATGAATGATGGTTTCATTACAGACGATAAGATTAATAGTTGAATTTTGTTTTTAAATGAGCAAGGGCTGGAAATGATTGAATTGTTGGTAAAATACAATTCAAACATAATTTCATGAACTGTTGAAAATGTTCATAAATGCTAACAATTTTATTGGTTGCATGAAAGTTGAGAAAAATGGTAGGGAGAATGGTATTGGGTATGGAAAGGATGTAGGCCCACAAAGAAGACCAATGCCTACTGTTGAGCAAGCCAAACATAATGAACATAAATTTCATGTCTGGGAAATTTTATTTTCCTGTATGAAACAAATTTGAGAAAGTAATAATTGAAAATTGTTATGATATACTAACAATTTGTTTGACTACAGGAAAATTGAGAAAAATGCAAGGGAAATGGTATTGTATATGGCATGGATGTAAGCCTATAAGGAATATTGATATCTATTGCTACAAGAGCCAAACAATTATGAGCATAAAACTCATGTTTGGGAAATTCTAGTTTCGTGTATAAAACAAATTTGAAAATTTATAATTGAAAATTATTTGATGATGTCTCATATTGAATGTATGAATATGATGCAGATGGGATGATTTAAACAGGTTATATATTTATAGTGGAACTCTAGCAGTAAGTTGGAATTCGTCTGCGTAAGAACACCTTGGTAAATGATGGATCACCCGAGGAACTGTATAACAATGAAAGGGATGTCAGAGCCTAGAGGATGAGTACACCATGAAGAAGCAAGTTTTCATGCCTATAGAATAAAAATCTAGTCAGACCTGAAGAGTGAACTCCAGTGTGAGCTGCACCGTCGAAGAACTAGGTTGCCAGACCTGAAGAGTGAAGTCATGTATGAGTTGCACTGAAATAACAAGGTTGTTGTTGGTTATTTATGTAAATTTTCAAACCCCACCTAGTTTCAAGTCTCACTTATTTTTATCAGTGTTTAATGCCCAAAACCCAGATTTATGAAAACCATAAATACTCAACATATAAAAAAAAATTAGAACTAAAACATGAGGATTCTGAACAACATTTAATGCATAAATAAAATTATATCAGTGACACCATATTTAGAAAATAAAATGCACATAAATTTTTGGTCTAACAATGACCCTGGAAAAACCCACAAGGGGAAACCAGTGAGAGAAGGATTTTTATTATTTCAGAGCTCTGAGAAAATTTATTTTACAACAGTCATTAATTTCATAAATTAAATACATACTTATCTCGAAAACTGTTCCAAATTTCCAATTCAAAATCTGATCCAAAGTCCTCGAAATTCATGCCCAAATTTTCTGTACATGTGCATAGATCAACTCCTTGATTTTTGTTCCCTTCTTGTTGTACAAATACCCTTGAAATTCGTGCCAAAATTAGCAACCCAAATTTTGTGCAATAAATGACTATATGACTTCCTAGGAAAGCATGCCAACCTTCCAGAAAATTGCACAATGATTACTCCTCGATTTATGTGCAAGAAAAAAGTAGTACATCCCTCATAAATATGTACAGTACAACCCAATAAATGCACTGTACCTTCACCTTGAAATATGTTCTAATATTTAGATGTATGGTCTGCTCAAAATTCATACAGTGAACTGTTGTACTTCTCTCCTCGATTTGTGTGCCCAATCTTGCCTTGGTATGCATTCCATTAGCAGTAAATGTGCCTCTCTTTGTCTGCTCGACTTCTCTCTTTCCATCTCTCTCAAAAAATGCAATAAAAACCCTCAAAGGGTGCACCCTCCTTACCCTAATCGACTCAATGAGGAGGAGGTGAAAGGTCATCTCATCCAATGGTTGAGATTAGATGAGATGAGTGGTGGAGATTAAATCACATAACTCACCCACTTTCCCTAAGTTCAAAAAGTCACCTTTTAATTTACATCTAATAAATTAAATGACTAGGGTCCACATTAGGAATTTTCTCACCCCTTAGGCACCTAGGTGAGGAGAAACACTTACCTAGGTACCTTTTAATTATTTTTCACACTCCCTCTTACCGAGGAAGATGTTACTCACCACTCCAAGCTTATCCCTGAAAAATACAAACTTGCCTTTTCCCAAAGCTTTAGTGAGTATGTCCACAATCTGCTCATCTATAGATATGTATTGTAGCTCAACTCCTCCTCTCTGAACATAATCCTAGATGAAGTGATATCGAATCTCAATGTTCTTAGACCTGTCATGAAAAAATGGATTCTCAGAGAGTTTGATACAACTTTGATTGTCACAGTAAATCATAGTGGGTCTCAACTGCACACCAAATAATCCCACCAGCAACTTGCGAAGCCAAAGGGCCTCACAATTGGCCTGATTGGAAGCCATATACTCAGCCTCTGTAGAACTCAAATCCACTGACTTTTGCTTCCGACTGAACCAAGACACCACTGTTGAGCCCAATCCAAAACAACATCCAGAAGTACTCTTCATGTCACTAACACATCCTTCCCAATATGAATAATTATAGCCCACCAATCGAACTCCATCCCCTCTTAGATAGTCTAGACCATAATCCAATATACCACAAAGATACCTGAGAACATGTTTTGCTTCCACCCAATGCACTCTCCTAGGCTCCACCATAAACTAACTAAGAGTATTGACAACAAAACAAATATCTGGCCTGGTTGACCAAATACAACAATGAACCGATCAACTAACGATATAAAGTGGGATCAACCAACTATGACTCAGAAGCATGAAGCTTATTCTAGTTAGTAATCATGGGTGTGGTCATGGGCCTACAATCATCCATATGGAATCTCCTCAGAATGTCACAAGAATACTTTCCCTGTCCCAGAAAGATGTGTCCAGGCTCTTGCCAAACCTCCAAACCCAAAAAATAACGCATCAGTCCAATATATGTCATCTCGAACTCTGAATCAAGGTTCTCCTTGTAGCTAGTAATGAGTCTCTCATCCCCTGTAATGAAAATATCATCAACATATAGAAAGAGTATGAGAGGATCCTCTCCAACCAAAATGAAGTATGGGTTGGGATCTGCCTCACTCTTCTCGAATCCCAACTGCTGCAAGTAGGCATCAATCCTAGAATACCAAGCTCTGGGAGCTTGTTTCAACCCATACAATGCCTTCTTCAATATGCACACATGATACTCTCTCCCATGCACCTCAAAGCCCAATGGCTACTCAATGTACACCTCCTCCTATATGAGACCATTCAGAAATGCGGTCTTCACATCCATCTGATGGATCTTCCAACCCATATCTGCTGCAATAGAGATCGCTGCCCTGATCAAGGTATATATAGCAATCAGAGTGAAGGTCTCATCATAGTCAACTCCCTCAACCTATGAGAACCCCCGAGACAAAAAACGAGCTTTGTACTTCTTAATGCTACCATATGCAACATACTTGAGTTTGTAGAGACACCTAGAAGTCACCATTGACTTCCGTTTAGGTCTAGGAATAATCTCACAAACATCATTCTTCGTGATGGAATTGTACTCTTCCATCATGGAATCTCTCCAAACCTATCTGCCAACAACCTCCTCAAAAGTGGAAGGCTCATACTCCCTGATGTTGCTCACCATCACAATGTAGTTGTAAAATATCTAAGGAGGTTTACTCTCCCTCCCGACCTACCTGGGATTCCCCACATATCCATGTGCCTCCCTCAAAGGGTCCTGAAGCCACTTGGGATTCCTCCTCTCTGAATTATTGTCTTGCGGAGGGGACTCCCCCTGCTCAACCCCATCACCTAAAGAATGTGAACCTGAAGTAGAATCTGGAGCACTCGATCCTGAAACATGTGGACCAGTAACCTGTGATCCTGACATATGTGGCCCTGTAACCTATGGACCAGTCGTCACCGAAGTTGGTGGACCTGAACTCAGTGTCACTAAAGTTTTTTGTGGACTCACCTAAATCTGAGGTGCAAACTACTCACCCCTCTCAGTCCCTCGTGACTTCCTAAAGGATCTATCCTCCTCAAATCTCACATCCCTTCTCAAAATTGTCTTCCTCAAGGAAGGGATGTATATGTGGAAAGCCTTTGAAGTCTCGCTATACCCAACAAAAATCTCCTTTTCTTCTGTGGGCTCCATATTTTTCCTCTTCTTAGAAGGAACATGTGAATATGTAAGGAACCCAAAAATCCTAAAGTGCCCAACCTCAGGCTTCTTCCCAGAGAAATCCTCCTCATGAGTCTTATCCCCCAATTCTCTATGTGGACTCTTGTTCTATAGATAAACTGCAGTGTAACATGCCTCAACCCAAATAAAGAGTGGAAGCCCTTGACCATGCAATATGGCTCTCGCAGTCCCAACTACGGTCCTGTTCTTCCTCATAGAAACCCCATTTTGTTGTGGGTTGTAAGGAACAATCAACTCCCTCTTGATGCCCTCTCCTGCACATAAGTCATTAAAATCCTTGGATGTATACTCGCCCCCATTATCTATCCTTAGTACTCTTATTTTCCTCCCATTTTGGTTCTCCACAAGAGCTTTGAACTCTTGGAACCGATTGAAGACTTGTCCTTTCGTATTCATGAAGAAAATACAAGACTTCCAAGAGAAGTCATCAATCAATATATGACATAATATAAACAACCACTCAAATATATAGAAGACATAGGACCACAAACATCATAATGAATCAGATCAAGTATACCTGATGCTCTGTTTTCACTGCTTGGAAAATAAGTCTTAGTGTACTTTCCCAAAGCACACCCCTTGCACAACTCTCGGTGCTCTGTATTGAACTCTGGAACTCTAGTCACAATCTCCCTCAGTATCCTTAGAGCCCCATGATGCAAATGTGCCATCCTCCAATGCCATAGCTCACAAAGATCACTATTGTTGGTAGTATGATACAATGCACTAGCTGGTTGAAACATGAGTTTGTACAAATTCTCATGTTGAGTCCCAATCACTTTGGCTGAAGTGATACTGGACCCCCTGGGAAATAGGAGCACATGTCCATCACATAAAAACACCTCATATCACCCTCTCCTTAATAGTAGAAACTAAAATCAAGTTCTTCTTCAAGCCAGGAACATATAGGACATCTCTCAACAACATGGGAGGTAGAGACTCCCTTTGAAATGATAATGTCCCACTACCAACTGCCTTGACCACCTGGTCATCTCCAAGCACTACCTCAAGATCACCAATCTGTGTAAGATCTGTCAAATTCTCACAAACAATTGTCATATGGCAGAAGGCACCACTATCAATGTACTAAACACTAGAATGAGTGGTTGTAGTGGAAAGACACACCACTAATGAAAACTCCTTATCGAACCTGGTGGAAAAATCCTCCACCTTTACTGAAGTTGTTGTCTGCTTCTTCTTCTTATTAGGACATTGTCTTGCATAGTGCCCAAAATTGTGACATGAAAAGCACTTGACTTTGCTCATGTCCTTCTTGTCTTCACTCTTCGATTTGTTTCCTTCCTTATGACCCTTTTTGAATTTCTTCTTGTTGTTAGCAGTAAGAGCTACATTCTCCTCATTATTATCAGTAGATGAACTGCCATGCACATAACCTCTCCAGGTTTCCTCCTAAACAAAGTTATCCCAAAGATGTTCCCACTTGGGAAGATTCTCCCTAGCCATAATGCCCTCAACAAAAACAACCCATTGTTTGGTCACCCCATTCAATGTTTCCCTCACAAGTTCATTGTAAAAAATGGCCTCCCCAACAGCTCCAATTTCATCTCTCACCTGTGTCAACCTGGTAAGATATGTGACCACATTTTCAACCTTGGTCATTTTAATGCTTTTCAATTTCTTTCTCAAAACCATCTTTCGGTTCTCATTTGTACTTTGATATAACTTCATCAAGGACTCCCACATCTCATAGGCATTTGTCTTCCCTATAACATGAGGAATCAAATGGTCCTTGATGGCATCAAGGATGATTCTTTTATCCTTGATACTCTTCTTGGTGTAGGTTGCTAGAAGAGTAGCATCTGTAGGTATATTTACTGGTTTTGTTGTGGAGCTCTCAACAATGTCCCATAACTCATTCTCTTTCAGAATCAAAATCATTCTCTCCTTCCAAGCACCAAAATTTACTGCCCCATCAAGTATGTCCTCAATCCCTAAACCAATAGCCATTGACGCTTCTCAGCTGAAAATAAAAATTCCAAAATCTGTCCGGTGAAATAGCTTATGTCCTCTTCTCTGTCTTGTTGATATAAATATGCACTTCTCTTCAACTCATCTCTGATACCATGTAAATTTTTAGACCCCACATAGTTTCAAGTCTCGTTGATTTTTATCAATGTTTAATGCATAAAACCCATATTTATGACAACCATAAATACTCAACATATAAACAAAATTTCAGAACTGAAACATGAGGATTATGAACAACATTTAATGCAGAAATAAAATTATATCAGCATCACATATATTTTTGGTTTAACAGTGATCGTGGAAAAACCCACAAGGGGAAAATCAGTGAGAGAGGGATTTTTATTATTTCAGAGCTCTGAGAAAATGTTTTGAACAGTAGTCATTAATTTCATAAATCAAATACAGACTTATCTCAAAAATTGTGCCAATTCTCCACTTCAAAATGTGAGCCAAACTCCTCGAAATTTATGCTTGAATTTCTTGTACATGTGCACAGGTCAGCTCCTCGATTTTTGTGCCCTTCTTATTTTATGGATACCCTCGAAATTCATGCCAAAAGAAGCATCCCAAATTCTGTGCAATAAATGATTGTATGACCTCCTAGGAAAGTGTGCCAACCTTCCAGAAAACTACATAGCAATCACTCCTCGATTTATGTGCAAGAAAAAAGTAGTATGAACCTCATAAATATGTATAGTATGTCCAAATAAATGCATTGTACATTCACCTCAAAATATGTGCCAATATTAAGTTGGACGGTCTACTCAAAATCTGTATAGTACGGCCTCCCTGAACTGTGGTACTTCTCTCCTCGATTTGCATGCCCAAGCTTGCCTCGGTATGCATTCCCTTAGCAGCAAATGCACCTCTCTTTCTCTGCTCGACTTCTCTCTTTCCAACTCTCTCAAAAAATGCAACAACAACCCTCAAAGGGTGGGCCCTCCTTGTTGAAATAATGTAACTACAAAGTGTATTCTAATTATTATTTGATATATTATTCATTGGATCAATCCCCATTGTGGATTGATCATGTCAGCTATTGTAAAGGACCAAATCCCCTTTTGCGGATTGGTCATAATGTAATTGTAATAGGCAGAAAGAGAAGTCGGCCCCATAATATATTAAAGAAGCCCCGAAATATAATAAAGGTGGTTATAACCACCCAGAAGAAGAAGTCGTCCCTGCCAGTGAAAAGACACTTCCACATGTGCCAGACTTGTTATAAATAAATAAGGAGGCTAGTGCCTCACTTAGACACACACTCACTTGTTCATTGAGAGACAAGTTTCAGAGGTGCAGTTGGATAAGAGAGAGAGAGAGAGGCGCATCTTTGGGAGAGGACTTTCTGTACTTGTTTGAGTTATCTCTTGGCATTGTATTGGCTATCTATATTAAGGAAGTTTTGTTGGGTTTTCTACCC
>JZKD02S0856964.1:74631-86251 GCA_000966675.3 Picea glauca
CCTTCAGGATCTATATACTAGGTCACCATCACATTGAGATCAACAGGGATGTGACCTTTGATGAATATGTAGCGCTCAAGAAATCGAGAAAATGCCAGCTTGAAGAGGTATATGAAGAGGAACCCGTAATCCCCAGAGTTGCAGAATCAATGAGGGAGGTTCCTAGAGATACTGAACCAGTGAGGGAAGTCGTAACTTCCCCTCATGAGGAAATTCTAGAAGATCATGACGTAGTAGAGTTTCAATAACCTCCTCATATGACAATCTCCCATAAAAGAAAGCCAGCTTGGGCTAGAGAGCTTATTCAAGATGGAGAGAAATATGGTGTTCCCGAAGGAACCACAAGACATGTGAAGAGACTTAAGCCATTCTCCAGTTATATGGCTTTGATGTGTGATCTCCTAGAAAAGGAGCCTACTTGCTTTGAAGAAGCCATTCAGAAGAAAGAATGGGCATATGCCATGACAGAAGAATACCAATCCATAATAAAGAACGATGTATGGGAAATAGTTCCCAGATCGAATAACAAGGATGTGGTATCATCCAGATGGCTCTTCGAAATAAAACATGCTGCTGATGGAAGTATTGAGAAGTATAAAGCAAGATTTGTAGCTCATGGATTTTCTCAAAAAGAAGGCATTGACTATGAAGAGACATTCTCTCATGTAGCTAGGTACACTTCGATCAGAACCATCATAGCCCTTGCAGATAAGATGAAGTGGAAGTTACACTAGATGGACGTAAAGACAGCTTTCCTAAATGGTGTTATCGAAGAGGAAGTGTATATAGAGAAACCGTAAGAATTTGAAGTTGAAGATAGGAAGTCTCATGTCTGCAAATTGAAGAAAGCCTTGTACGGATTGAGGCAAGCTCCTAGAGCTTGGTATGGCTAGATAGAAATATTTCTAACGAGCTTGGGATTTACCAAGAGTAAAGCAGATTCTAAACTCTAATTCAAGGTTATGAACGATGAGCCAATAATACTATTATTGTATGTGGATGAATTATTCTTAAATGGAGAAGAAAATCTCATCACTGAATGTAAGAAGAGACTCGCTTCAGAATTTGAGATGAAATACCTTGGCCTAATGCACTATTTCTTAGGTCTTGAGGTATGGAAAAGTCCAGAGAGGATCTTCCTTAACCAAGGGAAGTATGTAGTCAAATCTTGAAGAGATTCGACATGTTAGAGTGCAAGCCCATGAATACACCCATGGAAACGAAGTTGAAGCTGTTGGTCGATACTTCGTCAGAATTGATTGATGCCACATTGTATAGACAGATTACTGGATCGCTAATGTACCTGATGAACACCAGACCAAATATTTGTTTTCCAGTGAACACTTTGAGTCAGTTTCTGGTAGAACCAAGACATGTTCACCTTGTGGCTGGAAAACATGTGATGAGGTACCTTAAGGGTACATTAGATTGTGGTCTCAATTATGATGGAGATCATGATTTCACATTGAGTGGGTACACTGATTTAGATTGGGAAGGAAGTGTTTCTGACAGGAAAAGAACTTCAGGATGCTGTTTTAGTTTGGGATCATCCATGATATCGTGGCAGAGTAGGAAACAATCCAACATTTCTCTCAGTATAGTGAAAGCAGAATACGTTGCTGCATGTTCTTCCAGCTGCGAAGCTATATGGCTTCGAAAGTTGCTGACCGACCTATTTGACCTAGAGATGGAAGCAACCATGATCTTATGTGACAACTAGAGCTGCATAAAGATGACAAAGAATCTTGTATTCCATGACAGGTCGAAGCACATAGAGATTCGTTATCATTACATTCATGACATGGTGCAGAGAGGAGGCTTAAATCTCCAGTACGTTAGCACAGATGAAGAGGTTGTTGATGTGTTGACCAAGCCTCTATCTTGTGTAAAGTTTGATCACTTTCGAGATAAGATTGGTATAGTCCGAAATGACGTTCCTCAAAAGGGGGAGTAGTTGTTGTGATATGACTAGTACTGAGCTTCCAGCTTGATAGTTGTGACATAAATCCAGTCTAGTATCTTGCTTCTAGCTTAAGTGTTGTGACGTAAAGAAAGACGATGAGATGATACTAGTACTGTGATTCCATCTTGATAGCTGTGACGTAAATCCATCCTAGTATCTTGATTCCAACTTGAGTGTTGTGACGTAAAGAAAGACGATGAGATGAGACTAGTACTATGCTTCCAACTTGATAGCTGTGACGTAAAGCCAGTCTAGTATCTTGCTTCCAGCTTGAGTGTTGTGACGTAAAGAAAGATGATGAGATGAGACTAGTATTGTGCTTCCAACTTGATAGTTGTGACGTAAATCCAGTCTAGTATCTTGCTTACAGCTTGAGTGCTGCGACGTAAAGCAAGACGTTGAGATGAGACTAGTATTGTGCTTCCAGCTTGAGAATATGTGATGTAAATATAAACTAGTATCTTGCTTCCAGCTTGATTGTTGTGACGTAAAGAAAGACGAGTACTGAGCTTCCAGCTTGACAGTTGTGACGTAAAGCCAATCCTGTATTATGATGATGAGCCAGCCTTGTGCTGTGATGATGATGATGTATTAGTTTTATACTAATTCATATTGATGCAGATGATGATTGCATTCCTTTGAGAATGACGATGTTACCGATGAAGAAAACTTCTGATGATTTATAGATATGACAGTCAGTGTTCCAAGATGATATTGATGATGTTGTCCTCCTGATGGTGTTGATGATAAAGGCCTCTCTCTCGTCTAATGTTGTTGAAGAATACCCTTCTTGTTAAGGGGGAGTGTTGAAATAATGTAACTGCAAAGTGTATTGTAATTATTATTTGATATATTATTCATTGGATCAATCCCCATTATGGATTGATCATGTCAGCTACTATAAAGGACCAAATCCCCTTGTGCAGATTGGTCATAATGTAATTGTAATAGGAAGAAAGAGAATTCGGCCCCAGAATATATTAAAGAAGCCCCAAAATATAATAAAGGTGGTTATAACCACCCAGAAGAAGAAGTTGGCCTTGCTAGTGAAAAGACACTTCCACACATGCCAGACTTGTATAAATAAGGAGGATAACGCCTCACTTAGACACACACTCACGTGTTCATCGAGAGACAAGTTTCAAAGCTGCAGTTGGAGAAGAGAGAGAGAGAGAGGCACATCTTTGGGAGAGGATTTTTTGTACTTGTTTGAGTTATCTCTTGGCATTGTATTGGCTATCTATATTAAGGAAGTTTTGTTGGGTTTTTTGCCCCATGAGGGTTTCCCAAGATAAATGATGTGTCTCTTGTGATTGTGTATTTCTCAATGATCCTATCTTATGCTATTGTTATCTATTGAAATGCAAATAAATCTAATAATAGCTTAAACCTTAACACTCCTTACCCTAAACGACTCAATGAGGAGAAGGTGAAAGGTCATCTCATCCAATGGTTGAGATTAGATGAGATGAGTGGTGGAGATTAAATCACTTAACTCACCTGCTTTCCCTAAGTTCAAAAAGTCACCTTTTAATTTACATCTCATAAATTAAATGACTAGGGTCCACATTAGGAATTTTCTCACCCCTTAGGCACCTAGGTGATGATAAACACTTGCCTAGGTACTTTTTAATTATTTTTAACAATTTACTTGTATTTTTCCTATCAATGAGTCCCTTGGGTTCCCGGTAGTGAGATTCATAAATACTTGTGCCAAGAGACCTTGATAAACGAATGGTGCAAATCGATGGACTGAGGATAGTGAAAGGGGAACATTCCTTGGGTCAATCCCGATAAAAAAATGATACATTCCTTGGGCTAGCCCTGATAAACGAATGGTACATTCCTTGGGTTGGACAGGTCAAAAGGAAAAGAGTTGGTGTAAATTGGGTTAATTGTAGGAGAATTCCAGTGGTTTATGTATATTTTTTGGGCTAGAGTGACTATATATGTGTGTGTGTGTTTTGGGCCAGGGTTCCTATGTATTTATGATTTTAGGGGCCGAAGTGCCTATTTATTTGTGGTTTTGGGGACATAGTTCCTTGTATTTATATTTAGGTTGGAATTCCTATGTGATATTAAGCTGAAGAGCCTATATGGTTATTAAAGGCCAGAGAGCCTAGTTGTAATTGTATGAACACCATATGGTGTTGTGCATTGATTATAGTGAAAAAATAAGGGGGAGGGGAATGTAACATCCTTGGTTTTAATACCCACAAATTGTAATGTAATTGTATAAATGTTAATTAGGTTGGTCATCTGATATTATTAGGCAAAGAGATCATGTTGATTAATATGGTCAGGGGCCAAATTGTATATTATGAAAATTGAAATGATTAATAGAAGTAGTGGTCGTTGGTTGCGATACGAGAGGGATACAAATGATGGGGGGATATGATTCCATAGTAGGGAGGGGTCCAAGGGGGATCTATTCATGGGTATTAATCCAACCCCCATTCCCGAATTATTATCATTGTGTAAACCTTCTATTTGTTGTTGAGTGTTCCCAAAGACAATAATTTATTTCATGTAAGAGGGTGGGTGCGAGGATTCACATCCCATAGTTATTGGGGAGCATGGGGATGAAGTACAATTAACATTGGGCAGAGTGAGAAGTCAATTGTCTTAGGGAAAAGGAAATTTGTATGGCCAAAGAAGATGGTTTTTGCATGCAGATTTTTGGGCAACAAGGAGGAGTTGAGTGTTGGGAAGAGCACCAACCATGATATTCTTGACGGAATCCATTATTTGGCTATGTATTATGATGGAAATGAGGTTGGTGTGCCTGTAAAACAAGTCGTAATCTTATAGTATGTTTTCTGTTGGGGAAATGGCTCAAGAACCTTGTGAAGGTTGGTGTGAGAACTCTTGAAATAGATGAGAGTTCATGAAGTCCCTATCTTAGATATTCCTAGCCAACCAAGTGCACTGGAAGCCCTGATAAACGAATGGAACATCCTGAGGGAATGTGAGCACTGAACGAGGTATATTCCTTGGGTTGTGTAGGTTGTGGGGAAAATAAAGAGTTGGTGGATTGGAACTGATGTAGGAGTAGAGCTTGGGTTTTGGGGTTGCTGAGAGTGGAGAGTGGACAACTATAGGGCCAGATATCCTTGTAGACTCATAGCCTCATCTCAGAGGTGGCCTATTGTAGATATTTGGAGCAACAATGCCTAAGGTTGGGATTTTCATATTTCGTATGCAACCAGTTGGATTATAGTTATAAACATATAAGTGTTTTGTTGTTTATTTATGATTATTCTGTTGTGTAAATGTTTTATTTGAATGATGGGTATTTTTTTTGAGCATATTGGGTGCATTCATGTTTCTTTTATAAAAATTGAAGATGCATGGTTAAAATAACATGTTGTTTATCTATAAATTTTATGGGCTTGCTACCCCTTGGTTTTTTGTTATATGTATGGGGCATTTTTTTTAAATTTGTTTTTAGGAGGCTAAGTTGTTTTTCATAGTGATGAGACTTAGCTTGGATGGATGGGTATGTTAACTTGCTACATTACATTGGAAATTTTTTCGTTGATTGTTATATGAGAAAAATAATTTAGTGTAGAGCCAAAAATAATTTCCATTCTCCTTATCTTATCTGGAAGAACACCTTTGTCTTCCTTGGACCTGCTAGAGTGCAGAATGTTGGAGGCACTCCTATACATATTCAACCTTGGGTGGAGGAACTTGGATCCTAGTTTCAGGACCATGTCGCATCTGTTACAGGTTGTAACCAACCCCTTTTTCTATTATTAATGAAAGAACTCTCATTCTCATATGATTCTTTGTGTTAATTTATGATTCTGATGATATTATGTGTATGTTATTTTGAATATAACATTGAATATGAATTGATTACATTAAGTTAGTTAGAGGATAACTATTTTCTTGCAGTTGCATACTTCTTTGTCTGCGGGACTTTTAGAGGGTTGTTGTGAAGGAATTCCATAGCGAAAGACATCAAGTGGGATCTACTTCAAACGTAGGATTCCAGGTGCGTTCTTCTTCCATTTTTCTGAAAGTTAGTTATTGTAGGTGGTTATTCCTAATTGATTTTTTAATTAGAGTCCGAGAGAAGTTTCCTTGAGTTCTAATCTATTTTGGTTATAACCCAAAAACCATAGGAAGAAATTTTTTGTAACAGTTCCCATCCATGATTAGGTTAGAAAAAATATTGGTTGGATCAATGGTTGAAGGAGGAAAAACTTGGGCTATGGAATCCAAGCCAATAGAAATCTCAACCAACAATAATGTAATATTATTCAATGCATCACAACCATCTTTCCATCCATACTTTGGCTACAAACAACCTTGGTTGGGTCAAATGTTGAATGAGGTCAAACTTGCACTGTGGAAATCAAGCCAATAGAAATCTCAACCAACAATGAAATGACATAAAAAACAATTCTTGAATAAGCCTTTAAACAACATAAACAACTAGGAATTTTATGACCATAATATACAATGGTGATTTCCAAAATCAAATGAAAACAATGTTTTCAATATAGGTACATATTCACAAATATATCACATTAAAGGAAAATGGGACCTAATGTTGAGCAGGCCACCAGACGAGGTAGGTCATGGATTTAATGTCTAGGCAATCTAATCTTCAACAAATTTAATATGTTTCATTGCGTATTAAATTTTCCATTTTAAATTTAACATCCAGAACAAGATTCGAAAGGCCAAACCCCAATTAAACACCAAAAACACAAAGCTTAGTGAAAGGCCAAACCCCACTAGACCAATAATAAGAATACAATGTAACATTGGCAGTAACATTACCAATAAAAATACTTCCAAAATAAAATCACAATAATGTTTTTATAGGTTCATATTAAAAAATGTATCACATCAAATAAAAATGGAACTCAATGTAGAGAAAGATGCTAGACTGGACATGCCATGGGTTCAATTTCTAGCCAGTGTAATCTTAATAAAACCTACTATGCTTCATTTCAAACAGAATTAACTCAAACCTTTTAATCTCTAAAATCATAACTTGGTAGAGTGCACAAATAAACATACCTTAAAATACTATGCAAATTTCTCGAACTAGACTTTGAAAATACAACTTTCAAATAAGGAGATCAATACTTTTCAACAAGAGCCAAAAGGTCAAGCCCCATCAAAACACACAGAACATTGAGCCACAATGAAAAGTAAAACCCCTCCAAAACACACAGAACACCCATGACCACTAACACCGCCACAAGTAGGAGCAATGCCGAGAAGAATACTCTAGAATGAAAGATTATTCAATGTGAAGAGCACACCAAGAACCTTTATTGTAAAAGGCCAAAATAGGACCACAACTCTTACACTACCAAACCATTTCCAAGAACATCTAGATCAAGATCCCAAAGGCCAATCCCCAACACAACACCAAGAAGACGATTCCACGACAAAAGGCCAAACCCCACCAGAGAAACAACAAGAATACAACATGGAACCCTAGCATAAACATAGTCTAGAATAATGCTCCAAACATAGACACATAAATTGACTTAGTTAAAAGAAACCACTTTAATTGCCTCTATGGTGAAAGGCCAAACCATATCACAACACCTAGAACACCCATGACCACCAACACCACCACAATCCCTAACCATTGCTACATCTCTTACACTACCAAACCACTACCAAGAACATCCAGAACAATAGTTAAAATCCCAAACCCCAATTAAAACACAAAGAAGACAAAGAACACTCTAAATGAAAGCATAATGGAACCCTAGTTCCAACACTACCAATATGAACACTCTAAACACATGCAAAATAAACAATGCAAAGGTATTTCAATCCTTAGAGTTATATCCATAGTAGATTTATCACCCTACTAGTACCAAACCATTGTCAAGAACATCCAAAACAACAACCAAAAGCCTAAACCACACCAAAACACTAAGAAGATGAAGAACACTCCATAAGTAGGCACAATGGAACCCTAGCACCAATGCTACCAAGAAAAGCACTCTAGATGTAGTCACAATCAACCATGCACAATCAATGCCCAGAGTTAAACCCACAATAGTTGCATACATTAGCACACTTATCACCCTATTGCCATAGTCTAGGATCCAAATCCCAAGTCGAACATCATGGGCAACAGAAGCAATAAATATTTCAAAAATCCAAAGTCATAAATATAGAGAATACAAACTTTTCCAAATAGTGGGTTTTAGAAGAAAATTTTTGGGTGTATGGGAGGGTATTACTTGAAAAGAAATAATAAATATAGACCATGACATTTTTTGTTTCATTTGCATCTCTTCAGTGTTTGTCAATATATAAGGATAAAAGGAAAATATAAAACTAAGTTGTTATCAAAGTTTGATATGCTCATTAATGTATGAGGAGAACCATTTTATTTATTTTATTCTTCCTCTAAATACTTTCTTAATAGATGCCCATCTAGATTTCAATATTAATGAACTTACCCTACTACATGAACTAATCAATTTTAAAATGTTTTGTTGATAATGTTAGATATGAACCTTCAACATGTTTGAAAAGACAAACTATTATCAATATTCATCATAATAATAATGACATACTTTTGGGGTGGCAGGTGCGGGTGGGGTTCTCTTTAACCTAGGAGGGAAACTAGAATGATATTATGCTTGGATTCTAGGAATACTCTCCAATAATATTGCAGAGGCCTATGCCCTTTTCCAAGGAATCACACTAAACACTTTCAAGAAAGTCCCAAATTTGATAGTGGTTGGGGATTCTAAAATTGTCATTAGACATATGGTTTTGGGAAATAATCCACTAGATTGTAGGCTTGTATTTGTGCTGGCAAGAACGAGACAAGCCTTAGTGCATCTTCCAAGAGTGCAATCCTTTCATGTGCTTCGTGAAAACAATCGACTTGTGGATCACTACACAAATAAATCTACATTTGCAAAATGGGGGGATATTATTATTAATGGTAAGATCCACTATCAACCTATACCATGACAAAGAGTTGGGAGTGTTGTGATGGCTCTAATATTACACACTCCACTAGCCTCAACATTGCAATTATGAATCTATATGCCTATGTTCGCACGATAAACATAGGAATAAGGGCATGGCTTCATTTGACTCTTCTCTGCAATTTGGTTTCTTTGGTCCACGGTTTCAATCAGGGAGGCCAATCTTGGCACTTGACTTAGTGGAAATTGGTCTATTAGAGAAATCTCTAGCACTACAATCGATTGACTCTAGGATTACATCTCTATGGGATTTGTCGTTCTTGGGTCTTTGCCTCTCAACTACGGGTAAGAAACACGACTCTTCATTCACTTTGTGTCTATTTGATTCTGTTGGGTGTACCTATTTTGGTTTAAATTTGGATTTTCCAATGGTTTTAGTGGATTTGGTGGTGTTTGATGTGGGGAGTTCCACCTCTTTTTCTATCCCCTCTATTTGTCTCTCTGGTATTCCACCCTCTAGTTTATTGGTTATTTCCATACTGGTGGTTTTTCTTCTCAAGTTGGATGTTGTAACATACCCAATCCCCTAAGTAACTTTTAAGTGAATGTGGTATTAAAATTTCGTTCCCCTTAACCAACTCCAAACTTCCTTTCAAGGAACCATCGTCTTCTACTCGTCAATAGATTTCCAACGACTGTAATTTTTCTCAAAATGTAGCCCTGGATCGGAAATTATGGCCTCTCAAAACGACTATAATTTTTCTCAAAGTGTAGCCCTAGGATGTAGCCTTGGGGGAATGGACCCCTCTTTCTCTGGAAAAATGCATCCTAGTGATTCCACCATTGGAATCAGATGAGATGTGTCTCAAAATGACTGCCTTGGTTTACTGTGAAATGGGTCGGAAGGGTTTCCCTGAATATGGCCTGATGCTCGCTCTGGAACCCCAAATGTATCCACCAAAAGTGTCGCATGTCCAAGTCTAGAAAATGTGCCCCAGTTGATTCCTCTGTCGGAATATGATGAGGAACTAGGCAAAAGATTCGCCTTGCCTTCCTCTCAAATGGGTCGGAGGGAAATCTCGAAATTCTCCCTAGATGGGATAACTCGAATAAAAACCCTCTTAGAAGCTGCGCCCTCACTCTGAATGAATGCGCCCTTGCTACTGAACACTGTGTAACTGCTACTGAAGAATGATGGAAGACCTGAATGATCTCCCCGATGACTAGGGTGTGTCTCTCAACACCAAAATCAACCAACTGGTGTCTTCCTCCTAGAATCCACTGAACTATCTCTCCTGAGATGTGCCTCTTCTCCTCAATGACAAGTCATAATCTGCATAATGTTGAATTAGGTCATTGACCCATCCTTTATATCTTTCCAAAACCCTAAATCATGCTGAAACCCTAATTCACTGTTGAATTCCAAAACCCTAAATCACTGTTGAAACCCTAATTCACTGTTGACTTCTATTTTTAGCTCATAATGACTTAAACGTGCTTTTAACCCTTTTTAGCTCAATGTCACTTTCTGAATATAACACATGTGACTGGAGTGACCTCTAGTAACCATGTTTACCCCTCTTTGGTCCTAGATATAGTCTAACGGGGTGGTTTAGACCATTAAGCCTCCTCTCTGGAGCTCCTATTTGGAAAGGGACATTACAGTCCTCCCTTCCTGAAATTGCTTGTCCTCAAGCAATACTAGTCCAGGGTGCTACAACACCTGCTCGCTCTCCCAAGTAGCGTCCTCTACTAGAATCCCTCTCCATCTAATCAAACACTCTCTGATGACCCTGCTCCTCAATTTCCACTCCCGGAACTCCAAAACCTCCTCCGGAACTAACTCCAACTGTCCCTCCTCATCCAACAGGGGAAGCTCCTTTGATGTGCTAATGAATTGTCCCACTGCATTTTTTAGGCAAGACACATGGAACATGTTATGAATATTGCTCCCCTCTGGAAGCTCTATCTTGTAAGAAACCTTGCCTAGTCGGCGCATGATCCTGTAAGGACCATAAAATCTGGGCTTGAGCTTCTCAACCCCACTTTTCTTCAGAGATGTCTGTCTATAGGGTTGGAGTCTCAAGAAAACCAAATCTCCAACCTCAAAGCTGCGCTCTATCCTGTGCATGTCCGCACTTATCTTCTGTCGGTTTTGCGCCATTTGTAGGTTCTCTTTCAACAACTTGAGAATCTTCTGACTCTCTATGATCCAATCCTTGGCCTTGGGATATCTACTCTCCCCGAAGACCAAGTCTACCAAAGTGGGAGCATCATATCCGTACAATGCTCAGAAGGGTGTCATACCAATGGACATGTGGAAGGTGGTGTTGTAGCAATGTTCTCTTAAATGTAACCACTTTACCCACATTCTCTACTGTCCTCCTACATAGTTCCTCAAATACCCTTCAACCTACTTGTTGACAATCTCGGTCTGCCCATCTGTCTGAGGGTGATAGTTGGTGCTAGGTGTCAACTCTGTCCCCACCAACCGAAACAACTCTCTCCAAAATGTCCCTATGAACCGACTATCCTTGTCACTGACGATGTTCTTCAACAACCCATGAAGTTTGAAGACCTACCTGAAGAAAATATCGGCTACCTAACCTGTGTTGTACTTTGTCGGTATGGCGTAGAAGTGAGAAAACTTGGTCAATCTGTCGACCACTACATAGATACAGTCCTTACCCTGGACCTTGGGTAGACCTGTGATGAAGTCCATAGATAT
>JZKD02S0856964.1:104631-115206 GCA_000966675.3 Picea glauca
AATGAACCTTTGCTGCAACACGAAAATCTTTGCTTATGATGAGAGTGCTTTAAAATGACAAAATAATGATTTGAAAATATTAAGTGGATAGTAGTGAGGTTCACATTGGCCGCATCTATTTGGTAATGTTTTAAATTTTAATATTTAGAAAAGTAAAAAATTTTAAAATTTATTTTTTTATTTTAATTTTTAAATTATAAAATTAAATTATTTTTTAATATTGTAATTTTATTTATATTTAATTTTATTATATTTATAGGATTATTTTAATTTAAAAATAATTTAATTTTTTTTTTTTTTTTTATTATTATTATTATTATTATTATTAGCAAAGTTTGAATAGTGAGATAATTGAATGAGAAAAAAAATACATTAAATTGTAAAAAAATATTTAGTTTATATTAGGAGTAATGAAAGGAGTTAACAATTTGAGCAAATAAATTTTGCAAATATGGAGAGGGTTTAACCATGATTCAAAGTGTGTATAGTGAGATATTGATTTTTTAGGGTTTGTATAATGATGATGATGATGATTAACGTCCACTAAGACCTAATTGGTCTATCAGATCTTAAGAGAGCAAGTGATTACTTGTAATTCTTATTTTTAAACCTTTTTAATATTTAATGTAAAATTGAGGAAACCCTAGTGCACCGAAGAACCCTATCACGTCGAAGAACCAGGACCCGTGTCTGTATGCTGCGTGCTCTGCCGTCAGAGCACTGCCACCTGCCTTGCAGCTCTGCAGTTCTGCGCCTCACGAGATTCTTGCTCTACTCACAATGAGCACGGGAGAGGGGGGGAAACCCCCCTCGTATAGCGACATGGCCGCAAACGACAGATCTGGCACCCGTGCTAAGAGGCCCGCCTTCGAGCCGCCGATGCATCTGAGGGAGCATCTTTTTACCCAGGAACAAAGTCTTGGCAAAGAAATGGAACTCGAACCCAGCTCATCCCATCCACAAGCTTCCAAAAACTAGCTGCCAGGTAAGTGTATTCCACAAATGGAAAAACCTCCTCTTTATCATATCAAATCGACAAGGGTGGGGGAACACACCCAGTTTATGATGGACCACGCACTAATAGGTAAATTCCTGGGACTATGGCCTACCGAGAAAGACCTCACTCGCTGGATAAAGGACTGGTGGAACCCTAAAGGAGATTATGAGGTACAGCTTAGCTCTAAGGGCTTTTTCACAATTATCCTGTACAACCTAGAAGATAAGGATAGAATATTCGACAACGAACCATACTTCTATAATTCAGCAGACCTATTTCTAAGGTTCTGGACTGACAGATTCAGTCCAGAGCAAGAGGACTTCTCAAGAGCCCCGGTCTGGATACGGCTATACTCCCTACCCCAGGAATTTTGGCTGGAAGAAATACTAATGGGTATAGGCAATACGGTGGGACAATACGTCAAAGCCTCAGAAGCCACGAAAATAAGGAAATACACCTCATACGCCCGTATCTGCATTTACATGGACATCTCGAAAGCTCTACCGGGATCCATCACACTGGAATACCAGGACGAGGACTGGAACCAGACAATTGATTACGAACACATACCCTTTCGATGCAGAAAGTGCCACGAGCACGGCCACTTGTTCAGGGACTGCCCCTTGAATGCCTCAGCCCCTAAACCAGTTGAAGCCAAGCAGAAGGACAGCTTTACCAACGTCACAGGAAGGCGGAAGAACACGCAAAAAAAAACAGAACCAGAGCTCAGCCCCGAAGGCCTCTTTCAAGAATTCCTTTGAGACTCTCAATCAGATACAGAAAGAAGCAGAATCACAGAACCCCCTCCAAGCATCAATGCAGGCGAAAGGTAAAAGCCCCGAAATACCACACACAACTCATCCAAAGGCAACCACTCAGTCAACACAATCCGGCAGGGATGAAGACACCAATATGCTTATTGATGGAACATATCTGGCAGAAATAGACCTAGAAAAATTGGAGGAAGCCCTCAACCAAAGGGATCTGCAACATATTCCAGTAGAACAACTCAGGAAAGTGCACAAAGTGTTTACTGACTCCACGACAGGCTCCATAGCTAGGTTGGGCATCTCGTCAGATCCCAACCCCGAGCCCAAAAAATCCACCAAGGAAAGCAAGAGGCGAGGACGCAAACCAACCCAACAACTCATTAGGGAGGCAGGGCACTTAATGATCAACTCGGGCCAGATACAGAGGTTATCAGAGGGATATCTCCACCCCCCCCACCATCCTCATGATGAAGACTATATATTGGAACATTAGAGGTCTTAATGGAAGATCCAAGCAACGGATCCTCCGAGAATGTATTAAGACAGAGAATCCAGATATATTACTATTGCAGGAAACCAAGTGTGCAGGATGGGAGGCGGAAAGTATTTTTAGGAGCAGCTGGAGAGATGGGGAATTCCTCTTTCAGGACTCCGTAGGCGCGGCTGGAGGACTGGCTATCCTCTGGAACCCGCACACGGTCACTCTGATTCACCCCCCCTCCACAAAAGACACCCTAACAGCTCACTCCAGAGCTACAGCCACTTCCAAGGAAGGGGCCATCACAAATGTCTATGGCCCGCAATCTATCCAAGACAAGGAGAGCTTTATACAAAACCTCCACTATGTTCAAACCCTGCTACACACGCCACACTAGATCATTGGAGGCAACTTCAATATGATCCTAACTCTGGAGGAACTAAACGGCTGGAGCAGGACAGTGGTAAGTTCAAAACCCTCATAGAGCAATTAAATATGGTCGATATGGAAACTCGGAATGGAATTTTTACCTGGTCCAATAAAAGAATAGGGCACCAGCATGTGGCCTGTAGGCTGGATCGCTTTCTAGTGATAGAAGCACTCCTTGAAAGCGACCAGGAAATGGAAGCAAATATCATACCAAAATCAGGGTCGGACCACTGGCCCATAGTCTTTTGTCTGGACCCGGGATTCCCCACCAGGCCCAAGCCCTTCCGTTTTGAAGAGTTTTGTCTTACTCACCCAGACTTCAACCAGCTGGCACACACTTGGTGGGCCCAAGCAGAAATTGATCATGGCACTCATATGTACAAGTTCCAACAGCACCTCAAGAACTTCAAACCACACCTAAAGAAGTGGAACAAGTCCACCTTTGGAAACATCCTTCTCAGGAAGAAGGAAATTGAGAGCCAACTCGAAGAACTTCAACGAACATTCATAATAGGGAGCCAAACTCAGAACTTGGCAAAGGAAGAGGAAGGACTAATGACGGATTTAGAAGCTTGCAAAGAACAGGAAGAAATCCTCTGGAGGCAAAAGTCCAGAGTCCAGTGGCTAAAAGAAGGGGAGCGCAATACAAAATTCTTCCATAGGGCGATGACGCATCGCAGATATATCAATCGCATCACCCAGCTGGAGGATGATCAGGGAACCCCGATAAGAGATCATGATCAAATAGCGGAAGCACTCACCTCCTTCTACCAAGATCTCCTCATAGAGACCAATACAAACAGGGAAGAATCCATCCAAAAAGTCACTCGGAACATACCCAAGCTGATCAGCTCTGAGCAGAATACAGCACTGACAAGGCCTATTACTCAGTCTGAAGTGGATTCAACAACAAAGGACATGCCTCCGGGTAAGGCACCAGGCCCTGATGGATTCACAACATATTTCTTCCACTACTGTTGGGACATGATCAAGGAAGATGTATGGTTGGCAGTAGAAGAATCTAGAACATCCGGTCAAGTTCTCTCCGCTTTAAACGCGACCTTCATCACTCTCATCCCCAAGGAGGAACGTGCCACTAACCCGAAGTAGTTCAGACCAATTTCCCTTTGCAATGTCATTTATAAAATAATCACAAAGGTTATTTCTAATCGCCTCAAGCCGATCCTGCCAACCATCATCTCCAATGAGCAATCTGGCTATGTGGAGGGCAGACAAATCATGGACAGTGTCATACTGGCCAATGAGGTCATCCACTCCTTAAAAACAAGCAAAATACCAGGTATGCTTATCAAACTTGACCTCTCAAAAGCTTTTGATAGATTAAGTTGGCAATATCTACGGTCGGTTCTGGAATCCTTTGGCTTCTCCAACCACTGGGTCGATTGGATTCTCAAGCTCACCTCTTCTTCCTTCTTTTCAATCCTTGTTAATGGCACTCCCTCCCGACCTTTTCGCTCCACTAGGGGTATCAGGCAAGGAGATCCCCTTTCTCCTTTTCTCTTTGTTATCATGGTGGAGGGCTTAGGTTGCTATCTCAAAGCGGCGGTCCTGGAAGGCTCACTCACTGGACTGCCACTCCACAACCTACACCCAACACCCTCACATAGCCAATTTGTTGATGATACACTCCTCATGAATACCCCCACGGTCAGAGAAGCCACCAAGCTCAATTCAATCCTATCTGACTTCTCGAATGCTTCTGGAATGCTGCTTAACCTGGACAAATCCAAACTCTATTTCTTTAATACACCTGCCACTATCCAGGCTCACCTCTCAGGACTTCTTGGCATTTCCAGAAGCTCCCTCCCTTCCACTTATTTAGGCATTCCCTTAACCAGAGAGTCTGCGAAATCCATCTCTTGGGATAGCTTGCTATTATCCATTTCCAACAGGCTGAACAATTGGACCTTCAGACCTCTGAACATTGCTGCCAGACTAGTCCTGCTCAAGTCAGTTCTCCAAGCTCTGCCCACTTATCTTTTTACAGCATTGGCCGCACCCGCCTCGGTCATCAAGGCTATCAGGAGCCTTCAACGCAATTTCTTGTGGAAGGGAAGCCAGAACAATAGGAAATGGGCTCTAGTTGGATGGGACAAACTTTGCAAACCCAAAAAGCAAGGAGGGTTGGGAATCCGAGACCCGGGGAAGATAAACCAAGTCATGGGAGCCAAGATGTGGTGGAGGTGGCTACAACACCCGCAAGAACTATGGGCAAAGATGTGGAAGCAAAAGTATGCCCCGAACGCTCAATCCAACCAATTAATAATATTTAATGAACAGATGCAAGTTTCCAACATTTGGAACACAGCCTGGCGAAATCGCCCCTTGATACAGCAACACGCCTTCTGGGAGATAAGAAATGGCGAAAGCGCACTTTTCTGGCAAGACTCATGGCAACAACTTCCCCCTCTTGATGATATGGAAAGCCTCCACACAGTCAAGCTAAAACTACAACAAAGCAGCTTCACAAAGGTTAAATATTTTTGGATCCCAACTCAAGAAAGGCAACCCTGGAGAAAATGGAAAACCAGTAGAACAAAGCTACAGATTATGGAGGAGATCGACCTTCTACCGTGGTAGGACTGCATGCAATACCAGAAAATTCCAAGTAAAGAAGGACCGGATGTTCTCAGATGGGGACACTCCACCTCTGGCATTTTCTCGGTCAAAGAGGCTTACCATTTACAAGAAAATCCTCCAAGCCAGATCCCCGAAACAATTTGGAGCAGAGTCTGGCAGCCTTTTCTCTGGCCCAAGGTCTCCTTTTTTCTATGGCTCACAGCTCAAAACCGTATCCTTACTTGGGACAACCTCCACAAGAGAGGCTTCACAGGTCCCTCAAGGTGCACCCTCTGTTAGCAAAACGAGGAAACCATGGAACACCTCCTCAACCACTGCCACTACAGTCAACAGATTTGGGATTGGGGAGCCCAAGCCATGCGACGATCCCAGCGGCATCGAGGTAGCATACGGGACACTCTAGTAAACTGGGAAATAATATCCTTCCACAATCCAATTCTCCAGCACATCTGGCAACTTCTCCCGAGCTTCACGCTATGGTCAATCTGGAAAGAAAGAAATAAGAGAATTTTCAACTCTAGACAGGCCCCCCCTACCACTACTTGGGAAAGGGTTAAACGGCTCATCCGTGAAACCATTCACAACAAGTCCTGGCTACATGAAGACACGCAATGCAAGCCCGAGGAAAAGATCATTCTGGAAGGTTGGAACTTGCAATTATGCATGCAGCCACAGGGGAGGCACAAAAATGGGAAAGACAACAGTTCCACGAATTGGACCCCACCCCCCCCTGATTTTTTCAAGCTCAACTTCGATGGGGCCTCTAGGGGAAACCCTGGACCTGCCAGATTCGGAGCCATCCTTCGGAACCACATGGGCAAGATTACTCATATGATCGCTGGATTTTTGGGTGAAAATACAAACAACGTGGCAGAGATTACAAGTCTAGTAAAAGGCCTCCAAACAACTGTTCAACAACAGTATCATCAGCTGGTCATTGAAGGAGACTCCCAAGTAATAATCCAGCTCATTTCCAAAATCCTTCACGGCAAGCCCCCCTGGCGGATCTCCCCCAGCTGGAGACTCTCCGGTCTTTTGGAGGACTTTGGCGATCTTATCAACTCCAATCTCACCCTAATCCCCTCTCATGTTAAACGAGAAGCCAACAAGGTTGCGGATCACCTGGCAAACACAGGGATTGATGCAAAAGCAGAACTCATATATTGGCAGGCCCACGTCTCTGAAGAAACAGACCTCTCCAGGCAGTGCAAAGGCCTTGCTTGCAGAGACTTCCTAGCCCTGGATGGGGTGACACGTAGTCCTAGGGATACAAGTGGATTCGCACTCGGCCCAGGCATAAATGCTGATGGCCGCCACCCACGAGTATGTATTAACGATGGGGGACGACCATCACTGTAGTTGCAGGACGGAGGGACCTTTCCCTCGAGCGATCATTTACGACCTTAGTTTTCCCGGGATGGCAAGGGTTAAGTGTGAGCGGATGACCTCGGCTCTTGATTATTTGGTTTTTAATTTGCCCGGACAGAGCGGGACTGCACCTGCCTCGGCTTTGTTTATAGCTTGGACGCTCTGGTGCGGTCCAGCATTCATCATGCCACGACATTCTGCATTTTCACTGCATTTATTTCTAACTATAACGAGACAGAGCTCGCTTGCCCGTGCTTCGCACCTGCAACTGCTCTCGCCTTGGTTCATCTGCCTTCACCTGCAATTGCTCTGCTCCTTCACCATGGCTCGAAAGAGAGGAAGACCTCGCCGTGGCGTGGCCTGGGAGGCACATAAGGCGCAGCGACGTCGAAAGGAGCAATTGGAACGCGCCTTGGCTCTAGCGACATCAATTCTTCATAAGAAAGCCAAAGCAGAGAAATTGGCACGACTTGCCACCATTGCCGAGCCTGGAGTTGGATGCAGCCGAGACGTCAAGAAGAATGCGCCGGGAGCCATGCAGGAAGTTGGTATTGAGGAGGAGTTTCCCCCATGCATAGTGGTGGAAGACCCGTTCATGGAGGACCTGTCGATTATCGAGAAAACCCGAGTGGCGACCCATCGGGAGGAATGTAGACCCACTCCGACACTGGTAGACGACAGTCCCGGCTGTATTGTAGAGGAAATACCCTGGCCTGGTGACGACAATTGCAGCTGCCATAACACATAGGGGAACGAAGCAGGCACAAAGGGGGTAGAGGTTGATGTGGAGCAGAGGGCGTTCGATGCGGGTTCTGGAGTGACAGTGGACGTGGGTGGCAGCGTGCATGGTTCACTCATCCGGGAAGATCACCAAGCACTAATGTTCGACCTTTGTGGACACTTGTCTGACCTGGAGCATCGGGCCCTCCTCATGGGCCGGCGCATGGACATGCTCTTTGACGCATTTTCCAACGCGCCAGCCAAGCGAAAATGCCCCTTCTGCGTGCAAGCTTTTGCCATCCTGGCTGGGACCACGCGACAAACTGGCGAGGATGACAGGTCACCAGGCACCTAGGTTTTTTCATGCTCTCTTGGTTCCTAGTTTCATTATGTTACTGTTTTATGTGTACTTAGACCATAGACATCTGTCTTGGTTTCCTCCGGGCAGGACAGATGCCACTCTGCTTTTATGTTCTATAATGCTATTGCTACTCGCCCTCTATATATGCTGGTTTCCGATAATCGACAGCATTTTGGGTGATACCAAACCTACTCTTTTGTATACTCTGTAAAAGTTTTTGTCTATCTAATATAGCAGGTTCCACTTTTTTATTTAAAAAAAAAAAATATTTAATGTAAAATTTAAGCAAATAAATATTTATGAAAGGAGTTAAAAATTTGATATTTAATGTAAAATTTGAGCAAATAAATATTTACGAAAAGAGTTAAAAATTTGAGCAAATAAATTTGCTAAATATGAAAAGGGTTTAACCATGATTTAAAATGTTTAAGGGTTTGTATAATATTTTTAAACCTCTTTAATATTTAATGTAAAATTATTATTTATTAAATTTTTAAATATATTTTAGATTTTTAAATTTCTTAAATTAAATTAAATTTATTAAAATTAATATAGTTAAAATATTCTGCTGCTTTTATATCAAATTAGTTAAAATATTAAATTCAAAATTGTATTAAAACATAAAGCTTTAAATAACTTAAAATTCAATATATTCATATCAGATCTTAAAGATGTAAGTGAAATACAATTTTAAATAACTTAAAATTCAATATATTCATAAAAGATGTAAGTGAAGGTGCATGTAAATCATTGTGATTGTTGGGTGGAAAATACTTCCTAAAAATAGAAAAATAATTAATATGAAATCTTTGTTATAAATTTTATTTTTATTTATGGATTTGTTTATATATATATAATTGATTAATGGATAATTTGTTTATGGTGAAGAATATTTGTTTTTTTTAAAAGATTATAGATTCAAATCCAAAAAATAAAATATGTACATTTTTAATAATTTGAAAAATTTGTTAAAAAAATAAAATACTCATCTTGCTCAACCCTTCTTACATGTTTTACATTGCATCTACATACAGAAAACAGTGGAATAATTTGCAGACCAAAATTCCAAAAATGAGGTTTGGTCTACTTAGGGTATAAATTTGAAGGGCACAAGTAAATTTTTTTATGATGAATTTGTCTTTAAAATTTCCTTTTACTTGATGTTTGATATTTGTTTTTACCAGTCATTTAAATCAAGGCCAGATCACTTAACCAAATGCATTTTGATACCAGTTGTATTAAACTAGTCATTTAAATCAAGGCCAAATCACTTAACCAAATGCAATCTGATACTAGTTGTATTAAACTAGTAATTTAAATCAAGGCCAAATCACTTAACTAAATGCAATACCAGATATTAAACTAGTACAGCCACACAATTGTGATTGATGAAAGCAGATAGGTAATTTATATATTTAGAAGGACTTCCAAAATACTATTTAATTCAACATTTATTAAATTTGTTTATATTTAATACAAACCTTAACTTTAATATATAATAATAATAATAATAATAATAATCTATTTTTAAGGTTACGGCCAAGCCAACACATCAAATTGGTGTATGAGACCATAACCTTAATATAAACCTTAATATATAATTTTTGCAATTAGATAACTTTTTGCATTTACATTTTATAAGCATAATAAATCCCATCAATTATTTAAGAATGTTTGTTTACCTTTAATTATATTAAAGATTGCAAAATGTTAGTAATCATTTTGAAATCTATTAACATTCCATAATCTTTATTAATGTAAATGCCATCATTTACAATCTTTATTTATTTAATGTTAATCTTTGACAATATAATAAATGCATAGAATAACATCCTTGCATCCCTTCTCTCAAAAATTACATATCTAAACATCAAATATTATAGGATTATAAAAATATTTGGTACTGGATTACTTTAGTTTGTTAAACTTTGAGTAAATAAAATGTTAACTATTTTGAAAACCTTGGAGTTATGTATTAGGATTAGGATTTGTATTATTTATAAACAAATTTAATAGATGCTGAATTAAATGACATGCTCTAGGTCCTTGTATATATCTAAGTTGTTTATCAAGCATTCATCAGTTAGGATTAGGATTTGTATTATTTATAAACAAATTTAATAGATGTTGAATTAAATGACATGCTCTAGGTCCTTGTATATATCTAAGTTGTCTATCAAGCATTCATTAGTCACAATTAGATAATTGTTTTAGTATATAATTACAAAATATTTATTATATAAATATTTTCAATAATATAATACAATTAAAAATGTGTTGTCACAAAGGATTTCAATGAGTTTTGGTCAAAGAAAGAAAATAAGTGTTGGGTGGATCTAACCTGTACAAAAAAGATTTGGCCAAATAAAGAAAATAAGTGCTGGATGGATCTAAATTGCACAAAAGAGTTTTGGCCAAATAAAGAAAATAAGTGTTGGATGGATCTAAACTGGACAAAATTTTAAATTTATTAGGCCACGTGATCTAAGTACACAAAAATTTATTATATATTTCTTTGTTACGAGGCGACAAAGGTTTAGCTTGTAGTGACTAAAATAAAAAACCTGTAACGATCGAATGAATAAGCTTGGAGGAGGAGTTAGACGAAGAAACATCAAAAGTTTTTCTTTATTCAGATACAGTTATTCTCAAACTAAGCAATAGCAAATCAATCTTATTTATGTCCAGAGTGGCTCCCATAACTGCCAAGGATACCTAGTCTAAAACAAACACGTTTATATGGGTGTCTTCACTCTCCCATAACTGCAGAGGAACTCTGTTGTCTAAAACTGGCACGTTCATATGATTTTTGAGGAATTGAAAATTTGTAAAAAACACCTTGGACCGCTCC
>JZKD02S0856964.1:150010-168767 GCA_000966675.3 Picea glauca
TTCCATTAATTACAAAGAATCGTTTATGCAACTTGAAAATCAAGAATAGTAAAAACAAGAGAAATATCAGTTCTAGCTTTTGTTCTTGCAAGATTTCTTCTGTCAAGTAGCTGGGCGAATCCTCATTCCACTTGGTAACGACCTTCTTCTTCAGTCATTATGTTTCAGCAACTGTTCCTATCAATGGCTCCAGAGTTTCAGCAGCAGTAAAACAACAGTGTGTTACATTCCAATATTCTAGCGGCAGCATAACTATGAGCATCCTTCTTCCTCTGTTTCAGCAAACTGCAGTCTTCTACATTAATTGATCAGCATCATCCCGAAATAGGTTACACCATCCAAATTCACATGTAAGTTATGCATAAATATGATAAAGGAATTAATAGCTCGTACCTGTTTTAGGAATGAATGATTTTGCAATAAGGCTTAGAATATGATAGGATTAATTAGATAAATCATGAAGGAAAAAGGTTGAAAAATGATAGGAAAAAGGGCAATGTGGTCACCCAACATCTCCCCCCAACTGTGCATTTTGCATGTCCTCTTGCAATTCTTACTCACTCTAAATTTGAATCGGGCAACTGGCCACTCCAATGCAAATTGTTGAAACTGTAAGACCCTTCTGTCTTTTCTATTGCTTTCCTGAAACCATTTGTCTCAACAATCCTTTCCCAACACTGCTTCTCCATCTTCTTGGTGATTCTAAACTTTGGCTGATACTTTTCTAGAGGCATCCAGATGAAGGGAAAATGAAACTTCAATCCATATAGCACGCCATAGGATCATAAAACACATGAGAGGACATTTTTTTTGATGTATTGAAACAAAAGGACATGCTTCCTTCACCAGTGTTTGTTGTTCTTGCTCTACTTCTTCAATCTTGAGAATATTTTCAAATGAAATGACAGTAATGGGTTTGTCTACTCTCTTATGCATGTCAACAAAAATATTCACACATTCTTGAACATATTCAAATATGACTACCATATTATGTGCATCAAGGCTATCCTCTTGTTCATCAAACAATTCTGATTTGGTTTTATTAACCTTCTGGAAATTTGCTTGAGAACCGTCATTTCGACTTTCAAATGAATGAATGGAAATAAGTTCATGTTCATAATCTTCTTGTAAATGTGAAAAGCTAACAATATGCACTATTTCATAGTTTAAAGTTCCCATGGATACATTTTCAAAACCATGATCAAACAAAACCACTGCCTCTTCATTATCTTTTTGTATTTCTGATTAGAAAGTGGCATACATTGTTTTGTTGCTTTATTGAAACTTTGTGTTATTTGTTTGTTCACTGCTTGAAGTTCCCACATATGTAGTTTCAGAATCCTCATCCATGTTTAAGCCACTTAGAAATTGAACAACTACATCATTCTCAAAGGAAGAAAGACAACTTTGAAACACTTTGTTTTGCAGGAAATCTTGTTGTATATCTATATTAGTTTCAGAAGAAGGAAGATGACCTTTAACAACCATTTCTTGATCAAATCCATCTTCATTTTCAAGCCAGTAGTTGAGCACACGCTGCAAATCTGAACTGAGATAATCCTCCATGTGATTAGCCTCACGATCATTTAATGCATATGAAGGTTCTTGATCTTCCTCATTAACAAAAATTTTCCCATGTAAAGTGGTATTATGGCAGTTCGACTTTCTTGTTTCCTCTGTTATCTCATGATGTGCTCTCAACAATTCAAAGGAAGAAAAACATAATGGAAGATGGTTTTCATTCGCAAGTCCATCGTATTTTGGATATTCAACATCATATCTGGAATATTTATGATCTGGAACATTATGGACATTTTTCTTCAGCAATTTGAAAGAGGAAAAACACAATGGCAAGGTTCTTTCACCTGATTCAAAATCTTCTTCATTTTCTTTACTTCTATCACATGTGTTTTTTTCCATTTCTCTAGGCTATTGAACACACTCCCTTTCTGATTTCTTTTTGACCCGTGGTTGCAATTTCTTATCAAATTGTCCCAGTAAAACAATGTGATTTGGCATCAGCATATTCTCCTTTATTTCCACGATGACCTTAGAATTTTCTTTCAACAATTTAAATGAAGAAAAGCATAAAGGTAAAGAGTTCCCTTCAGTTGATTCAATACTTTCTTCTTTGTAATTGTGATATGTAGGTTGATTGCTCTCATTACACTACTGAAAAGGAACATTTTTTGATAGAGAAAATGTCGTTGGTTGTTCTAGGAAGTAAACATCATAATCATCATCATATTCATCATATATAGGCAAATTAACAACATATGTAATGTCATCTAACAAGAACAAACTTGGAACATCAACCTGCTCTTCAACAGATTGATTTGCAAACTCATCTTCTTGACTGTCTACAAATGAATAAATGAAACAATCAGCTCCATGCTCATCATGGGATGGATTAGAAGCTAAATTAGCACCTCCTTTTTCAATAAGTGGAATACAATCTTTTGCAAAGTCATTAGCATTGAAAACTTCAAGAGGACCCATGATATTATCATCTCTATGCTCAAGATTCCAATCGACTATTTTCTATTCATATTCACTTTCATGTTCTTGAGCATTCAACCCCTCATTTCCAATCCGTTCACATGCTTGGATATTGTGTTGAATCTCTTGAGCATCATTAAACATTTGTTTTAAGGACTTAGGTTTTCTTTCCATCAGGAGGAAAGACAAATCTGGATGAAGAGTAGTTGCATAATGGAGCATGGCAACAACTTCAATGGGTTGAATTTCTTTGGGAAAATTGTAATAGATAATGGAAAACCTTCTACTGAATATAAAAATAGCTTCATTGCTTTGCCTTTTTAAGGCATAGAACTCTGTAAGTTGTAGATCTAAACATTTCTTCCTGCCCCAAAACTTTAAAAAGACATTCTTCAATTCCTCCCATGAGCTGATTGTCTCTGGCTGCAAATGTTTAAACCGATCTTTGGTGTCCCCTTTCAAGGACTCAAAGAAGGCCCTCATACAAACATCATCATGGTCAATCTCAAACAAATCTATAAAATGCTCAAACCCTTGGATGTGTTTTTCAGCTGAGATGGCATCAGGTTCCCCATAAAACACAGGTAGGTACTTATAGTACTTTGGAGGAAAATCATGAAGGATGTGAGGTAATTTTAAGGGTTTGTATCTATGTCGAGTCTTGGAGGGTGTTGGATCAAGTACATGAGGTGAAATATCAGCCTTGGTTTCATGAGGCTCATCAACTTGGTCATGGTTATCATATGGTTCAGGTGTGAGATTTTGATCGAAGTCAGTAATAAATTGAGGAGATATTTGTATAATATTAAGAGGAGGATATGCAATTTCAGGATTATCATGATCATTATTTGCATGCAGTAGGTGAAGAAAAATTTGTCTAGCATGTTCAAGAAAAGACCAAAGGCAACTCATAACAAACAATAAAATGGCTTGGAAAAAATCCAATTTTAAGTACTTGTTTTCTTCCATGATGCCTTTTAATACCCCTGTCAAGGGATCTCATCTTCCAGTGGAGTCTCTGAATTACATTTGAAGCTTGAGTGGAGTTCCCAATAATGTTTTGGAAGATGGATTCTGCATTGAGAGTGGAGTCGCCATTGAAAATTTAAATTTCTGGATTCTTCTACCAGTGGAATCACCTTCAAACTGTTTTTTTGATGCGTGGAGTCTCTAGAGCAGGAATACAACCAATATGTGCCTAAGTGTTTGTTTCTCTCAGACCTTAGAACTCAACCATTTTGTTCTTTCCCACGAAATTTTTTTCAATTTCGTCCCCGACAACAACGCCAAAATGTTTGCACTCTGTAAATTTTGTCCGGCTAAATAAACAAATGATAGAGGTAACTATTTCAACCTACTTTAGAGATGAGAACTAGCCTACTCAACTCAGAGAGGGCTCTCTCTTGTCACTTGATATTTCTTTGGAAATCAATGTCTAGGTTTAGTTGGTTTTGGGGGGTTTTTATAAATTTGCTGGCTAGGAATAGGAGAGACACTCGGGGCTATGGAGTCAAACTTCTGAAAATGAATGAAAACACTGACTATCCAACAAAACTCTCCAGAGGATAAAGGATAAATGAGGCAATGAATTTGAGTTGTAAATAATATTTTAGCAGAGTGTAAGAGGAAAGAGTGAACACACAACTGCATCATAGCATTAATAAAATTAATTTTGAATTAGTTAAGAGGAAATATACATAGTTTAAAATTGCTTTAGCCGAGAGCATCACAAGATGAATTTTGGACCTTTGACTATCCAATTTAAACAGAAGAAAATGTGGATGGAATTAAAGAACACAAGAAATACATACAATGAAAGAAAACAAAACTCATACCACCACCATTAGAATCTGTTCATAGAGACTTCAAAAACTTCAGTGATATATTTCAGATTCAGTTCCATAAAATTACAACATTTTCCTGCTCCGAGGGAAGGTCCCTCTCCGGTAAGTCCAACCATTCATTTATCTTTGTGATAGTATATATAGATAAATTACATTCGAGATTTGAAACAAATCATTTTCTCCAACGTTCCAAAAATAGTTGTCAGTTACAAAAGAGTAACATACATCAACCTAGCTCCTATTTTCTAGGGGGCGTTATAAAACTGACATATCTAAGACTTTTCCTTGAAGACCACTTGTCAATATTATTACAAAATTATCTGACCCATACTAAATTAACCTGCAATCTATTTCAGCTTGGCGATTTCTTCCTTTAATGTATCAAGACAGGCAAGCTGGTTTTCTCCAATGCTTTTGACTACCTCAGCTTTTATTTCTATCTTCTGACGCTTTCTCTGTTTCCTCTTGACAACTCGTGTATGGTGCTCTCTTGCGTATCCGTTGATGATTAAATCCTTCATTATGGGATTTAATTTAATTTCTCTGCCTGACCATGGTTCGCCCACAGACTTTGTATGAACTTTCATTGCTAATATTTGTGTGACCAACTTCTCTTTCTTTTTCATTGATGAATTTGTCATGTTAGTTGAAAATCATGGTTCACTGGAAGCCAATTGATCTGTCGTATCCATTTTCCATGATTTTGCAGAAAGTATGAATTTATCTTCCTTAGCTGAATGTTTCGACCTGTGATTACCCCGTTCTGAAATAGAAAGCTAATCACCCAAAACAGATTAATGTAACACTTGTTTTGAATGACAATTGTCATTGAGTTCCAATCATGAACTACTAATATGAGTACTTTCAGGTACGTCGGTTTATCACATTTGGCCAATCTATTTCAAATGATGAACTCTCGAGTTGGTTATTCGGCGGTGCTCACCTGACATCGTACGGACGAAAGGTACTCAAACAAGTGGCGTGAGGTGATTTGACCAGCCGTCACTTTTCCCTTTCCACAAGCGATTTTTGGATTTGACATATTCAATGGTATTAGGACATGTGACATCGGGGTGTGGTTGAGAGGTTTTGCGCTTACCCACTTTTCCCCCCGATATGCTTCTGGAGGCGCCACGTGTCAATATATTGAAACCGTAGTATTTTATCTGGCCCGCTCTCTAGTGCTTAACCTTCTCGTTATTTCCTTGCCCGATATGTCTCCTGACCGTCGATTTGGGCTGCTAGAGATCTATGGTCGGACGGGTCCCATCATTTTTGCATCTCTGCCAATTTTAGCCATGTTCATCAGATGTGACCCTGCCTGCTAGTCTAACACTCTTATATACTGTTTTAGAGTCCTGCCAAATCTCGAGACTCGGAGTCGAAGAAATTATTATAGTGATAACAAAATCTTTGCTGGAATATACAAATACCGAAGACATTATATCCAATTAATTTATTGTAAGTAGTTGAATAAACATTCCAGCATTGGTTGAGCACTCTATAGTATTTTTTAATGGTGATTTGCAATGTGACATTACTGGTGGATTGCCAAAATTTCTGAGTGGGAAATTTTCATGGCCGTAGATACTTGATTTAGTATGTAGATCAATGATTATTGTAGGCAAACTTACTTCTTATCCATATAACGTTGGATGATCAACACAATGATTGGTCGAATAACCAATTAAAAAATTTGACTTGTGTAAATAGTTAATTTGTAAAGTATTCAAAATCTAGAAAGTGACACGACATTAGGGTTACAGTATGCATGCACTTGTTAACGACAAATTTGACCTGTGTAAATAGTTAATTTGTAAAGTATTCAAAAACTGACAATGACACGACATTAGGGTTACAGTGAAATAAGATTACAAGCATACTTAGTGAAATAAAATGTATGGCATGCATGCACTTGTTAATGACGTGTCAATTCTCAGAGCATTACAGTACCACCAAAATGAGAGAAGACCAGGCTATGACAATGCACCTTATTGTGTTATTTATTCTACTGCGGACTGGTGTTTGTGAGGATGAATGGGTTGTGCACGCTACTGCAGAGTTCATAAGCAAGTAGCAGGCACTCCTTAGCTGTAAGTTCTTACCTGGTAAGTTCCTTACACTTTAAGAGATTATTGTCACCATAATTTCATTTTATTGCACTTTTATTTTTATTTTAATGCATTGTATATATATCAATGCATTCATATGCTATCATTCTATATATATTAATATTATAATGTGCAAATATTAATAGATGAATTACACCCTAGAAAATAAAGTATTGGACTTCAACTTATAATATGTATTTTGAAATTGATTTGCATTATATTGGTGGTGAAATCAATGCACCATATTGTTTTGTTTTATATCATTGTTAAAATTGATACAATTATATCATCACTTAAACCAATGCATTGTATTGTTTTGCATTATGTCATTATTGAGATCAATGCAACTAATTGCTCTAAATAATTTTATATTGTATCATCTCTTAAATAAATGCACTCTACTATTTTGTGTTATATCTTGATAAAATCAATGCAACTACCTAAAGCCTATGCATTCTATCACTTGTGAAATCATTTCAATTCCATGATTTCTCTAAAACATCTTTAATTATATCATCACCAAAATCAATATACCCTATTTTTTTGAAATTAAATATCCTATTATTTTGTTATATCATTACCAAAATCAATGTTTCTTAGTTTTCATGGTTGGAACATATCAATAGGGTAAACCTCTACCGCTTAATTTTTGAAACTTTCTTCATTTTGATAACCTATTAAAACATAATTGTATACCTACCTCTTCATATTGAACTATTATTTCAATAATATCTTTATTCCCAATATACTTATTATTTTATTTTTGAAACAATTTAAAAAAAATGATATGACATGAGAGTGTGGTGTTGGAAAATGATAACATAGTCTACTTAAAAAAATATGTTTAAATAAATGAAAAATAATAACTTTTCATTAATTTTGTCATATTAGATTCATTAAAAGGTTATCTTATATATTTATATGCTACATAATAAACATAAAATATTAAGTTTTGTAGTTTGAAAAAAATCATATAATTGGAAAGTTGGTTTTGTAACATAATTTTGATATTTACTAAATTTTAATATTAATCTTAAATATTATTTAGGATTGCTTAAAAAAATGTAAATTGTAGTAATTATTTAAAATATTATTCAACTAATTCACTTATTGTTTTTATTTGTAGTTTGAAAAAGATCACCTAAGGGATGGAAGGTTGATATTTAGGATTGCTTTAAAAATATATATATTGTAATAATTATTTAAAATATTATTCAATTAATTTACTTATTGTTTTTATTTGTAATTTGAAAAAGATTACTTAAAAGATGGAAGGTTGATCCTCTAATATAGGTTTAGATATGTTGAAACATAACATCTTGGGAAAAGATGTTTATAGAAGAAATTGTTAAATATGTCTTTCACTCCTTCCTCACCTTTCATTGTTATTCTAAGTACAAAGTATTAGAGATGTGACTCTTTCACTATGTTCTCTAATCTTCTTTTGGAATTTTAAATTAGGGTTTTGTTTATTTATATTAAGAAGGTGTTTATCTTGGTAATTATACATCAAATGTGAAAATATTTTAAGTTTTAATTGGTCATAATCATATTGAAGAGAGATAACTCCATCATTATAGGTACAACTATAATCTTATCAGATTCAGTTCATCCAATAGACAAGAGCAAAGTCAACTATTGATTTTAACTTTTGTTGACTTTGCTTTATGATGAGTACATAGAGAGCAAAGTCAACTATTGATTTTGACTTTTGTTGATTTTGTTTTATGATGAAAATCAACTAGTGACTTTGAATTTGTTGACTTTGCTTTATGATGAATAGATAGAGAGCAAAGTCAACTAGTTACTTTGACTTTTGTTGACTTTACTTTTACTTTGAATTTTGTTGACTTTACTTTATAATGAAAGTAAACTAATGAATTTGACTTTTATTTACTTTGATTTATAATGAGTAGACATAGTAAAGTCAACTATTGACTTTGATTTTTGTTGACTTTGCTAGATAATGAGTAGACAGAGAGCAAAGTTAACTATTAACCTTGACTTTCTTTGACTTGCTCTATGATGAGTTGGATGGACTGAATCTAAACTCCAGATTAAGATTGCCATGTATGTATTGTTATAAATTCTAAAATGTGTCCTCCCAAATTATACAGGCATTAGAAAACCAAAAACCAAAATTATATAATAAAAAACAATAGGAAAATATTTATAAAACAACCTGGTGCAACTTATTTTCCATGGATTGACATATCCCATCTCCTTTGCTTCCCTTGCTTTATGTAGTCCCATAAAACATCGAGAAGAGAGCTGATCATCCTCGAAGTAAAACTATTACTCGAAATTCTCAATCTATATGTTTAGCAACATGAACCGCCGCCAACTGTTTTGCATTTGTTGTCCACTCAGAAACCACAACGGCGATGGCTTTGTATGAATTGTCGCCTTCTTCCAATGCACCCATGGCCTTCTCCTTCAATTATTTGGCTCTCTCCCTTACCCTCGTGCCGCCTTCTCCTTCCATCAATTCCTTAACTGCTCGATCCTCTATATATTGAGTAGAGCTAGTAATGGCCTAGAAGCCTCCACAACAATGTTATCCTTGGATGAGTGGCCATAGATAATTTAATCTTGTGTTTACAGATCTGTTCAAGATGAATCCTTACCAGGGATAATTTTAAGGATGAAAATTTATTTTGAAATGTAGAAACCCACTGGTCCTTTATATCTCAACTATAAATGTTTGGTGATATTTTTGTTAAAATATTCAAATTTATAAGGATTTTATGTAGTTTTTATAAAAATTTAGCGATTTTTAAGATAAAATATTTTTTTCCTATAGAATTTGGGAGAATATTTTTAGAATGATGAACCTTTTTTGGGTAAAAAGCATGGAAAATTAGCCCAAAATTTAGCCCCTAAAATTTTCCCTGATCCTTACGAGAATGATTAGATTGTAGAAATTATACAACATTCCAAGTTAATAAAATAAACCGATCATAAACCTACCATTTACAAATTAACATGGAATACATTACCTAATACTTAATATTACTTTAAGTTTCTAAGGACATGGTTATATTAGTAATTAATTAGTTAAAGACAATTCATGGCTTGGCCTAGATTGTCATTTGATTTGAAGATTAATTAGCCTCTACACCTATTATATTATAATTGTAACATGTCATGGCTTTTTTCACATGCAGTGGAGTTGTCCTTTAATTTTTTATTAAAACATTAAATTAGCATTAATTAGTGCCTTCCCTTCGGGCTGCAGGGACTCTTAGTAATCAGTTCCTCGTTGTTGTATTAATCGATGCACACAATTCTATGTAAAATAACCATTTTAACCAATTTTTTTGAAAACTCATATAATTTTTGGGTTCACGTTTAATTTTTAAGTCTAAGTTTTATATTTGAGGTCTTATTTGGCCTCATATCGAGGCAACAAGAGGAAATTTGATTGATTGTTTGGATTTAAACTTACGAAACATGATATTTGTTTATAGTATATATGGAAAGGTCGATTAATGCTAGGCTTCAAGCTAGAATTAATTTCAAACATTAAATTTTCCATGCATATTTTTTATATAGTCCATAGTGGTTACAAAAATCTCCGGTGGAAACAACTTCACCCAGTGACAACGACTTCACCAAGTGTGTAACATGCATCATTGTAGTGGCATCATGGTTACTCTCTGAAATTTGTGCTCACCACCTGGCCAAATCCTCAAACCCTCATCGCCTTATCCTACTCACATTATCTCCATGGCAACCTTAACGTTGGGGCACCACAAAACTCAGTCAAGGAAATTACATGCAACAAAAAGTTACATTATCTCCATGGAAGCCTTAGCATTGGAGCACCATAGAACTCAGTCAAGGACATTACATGCAACAGAAAGTTAGATGCAACAATATTGCCAGTTTTTGCCAGCTTCTATAAACTGGTATATGTTGCAATTGGAATTTTTTCATGTTTATAACTGAATTGATTATTGATTCTGAAAAAATATTCCATTAGTTCGCACAAGCAAGTCGTAAGGCAGGATGGATGGTAGGGCATACCACTTCATCCATTGGCCTTGGGCCACCTAAGACCTCACCTCGCCCTTTTGTTTGTGCTCGATCTAGCTTGGTTACCTCCTGAACCCTTCTCTTCTTGGACCAAAAATAACAAGGATAATGATAGAGCTTACCACTCTTTCTTTTGAATCTATTATTGTAGAGAGTAAGACTAACCATAGTGTGTGTAGGTAACAGATTTAGGCTCTTTCCGTATATGTTGTGGGGTTATCTCCGGTCTGGGTGAACTTATCATGCTTCGGATAACGTTCCTGAAAAGGAGCAAGAATTTATTTCTCATATTTGTCGTGCATGTTGTAATAGATACACCCTTCCGATGACATCTATAAAATCAAAAAGATTGGAATATCAACCGTGGCTTGACCTTGATAAAAACGAAGGTGACCCTCCCTTATTGCCCAAGGCTCCTCGACTGTATGGGCATAGTCATGGAAATGTTGCAGTGGAACATTAAGGTATGCTTTATCAAGTGCATTGCGTGGCCATATGGGGATAAATTATGGATAGCGTAAATTTGTATCCCTTTCCCTTCCCCTTTTCTTTCATATCAGGTCTGGAGAGACCATGGAATTGAGGAGTATAGTGGCGCCGATGTGGTTAGGAATCATAAACCCAATAAGACTATTTTGAAACCAATGATAAGCGTTCTTGGAATCGATGGTGGAGAAGCTCCTTCAGAATTTGATCGTCTTCTCTAATGAATATCATAGGGATATTCCTTTCCTTACTATGTATATAGGGTAAAAGAAAGACTCATTTCTATCTATTAAATGGAAACCCACACCAAACAATTCTTGCAATAAGGTAGCAGGTCTTGCCAATGAAATTTGAAATTTAGAAGAGTGCATTATGTCAAATGGGATGGTAGGGCGTACCACTTCATCCACCGGCCTTGGGCCACCGAAGACCTCACCTCGCCCTTCTGTTTGTGCTCGACCTAGCTTGGTTGCCTCCTGAACGCTTCTCCTTTATGCGTGTTAATGTTGGATCAAATGATCAAAATATGATTTGTTTCTTTGTGGTGCAATATTAGATTTTCCTAGGGATATTATTGATATCTATGAACCTCCAGCACAACCTCCAGCACCCATGCATACCAGCAATATAAATGCAAGTTCTAACCAGATAACCTATGAAACCCTACTTCCCATGCAAGTTCTGGTCACCCACGTACTTCCCATGCAAAATCGTGGTATGACAGATGGAACCGTCATAGGGACATGTGTCAGTTGAGAAGGATCCCATCAGAACTTTTTCATCTTTGACATCTTCACTACTAAAAACATAATGATGATCCGCATGTCTTAGTTTCTATTATGCTTAAATATAAAAATTATACTTCAAAAAATATTTTAATATAATTTCTCTATTTGTTCCCATATTAAAAAACATAATTGCTTTATTTGTTCCCATATTAAAAAGCAATGACATTTAGGCCAATATGAAGTGGAATATATGGTAACCCCTTCCACCTTGTAACTCTATTTGTTTAAAATAAATGCACAAGTCAGCCCAAATAAATGTTTACAGGTCGGCCCTAATATGATGACCATAACAGGTCAACCCCCTCCTTAAATATGAGTTTCCGGCTTTATCCCCATTTGTTGCACAGAAGGCACACGTCCTGAAGTATTAAACGTGTATCTGTTGTTTACACCTTTGAATATATGCTGGTAATATGCCCAAAACAACTTTGGAAAGGGCGTCCCCATCTATTGTCAATGGTCATTCATCTTCATCATAATAGTGCTTTAGGTGCATTTAACTCAACTCAAGTGTTGTGCCTTCTCATCTAGTAATTGCCACTGGTTTCATTTCCTTTTTGCAGTCCTTCTAACAGCCCTCAAAAGACACTCTTTTTGTTGCTGATAAGTGTTGTTACATGCTATCATTTCTGTGTGAACAATATGCCATTTTTTTTTCAGGAGTTCTGAGTAAGTCTTCCCTGTTGAAAATATGCTCGAATTCATTTATAAGTTCACTGTATCCATGTAGTTTTGATAGATCAAATTATCTTACATCAACATTCTCTTACTTATAAACTTTTGTGAAACTACATGCAGAAGCTTGAACAAAATTTCCAAGTTTGGCATACAAAGATATTTCTTGTTCCATCACTATATGGACTCCTATCACGATGTGTTGTCAAAGGATCCATCACTTTTCTGAGACTCTGGTCTATGGCGCCCTACTAAATAGTACAAACAATTGTTGTAATCACACCACATGCTATAATTACCTGTATGAAATACCCAGTCGCATATTTAGAGGATTTCATTTTTTAATTGTGCTCGAGTAACTTTTTGAATAAATAACAATCTCTCTTACACAAAGATATATTAGCTAGCCATAGAAGCGCTTTAATTTCGACAAAACATTTGACAGTGATTGCATTTCCAGTGGCCCAGTGTTGTTGGGAAGTGGTTTCAAGTGCTTTGAATCTCTCTTTCGATTTTTTTTCTTCTGTTTTTTCTTTAAAATGGGAAAAACAAACAAACAAAGCACTTTAAGATTTAGGGTCATAATGATCTCTATTCATTCTTAATCACAAAAATACATTATGTGTAAGCGCGTTCCATCGTGATTTTATTTCGTTAAATGCTTCTCCAACTGCATTTGTTTTTTTTGGTCGATCGGGGTTTTCTGTTGTCAAATTACGTTCTTTGTATTTCACTTTATAATTTAAATAGAATCCATCCAATGTAATGCATATTTGGATGAACCATACTGCATCTTAAAGTATCGTGTATTCATAATGAACTCTATAGTATCATGTATTCATAATGAACTCCATAATGGCTTCTATTATAACGTAACAATCAATTTAAAAAAAATAAAACGTAACAAACAAGTAATCATCGTTGAATGAACTCTCCACGTCTTCCACCAAATAACTTCCACCAAACAAGTAATCATCGTTGAATGAACTCTCCACGTCTTCCACCAAATAACTTCCACCCGAGTACGTGAACGCAGTTATAAAAGTATGCTTGTCGAATCCCCAGCAAAGTAGTGCAACTCATGCTGTGGATTAGATGCACTGCTCATGGGACTTATTCAAACAGTCCAACAGATCTGTTTGTTGGATTTACTAAAGCCCCAAAATGAGCAAAATCCCATCTATGAGAAGTTCTTGACTATCGTTATGAAGGGCGTTGAATTGTTGAAGAAGTGTGAGAAAACCAGTTGTTTTAAAATATTTGATAACCTCATATATGCCTCTCAACTACACCAGTTGGAGAAGGAGATCTCTGACTTTCTCGTGTATCAAATGTCTGCCAACATGTTTCTGAGGTGAAGAGCTTTCGCCATCTTTACAATTTGCGATCAATGGATGAGAGGATGATTAATGAAACAATCTTGAAGCTGACCAATGATCCCCATGAGAATGCCATGGTGTTTGATGGAGCGTTCGATGGTGGTTATGATGGGTTGGTAAAGTCTAATCTTTACCAATCTATAACACATACTTTCTTGAGGAATATTGCTCATTTTTCTTTCTTATCTTAATTTCTTTGTCCCTTATAAATAAAGTCCCTGACTTAATTTTTTATTTTTCAGATACCATTAGAGACTTGTCTATATCGGAGCAGCAAGCAAGTCCCTGACTTATATTTCTGTCTTCTTAGTAGGGACTTATTGCTCCGCAACTACCCTTGTTTATGTATAAATAGGTTGTGCAATCCTATTATTTACTTGTATGTTGTGCATAATTTAAAGTGACGTTGTGCTATCCTATTATTTAATTGTGAGTTTTTCTTTTCTTAACTTTTTTTAAGTACCTAGCCATTTGTAGTGTTTAAAAGACTATTTTAGCAACAAAATTTTTACAGTTACTTTTTTTTTTTTTTAGGACACTCTTGTTTAGCTAAGGGACATATAGAATCACAGTCCTTTCATTATGTTTACATATGGATCAGATCTTACTTTTTGCAATCAGACTATGACAAATTATTCTTTCACAATTTTGAAGGTTAAAAGAAACATTAAAAGTTGTATGTCATTGGCTAAGTTTATTTGCCATGTAAACAAATTATATATTAATATAATAAAAAAAAAATCTGCTGATGTGAAATTTAAAATTTGACATTTTCAAACTTAAATTATAAGGTGAGACCAAAAAGTCATTATCATTTACTTGTATGTTGTGCATAATTGAAAGTGATGTGAAAATTAAAAGTTGACATTTTCAACCTTAAATTATAAGGTGAGACCAAAAAGTCGTTATCGAAATCTTGCTTCTTGGACTACTTTATATCGTAAAAAACACTAAATTTCAAGAGTACTTTGAGGATGTAGTGCATTGTTTATTTAAAGGGTTTGAAACATTTTATTATTTTGAAATTTGGTAAAGTAAATTTTTTAAAATAGAGTATAGTTTCATGTTTTGTTTTACAGATTTTGAGTTGATTTAGACATCCTCAAAACCCTTGTACGTATGGAGGAATAACCCATAAAACTATATTGATCACTCAATTTTTATTAATATACATATTATACTTTGTAAAAAGACATATTTTTAAATAATCCTAGTTCTACTAAAGTGGAATCCAATCTAGTATTTATAGAGGAAATTAAATGTACATGCATCAAGAATATAAACAACACCAAACTTCAATGTTTGAAACAATCATTATTGTTGGCAAAACATAAGCACCATATAGACTTGTATAAATGCAGGGCCTCGAATTTTGATTGAACTTATTCTATGATTGGAACTGTGCAAAACATTAAGATTTCACCCTGCATTTATGCCAAGTTTGTTTTAATATTAAGGTTTTCCATTCTTATTGGATACATGGAACACATGATCTAATACTTAATATTAAAGTTATATTTCTTGGACTGTTAATTTGAATTTAGGGATTGATCATGTGTCTATTATATTATAATCATGATAACTCATGACCATTTTTTAAATCTAATTGATGTAATGTATTTAGGGAGGATAATAGGAAGTACCTAGGAAGGTACTCAAGAGGATAATGATTGTAATTTGACCATAATATGGAAATAGGACCACCATATAGTTAGATGAAATAATGTAATAATAAGGGGTAGTTGGCATATATCCTAGGAACGAATATTCACGAAAATGTATAAATACACATGAATTTTATTGTATTGAGATATATTGAATGTTGGATGTTGATCATTGTATTGTAGTAGGCATAGCTTGTGGAGTGATTCCTTCTGTTATTTCACAAGTTGTAGGTTGGGAAAAGCCCGACCCAACCATCAAAATGGAAACAACTAAGGGACACTATACCTGATGTCACCTCAATATAGGTCCTTCACTTTGAGGGTGATTAGGTCACTCTAGGGAGGTGATCTCGGTGACCCTGGGGGGATTGAGATGGATGGAAGGGAAATAAGAGAAGAACCCCCCTAAAGGTAAATTATGGAAGAGGAAATATAGCTTTGATGACTCGTATTTGGGTGGTTTAAGGTTTCCAAGTCTTTCGATTCCTGCAAAGGGTGTTTGTACCTGCTCGAGACACAAGAAAAGCCACACTTGCATATAATAATGTTAGGTGGACAAGAAAGTTAATCTTGTTGTCCCTAATTGCAACAATAATCAATGATATATATATCAACACATAAAATATAATAAGGGCTTCAATATACGTGCTAAAAGTCTAATTGAATAAGCACGAGACAAGCTAGTAAAAACTAGTGAAGCTCAACAATGATAGAACAAGACTTTAGCACAAAAAATAAGGCTATCATAAAAAGCTAAATGCAGTGATATTTATCAGCCTTATGGATGTAACAAACTTGTTATTAAAGAAAGATATTTAACCACTAAAACTTGCTCAAAGCTTGCCAAAAGATGCATTGTACTTAGTAGATTATGTGGGCAAATTTTATGTAATTTTCAACGGTTAAATTAGGAGTTATTGAAGAGTTTGGTTAGGGTTTTCTGCAGCCCTAATGGTTGTAGGTTAAATTTGTAACAACAACAAGAAATACTTTGAGAAATGAAACACCCTAGTGGCTCAAATAAGCATTTATAACATAGATTCGATTCCACTAGGAACAACTTCAAAATCACGACATTTGATGTTTCCCAAAGCAACAATTTTATATCTCCAATGCAACAAGTGATGACTAGTGCCTTTAATGATTGGGTTAATGGAATCAAGAAAAAAATGAGCTAGGGGTACTACCTCCTTGGGGGTGTAAATCCTCTTACTCCCCAAGGCAAGTATCCCTAGGGTTTAGGCTAAGAGGTTGTATGCACTTATACTTCTCTTAGAAAACCCTTGTTAAACCAATAAAATTTAAGCATAAAGTGATGGAGACTAAGGTGGGGGTGTATGTGCTTATACTTCCCACCTATATTTATCAAAATAACCTTGTATTTAAACAAAATGATAAAACAATGCAAAAAAGCCTTACCAATTCAAGGAAAATGCTAAGATAAACCACCACAATAGAAGAGAAGAGCCTTCCAAGGCTAGCGCATCACTTCCATCAACCAAATAACTAAGAAAGTATCCATACACAAGAGAAAAAAGAAATAAATAGCTAAAGATAGAGAAAATTTCAGTGCAAGTACCTCTCCAAGATGGGAGAGTTATGCTTTAAAATGAGATTTTATGATCTTTATTTATACAAAATGTCTCCAAAATAGTTTTTCCACATAATATTAGGGTAAACCGCAATATTAGGGGTCAACAACCCCAATCTTTCCCCTTTTACAAAATAATATTTAACAATTCACTTAAAATTTACTTTTACACAAAATGAAACCCTAACTTAAGGTGATGCCACCCCTTTAGGAGATGTTTTGACACTAGGAGCAAGTTGTTGGTGTTGGAGAAGTGTAGATAGGTCTCCCAAGGCCACATTTCAATCATCCAAGTCGTTTTATTCATGATAAAAACCTCATTCTCCTCAAAACGTCTTTGTGCCAATGCATAACAACCTCACCACCAAACCCTATCCCTCTTAGCTGACGTCATGCCTCCAAGGGTGACATTTTGCCTCTCCTAGGAAAAATGTTTGGAATGTGAGGGCTAGGTTGTGTCGTCTACCATGTATTCTTGGCCTCTAGAGTTTCATCTCTCTCATCTGGCATGCGGGCCCTTGGCATCCAACCTGTGGGCTTCAAACCCCATGGAAGCCCGGGCTAGGCTTGTTCCTCCAAAACTGTCTACCAACTAGGTCCTGCAAAGAAAAATACGCATGCCCTCCAAGGATCTTAAGTCAAAATATCATGATGAGTAAATCAAATAAATAAATGAGCCACCTAAGCATGTACATCAAATATTACCCTGTCAAACAAGTAAGTGCTTAAAGACATTATGCAACTTTACAAGCTTGGATATGGGAGGGTTGACAAGGTGTCCTATTGGGTAGATATTTCTTAGGTAAAGGAGTGTTTCCCATTTGATCCCTCTCTAAGCCATGTAAAATGGATGAAGTGGTTAAGGATCAAGACTCAATGGGCATGTGGTTCATGAAATACAAGGGGTTGTATCATTCATGGGTGCCTTTGTAGAGGGTGTGTGGCACCTTCGTTTGCAATGCAATCTTTTCAAGCCCATCGTTTTTCCATTCTTTGTTTATTTCATGTTTTAAGGAATGATTTTAAGGCCAATGTCCTAGCATGGTGTCCAGATAATGACAGTGTCACTCAAAAATACCTTGCGGAAACGAGAAGTTTGGCTTGTGATGAGACCCCCTTTCTCCCAGTTGTGCAATTAAGAGACACTACCCTAGCTTGGTGGCAAGATGATGGTAACATAATACCACTAAGAACCCATGATTATGATAGGTTGGCTCGTGATGAGACCTCCTATCCTCCAACTAACCCCCTAAGCATTATATGTTTTATTCTTGTGGGTCCCCCTTTTCTTACAAATAAACATTTCATTTCTTCCCTAGGGGATCCCTAGGTGAAGCATATGGAATGTTTATATATAGGTTTTTATCTTTTACCCAACAATAATCCATCTGGGCCTTCAACCCCTTCTTCCCATAGAATGAGGGACAACCCCTTCTTGGGTTAATACACCCTAAAATCCCAAGAGATAAGGAAATGGGGGGTTTAAAGTGATGAAAAGTGGTAAGTATGATCGGGAACGATATAATGTCTCTTCAAGGGAGTTCCTAGTAGAAAATCCTTCCTTGAGGATGTTAAGAACCAAATATCAATATAGCATAGAAAAACCTCAGAATAAGTACTCAATGCCTTGAAAAAGAGAGAATTTCAGATAATAAGCCTCTTCGAGGGGGAAACCTCCTTTT
>JZKD02S0856964.1:186940-201063 GCA_000966675.3 Picea glauca
CTATGGTGAAATAATATTTATAAGAGTTTTGTCTAATTTTAAATCATAAAAATTCGAGAAAAGTTATGATTTGAAATTCCAATTTTATGTATGTTTAAAAATTTATTATTCTTTATCTAAAAAGAAGATTTGGAAAATTATATTCTTGTTAAATTATATTCTTATAATTTGGTGTAAAATAGAAAAAATAAAAAATATGTAGTTACACAATGTTTTAAAATTTTTCAAGATTTTCACTCTAAATTGTTTATTGAATTAAATTTATCACTTCTTAAAGCTTAGATCCATCTTAAACTTGGATTTATCAAGCCATGAGAGGAATCAAATTCTTTAATGAATAAATTTTAATTTATATGTTGTTATCTAAATATGTATTTACATTCTCGGATGGGGTGCCACGTAGCGAAAGGAGGCCACAAAACCCTCTCATGACTTTAATCATAAATATGACCAACCTTCATCCCTCACCTCAGTCTTGAAGGGAGGGCGACCTTAATTACTTGCAGAGTAAGAGATGACAGCTCCCTCGAGTTTGGTTAATGGCGGTCTTGAGGATTAATGGTAGGAGGCGGGTGAGTACAATGGTCATGTCCACCCCAGGGATATCTCTCCTGCCCAGCCTCGACTGACATTATTTCGCCTTCGAGCTCCGTCACCTTGCTCGCTCTGAGAATTAGATTATTGTGCAGTGGGTTCTCTTGGCAATAATTCAGTGGATTCTTTGCCCCCCTGGCTCAACCATGACGAGAGAGAGAGGTAAGTTGAGATGTGGACCTGCCTCTTACAACTACGTTGCCCGACAGAGATGTCTGTAGCAATTGGAACGGGCCCTATCCATTGCCAGGACAAAGTGAACCACAAGGCCACGAACTCCACCGATGGCCTACGCCGGAGAGGAATTTCCAGAGGAACCTATCCAGGTTCCAAAAGAATCCCTCCTCTACACGTTCCCACACAATTTATTGTTCCCCAGCACCAACAAAGCTAGTACAAGTACCCAGGCTACCATGGAAGGCGCCACATGCATTGCCGAGGAGGAATTCCCGGAGGAACTCCTCCACACGGCTCCAAGCTTCCCTCCAGGACAACACCAGTGAAGCTGATGCAGGAGCTGAGGCGGTCAAGGATGGTTCCACCAACACCATGCAGGAGAACCTCCCCATCTTCAGAAACCATAACACTAACTCTATCCAACTTCGTGACACAAGAAGCATTTGAAAGGTACCTTCCAGTAGTAAATCGTTTAAATCCATGTGAACCCTAAAAGAACCAATTCGATTTCCTCCAATAATCCTTCCATGAGGTTTACCTCTACCAGAATACGATCCCAGTGACGATCAAGGTTTGAGTCCCAACCATCTTCCAACCTTATAAATTGGCCAATTTTATTTCCAATAAACTCAAGCGCATTCTTCCTACATAAAGACAAGGGTAAATCGGGCATAGTAACCCACATATGGTGGACATTTAGAGGCTCTCTCCTAGGGTCAAATTACACCCTCCACTCCTGGAGGACTAGACCAGAACCTGCCCCCACAACCACTTGTAATTGAGCATTTTCGCCAAATCCATTAGGTTCCTAAAAGTAAAACATAACCAAACCCGAGCAAGAACATGGAAGACACAAATACAATCTAGATTTGAACCCCATTTCTCCGCCACCCAATTTCTCAAAGAGGTTTGGTGAACCATCTTACCATAGAAGTGACCAACCAAAGTCAAACCCAAATAGCTCGGGATGTCTTCCAGCTTAAGACCACCAGCCCTACCTTTTCACGTCTTTCCCTAATACACTATTTTTTTCCACTAGAGTGGTTAGGATTTAGAGCATTTGAGTTATAATGCTTAGCCGACAAACCCTCATCGGAACTTTCAGACACCTTAGCAGACAATGACACCTGAACACATGACATGTCAATCGAGGTTTGGATGGATCAATATTTTTTCCACCTTTTTGAATGCTTCTTGGGTAGTTCCTCCAGTCATGAATTATATACGTAATTATGCTATTTTGAGAGATCGATTTCTTCCCCTCAAAGAGAGAGCATAGCTTAAGGAATAACCTTACCTTCGTTATAGATAGCTTAGGTCCCACTTCTATTTCTTCCTCTCAAACTGTAACAATATGTTACGCCTTATATTACGATACAACAAATCAAAGTAAAATACAATCCATGCATGGAAGAACCCATCCCTAGCCAGCGAGGTAGAGAGAAGATCCCATATATGAAGGATGATCAAGGATTGGATTGCCCAACGAAAGATTAATTTCACGATGATTAATGATAGACATGATAGCCATGCAGGATAAGTTCCTTGCTTCCTTAAATTCATCATACGTTAAAAAGACCTGGAGAGGACTAGGGCCCAAGTCCCGGTAATCCACCTCATCTTCCTCCATAAAAGGGCATGTACTTAGTTTTGCACAACTTAGAGAAAGGTCAAGCAAAATATGAAGGCAAACACCCTAGATATGACTCTTGAAATAAGGGCTTTACCACTTTTGTGATACCACCCAAAAAATCCGAGACTTAGACTTCACCATTACCACGACATACAAGTAAATTAACCTTCTTTTATTATTAAAATATTAATTAATATTTATACTTAATGATCATGACTCTTTTTATTTTCTCTAAAAAAGTTTATAGATTTTTATTTTATAATAATCTTCACAATTTTATAAAAAAAATTATTTTACAGTGATCTTTACAATTTTGTAAATTTTATTTTAGAATGATCTATCTAGCCTCAATGTAAAACCACAAGACTTTAGATTTTTATTTTATAATAATCTTCACAATTTTATAAAAAAAATTATGAATGATCTTTACAATTTTGTAAATTTTATTTTACAATGATATTTATTAGCAGTTTAATTAACGTCAATGTAAAATCACAAGACCTGTTATTAGTCCCTGTCGTAGGCATAGAGGGACTATAGCGATCGATAATTCGTTGACTTCATATTAATTTTTCTTTTGACCACAACTATTTGCATAATATCTATTGTTGGAGCTAGAGAACTAAAAACATTGATTTTTATATAATAAAAAGTACGATATATAACGATCTGATTGGATAACAGATTGGAGGTCTTATTGTCGGCTTCGCTATTCCCAATGTTTACATGTTAGCATATACAAACTTTTTGATCGTATACAGTCTTTTTGAATCATATATTTTTCTTATGCATTTCTTGAAGGTGGATTAATGCTAGCATTAGTTCCAATGTTTGTGTTAGCATTTTCTGCTAGCTAAATTTATCCCAATGTTTGATATGCTAGCATATCCAAAGTTTGTCCTTCGAATACATTCTCTATTGTTCAAATTATTGTTACTAATTTTATTTTATAATAAATTATAATAAATGTTTTTTTGGTACGTAAGAGACCTGCCACACTGCACTATTTCTTAATTTTCTTCCGATTTTTTTTTATATGCAATGTTCTCTACGGTCAATTTGGGCAATATTGTGCTTCAATGACATTGTTGGTTCATTGGTTCATGCTTGGTTTTTGCATCTTCATTGATTTATTATTTTCCTGTTGTTGTTCTTGTTTGTACTAATCATATTGAAATGTTTAAATATCCAAGCTTTATAGTGATTGATAATTCCAAAGTTTATAACCTTGTATTGTGATTTATTTTTTTATTTGTGCTACTATTATTATTACCTATTGAATGTATTTGTATTGAAATGTATTGACACTTTTTGTGAGGTGCTTGAATAGGTCTAACGACCTAAATGTTTACATGACGTGAGGTCCTCCAACATGACTGACAACTTAAATGTTTTCATACCGTGAGACCCTTAGACAGCCTGACAGCCTTAAATGTTTATCTAAATATGCTTCTCAGAGTACATTTTTCCTCGAAATTTTCCATACAATGTTGCAATGATTTTGGACAATATTGTTGTCTAGCGCCACTTGAATAGACATTTTTTGTTTTTTGCAATGCGATTTCGTCATCGTTGAAGCTACATACATTGTTTACTGGTTCAGTGAGTGCCTCTTCTTCTCTAGTTTGTCGGTTGTTGTTTGTTGTTGTTGTTTGGTTCACAATTCAACCTGAGCTTCTGCCTTTCATCGTTTCAGAGTAAGTTTCCATGCCATAGTTTAATTTTCTATTCCTTCTTTGTTGTTCAATGTTTGCAATTTGCAAGTAACAATGTTTGCTTATTTCTACTGGCATGCTCGTCGTATGTTTCTGGTTCCTTCTGTGCTTCGGTTGTAGTTTAGTAATCATTGGAGATACATATGTCATTTACTGGTTCAGTGGTTGTTGCTTGTTCGTTGGTTCGTTGGTTCGTCGGTTGCTGGTTGTGTTTGTTTGGCTCAAGTTTACGATTTGGGGCCCTGTGGCTGTAGTTGGGCCTGTTCGTGCTTTCTTGTTGGTTTGGTGCTTGCTGTTTTCTTTTGTTTGCTTAGGCTTTGCAGGGTTGGGGTCCCGCGCCAGTGGTTGGAGCTGTTTTTTTTTGTACTATTATTATTTTTTTGGGCACTTTATGGTGTTCACCCCCTGCACCCAAGAGTGGACATGCGGTTGTGTTATTTTCCCTATTTGGTGAGGTTGATATATGTTCTGCTGTGAGATTTTGTTGGTGCTTCAGTGTTGACATGATAGAAAATAGTTGCATGAAAAATAGTTCGAGAAGTACATGTGCAATTGCAATATCCGTTGTTTTTTTGTTAAAATAAAACATATGCAAGCTGCACTTATAAACCATGTATGGTGAAATGTGCCCATATGAAAATACATGTTCTTTATCCTTTACATAGACTGGTGTGCGCACGATACAATTTGTCTTGTACTTGAGATATGATATGTACAACAAAGATATTGCAAAATTATATTTCTGTGTCTAGAAGCATGTCTGGGTAGTTTGCCACGGAAAACCAAAATCTTGTATCATGGGCACAACAGTCTGTGTAGAAGATAAAGAACATGTATTTCCATGAGTGGAAGCATATCTTGATACTTTTCCACAGAAAACCAAAAAGCATTTAGCTACAACCATGCAATTTCGTAATATTTTGTGGCTTGTAATATATTTTGGGTAGGGAAAAAAAATTACATAATTACAGCTATGGATGGAGAAGCACAAAGGTTCATGTTTCTGCCTATCTTTTATTCTATTCATTGAGTCTCATTTACTGTATGTACATATTACTCGTTCTCCAGTGCATACCAACTTCCATTCATGGTCATTGTATTTTGTGCGTTCCCACATTCAAACAAACAAAATAGCAGGAGAAAACGACGAAGTCTTGACTGCATCGGTTGTGTTGAAACATATATATTTTTTTTCTAAAAAACATTAGACTTAAAAATTTTAATGTTGTTTAAATAAAGACAAATGCGCACTTGGACACTACCATTGATAAAGTCTTCTGATTAATCCAATGGTCTAAAATCTTTTGAAGTTGTGGAGCTGCCCATTTGTTAAAAATCTAAATCACTAAAGACATCTTTCAAAGTATCAGGTTTTGGGGTTTCACAATACTAACAATCAGACATACAAAGAACTCCAAAGTCCCGATATGCGAAGTCGCGAAACTAGCTTGAATTAAATCAAGTTAATTAAACCATTACAATGATTAATGATAATTAACCTTATCGCAACTTCGTGTTTTGGGAATCCTGCCTCAAACAATAAATTAAAAACCCCGATATGCGAAGACGTGAAATCATCAATTAGTCACGATTATTTATAAATGTTAAACATGATTAATATTAATTAATCAATCGTGATTTCGCGATTCGGGAATCTTAGCTTGAATTGAAATAGGTTAACCCGGGACCCGAAACCTCGAAATGGATTAAGGTAAAACATAATTAATTAATGTATAAACTTGATTTATTAACAGATAAAACACTTTTATTTTACCGTTGAGTTTATGTTGATTGCGATATGGGTGATTTCAAATTTCTTTTCCGATCACGAAAATTGACCATTAATGTTATTAAATGATCAGCCTGGGGAAATGATTCCAAATAAGATCCTACGTTAATGCCCAAATATTTTTATTAAAAGAATTAAACATATTGTCAGTGGAGGCATATCCAGGTCGAGGCATCTAAGGCAAGAAATACTTTTTCATTTTCAATTACATTCACGTTTTGGTAGAGCTTGCTTAACGAGATACTCAGTCTTGTGCATTTTATGTGACAAATAACAGGTTTTTAAGGACTGCTACCATGCCGCCATGAAAAGCAGCTAAAGAGACTAGCGATAGTTCAAGCCAGAGTTTAGAGGTTATCTTCGACACCTCACCTAGAAGTATAAACACAGTTAAAACCTGGACGAATGTATTCAACATCCTATAGTACGAGCTGGTAAACTTCCCTGATGATTCAAGCAACAATGAAAATGAAGACTTATCTACCAAATACAAGACTATTGCTTAGGCAGAGGTGCATAAGGTAGAAACAAGGCCGATTCTTTTACCCTACAATGACATGATTAAATGGGCACTAGATCATGTGGATATTCCAACTAGAACTATTTTCAATTCTCATAAGGTAGTTGTTGGGTCATTTCGGTCGAAGCACATACATGTGATGTATAAATTGTCTTCAACGCCAAAATTTGTTTATAATGCCAGTTTTCTAGAGAATTTTAGCAAGAAGGAGTGTGATCAATATGGAAAGAATATTTTCGACTTGATTAAAGACTGGTGCTTATGCACCGAGAAGTTCGGAGCTGATTCTCATGGCATATACTCAATCTCATTGCTAGAACCACAGTTCATGTATATAGCCATGATGATGTGCAGACTTTATGGAAAAGAGAACACAACCCATTTATTTCTACCATGGGTACCCATTATACACATAGTGGTAGAAGGTTATTCTTTCGACTGGGCCAAGATATAATTGTTAGACAATCTAATTAGTGAAATCACATAATACTAGACAAAGAAATCCAAGGGCCAATCAACTTCATTTTACATGTCATCTTATATCATGGACACCATTTGTTTCATGACACCTTTCCTGTCGATGGGTTGGAGCTAGACTCTAGATAGTGCAGAACCAATTCATATTTATCATTCAAAACTCTGGGAAGACAAGGCGAAGAATTTCTTTTATGAAATATGTAATTGGGTAGCAGTGTCGATGCACATTTCTATTTTTGGTCACTCACCTCCTATAATTTCAAACACAGTTGTGGCTAACCTGGATAAAGTGGCAGACTGGTACATCGAGAAACACTTCTCTTATATCAGAGTTTTTGGTTGCTCAGTTCCCCCATATGCTTTACTGCAATTTTTACCAGACCGACTGGTGTGCAATTAGGTCGCATGACAAACTGTACTCGGTGGGATTAGCAAAGAGCTCAAAGCAGTGCAGAAAAAGGTATGGCCATATTTTCCCTTACAGATTAGTGCATTTTCTTTATTGGATTTTGACCACTCCAAAGTGGAGGTTGTGACCTTAGAAGAAATAAAACTGGTTAACATTGAATTTAAGAAGCACGACCTGCAAAAGGTTGTGGGTAACCATATGGCTAGTTGCAATCTTAAAAGTTATGAATATGAAGAATCCCTTCAGGACAAAGTGTTCTGAGGGGTGAGATCTTACCAAGAAGTTCTGAGCCGAGTTTGAGCTCTATTACCCGGTAAAATGATTGATTTTTACAACTTCCAAAAGCACTGAAGAAGTAGTCTTCCGAAAGTATTACAAGGGGGAAACCCAATGTCTCCTGCTACACAACAAGCAAAGACCCATAATCCAAAAGTTGGGAGCTCTAGCAAACAAGAAGCCCCGGAAAACTCAGAGAAATCTAAGATCTCGACTCAGAAAAAAGATATCTCGGCGACAGAGGTATCTGATGACCAAGCCAAAGATCAATCAGAGACATTAATAAAGTAAGGAGAAGATAGGCCACTGTCTTCATCAGATAAATTGACTACAGATGGAACTGGAAAACAGTTATCTACAGAAATCGACAGCTCCATTCAGGTTGTCACGCCATTGCAATTCACGAGAGGAAACCCCAATGCAGAGGTAATAATCATAGGAGATCTCATGCCTATCCCTATTGAAGAGATACCTCCCTCTGATTTATTTTCCAGTAAGAAAAGGAAAGATGTGGTGAAGAAAGAAATGCACCAGAAAGAGGGTGCAACGATAAAAAAACACAAAGTACTATTGGATGGACAAAATTTGGAAGAATAAGACTTTGCTACAGAGGTAGTAGGATCCTTGGGAGCTTTTGCAACAACTAACCTATTCTCAGTTGATAATCTGAAAGAAAAACTGAAGCAAAAGAGTCAGGTGATAAGTCAGTTGCAAAATCAAATAAAGACTACATAAAAGAATGTCAAAGATGAAGTCAATAAAGGGCTTGAACAATCTAGAGCTAGTGATAAACAGGAAATCCAACAGCTCAAGTCCAATCTTGATGAGATGCATAAGAAGATGCAAGTGAGCGAAAGACAGGCTATCCAACAAGATGAGTTCGTAAAGCAATTACAAGACAAGGTCAGTTCCACTGAGAAAATGGTTGTGGATATAACATTGTTTCAAGATCAAGCATTGGAAGTGCTAAAGAAACTAGAAATAGAACAACAAAAACTTTTTCTAAGGTAGGAATCATCCAAAATCATTTTCGGGAAGTAAACCAATCATTGGACAATATTGGTTTTAGAGAAAAGGAGGCTACTGCAGCCCGAATCACTTTTTAAGAAGCAATCGTGTCATTGGCTAGAGAAGAAATAGTTGTAACTCCCAGATTGACTGTTGCAGAACAGGTCAGAGGTGATATTATATTAAAGGCATGGGAGGCCAATATAGCCGAGAGTAAAAGAACAACCAAGGAAATAAAAGAGGATTGTGAAAAGGTTTTCCATTTTCTTAGCAAAGAATCACTAGGCCTCAGAAAGGATGATGGTTATGAAATACTAGGACAAATCAATATTGTAAAGCATCAAATTGACGTCAAAGAAAACTTAGAGGCAACTCAAGATGAAATTTTATAGCTAAAGCAGGTTGACATTGCTCAAATATATAGATGGCCGATAAAGCCAAATTTACATCTACAATAAATGATTTCTAAAGATAAAATGATAGAAGACAGGTTGCCACAATTACAAAAGAAGTTGTATCTTTTTTAGGCAAAAGATGTGACAAAAACTTCTAGACTAGTAGTACAATTTCTTAGCAGGTGTGTGGAATGTCTTGAGCGAGGAAAATGGAGTACTTCAAAGAATTAATGATGTAACATGTACATATCTGTTTATGTTGGTATGAGAAAGAGATAGAGAAGAACCAAGTGAAATGGTTCCAGTTTTCATTTTGTAACCGTCATTACCTAGGAATAACGAGAATTCCAACCACCTAGGGTTGAGAATCTCTTGTATAAATATATTCTCAAAATACTAAAGAGAGGTTGGATTTTTTCCATATGTAGTTGAGAAAGCTCTCCTCATTGAGGATTAATATAAATACAGATCAAAGATTCCACATTTCGTTCGTTTGAGTTATGTGTTCTTCTGTCTTTCCATATTCTGTTATCTTTTTATATATCTCTTTGATGAATTCTTAATCATAACTTAGTACAACATCTACTGTGGTTACTTTTCATTTAGTAATTTAATAGCACACACTTTTTCCTCTGTTTTACTGTTAGTAAATACAAAACTTGTGAGTTAATTGGATTACTACATTTTATGCTTCATTTAAAGTTATATCATCTATTTTCTTCTCCTGTAGCAAAGTAAGATTCTTTTGTAATAGATGCCTTGCTTTGTCTAACAACTATATGTTTGATGAGTGAGATTGTTGTGGTTGGGATTTTTGGTTTTGATCGAAAAAGCCACAGTGTTGTCAATAGACTATCGACGTTTTTCTCTCATTACACCCATTCTTTTAATTTTAACTCAGACACGAAAGACTACCTCTGGCTGTTATGTTGTTAATTCATTTGTAGGAATTTTTCTCACATAACAAAGGTAGAAAAACACAAACACTCAAAACCTCCTTTATTTTTGGATGCCTTGACATTATACTTTGAAGCCTTAAGTATAAACTCAGGAACAACATCTTGAAGAGGATATAGAAAGGTACATGCTTTCATATTGCGTTGTTTTGTATTTCATTTATTATCTGTATATGTGTTCACCTAGTTTGTTGTATGTAGATGTTACATGCCTTCCTACAGAATAACTTATCTTCATTACATGTCTTCCTACATACTAACCTCCTTCATGTCCGTTGTATTTTTCCATTTAAACAAACAAAATGGCTGGAGAGGATGATGGACTCTTTGGTGGGAATGTAGACGAGGAGTTACAGAGGTGGATACCTGTACTCTTATTTCATATTCTAGTGTTCAATATTTCATTTATTGTCTGCATATTTGTTGTGCTTGTTCTATTGCTTTGCACCTTTTTTTTGTTGTTGTTATTTTCTTCCTTCAAATATAATTTTTTGGGTTTACTAGTATGTATATACTACATATCTTTTTGCGTATTCTCATGTGAATCATATTCTGTTTGATGTTACATTGGAATAAATAGAATTGTTTCTCTTTCTTTTACATGACTAACTTTCCTTCATGTCCATTGTATATTCAACATTGCTACCTTGGAAGAAACAGGTTGGTTGGATAGGAAGATGAATTGTTTTGTGCAACAACAGAGGGTTCTATGGTAAAATCTTCGAAAAGGTATACCAATTGTGCAATGGGCCTTTCTGCCCTCCCCATTTCTACTTTTTCCATTTTCTATTATCCCTTTTGTTTTCTAATTGCTCTTCTTAGTGGTATTTCCAAAAATACCTTGGTGTGATGGTTGGAAAACTAACGGTTTCACAATTATGGTCACGCTTCTACCTTATTCCATACTTACCCACTTTGTCGATTGCGGGTGTTCGGTTGGCGGGTTCAATATTTCTCCCTTGGATTTCGGGGGTCCGTGATATACATATTTTTCGTTGTGTCCCGCCCTCACACCCTGTTTACTATTACACATTTTTCTAGTCAAAAATCTGAGTCATACAATTTGATGCTCGGGTCCTCATGTTTCTTGACTATATTCCTTGAAACCCTATTTCGTATTCCACCTCCTTCCACCATGCATGTGACATTAAGAACTATTATGGATAGTATACAATTCATATACTTGTTTAGTCCTTCTGATGTTCATCTACACATGCTTGCATCATAAAAAGTTGGACTAGTGACATGGCCATGAGAAGTCGGTCATCCCAGACATCAGCAAACCAACAAGGCCAAAGGTAAAGATGCACACATTATGTTCCTAGTATGTTTACCAAACAAATATCCTCAACTATTTATTCATCTATGGCATGGTGAATATGCTGATGTCATCTACAATACATGGTTTTAAGTTCACAAGAAGTATGAACAAGTACAAGCGAGATGCCAAACATAGCTCAGGTTCTGCAGACTAAGAGGTGTGGTTGCAAAACTTTGGCTCCATATTTCATCGAAACTATGCGTCTACATGTAGATTTATGCCAGTAAAAAAAGAAAACAAAAAGAAAATTGCACACTACCATTCAATAGAGGGCTTGAACAACCGCTGAACTGGACAAGTGTTCATCGGGGACATAATGGTCATCTATAGCACCTACTTGGACAAGGAAAACAAAACTAGATCCATTATGCGTGCTGACATGACAGATAAGGAGGCCATGATGACAGTCACAATGACTATTCCTACACAACTTGTCCAGAAACATGCAGAAACAATATTGCCGAGTAATGTGATATCCATTACAAATTTTAATATATTGCCCAAAAAAGTATATGACTGTGGTGATTGTGATCGGATTACTTCACTCAATGAAACAAGTATTGTGGAAAAAATTCCCGCTTTTTGTTCAGAATATCGTTTTGTCCCAGACGCGGCTATCAGCCAGCTTGCACAAAGTAGTGATATTTACCCAATCGAAACCATTGGCACAACTGCACACTGGCGAGAAAACTTGGCTCGCAACACATTCTCCACATAAAGGATGGAGAGTCGGACAATGACAAGGCAATGGTACCACTTTCCATATTCAGTTTTTGTCCTTTACTTTCGCATGTGCATGTATCTTGGGTAAGTTACACAAATATTGCACTGTTCCATGTTGCAGCTGCAATTGTTCGATACCTAACCAAATTTGAACAACAATTGCATAAAGGGCAGTTTCCACTTATGCTCTTCAAAAATATAACAAAGAAAAGGGTTGTTGGAGAAAGGATCTTTCGCACAACCCAAGAAACTTTTGTAACAGAGTTGCAAGCAGACATATTACAGGATCTGAAGAAACTAGATATCTCTACAACTGTTGTGCGTATACATCCATGGAGTCATCCTCACTTTTCTTATAGAAATAGCCTTCATAAAATTTCTAGGACTTGTTTAATTTTTATTTTTATTTTAAGAGGGGGGAGGGGGTGCAGTTGTGTATTATATTGTTCAATGTATTAATTCCTATGCTCGCGTTTCTAGGTTGAAGGTGTTTTTGTTGCATCAAATGCGTACTCGACCCCCTTTGAGCTTGTATGTGCGAAATGCAACTCTCTTGCTTCTGCTTCCGCTTTGATAAGTGATGATACAATTGATTGTCTGCGATGCAGTGAAAAATGTCCACATATATATGGACATCGCCTCAATGCTGCCATCCAAACCATGGGAAATACAACCGTGCATTGTAGAATTAGGCAGCCTATGTTCCAATATGTGCTTCCTAGGTTAGCATAATTGTCGTATGAAGCTTACCTACAGAAAAAGGCAAGCAGTCTCTACATGTTGTGCGACTTTTGGATACACAACAAATTTACCTTAAATGAGGACAATGCAATATTGCATATCGGTTGAAGAAGGAAAAAAAAGGACAAGAAAAATAAAACAATATCAAGCTTTGGCAGGAAACGAAAATATCTCACGTGTCTCTGTAATATTTCTTCAACACCCAAATGAATGTTCGTCGGACTCGAGTACTTGAGATTGCATGCGTATAAGATTGTTCGGTCCAAAAATGGGAAGCATGGAAGCAAACCCCATATATCCCATGGCCCTAGTTATTTTCTCGTGGGAACATATACCAGATGTAAGTGAAAACCAATGCCATGACATCTTTTATTTGTATATCAAATTGTTTGATGCAAAGGTCGATGTGTGTTGCTCTATGGAACCTTGTGGGAATTTTCTTGCGGCCTATTTGGAGTTTAGTTGGTTCTTGGTTGTATGCTTCGTCTGTCAATCTGTATATCGTGGAACTCCAAGTGTTGTTTGGAGGACACAGACCAATAGAATTGCAATTTTTTAGCCAACTAGCCCGTAAGTCCACCTGTCAATTTGTATGGCGCTGTGATGCAAATGTAGTATGTGGCTTGTTTTAGCACTTTTCCTTGATCGATGAACTTGGTAAAATTAATTTCCTGGAATAATTTGAAATAAACGAATATATACTATGCGAAGTCCAATTGTGCTATCATATTAACAAGAGGCCCTTAAAATTCAAATTGGTCATTGTTATGCTTGCGGTGTAGAATTTAAAAAAGCTTTGTTTTGTTTCTTTCGTTTTTTTTTAAATAAGAGATTTAACATCCTTTGATAATTTTATGTAATTAAATTGTACAATATCAATAATTAATATTAATAATTTAGTATTTGAAAATAATATTTTTAGATAATGTTAGATATATAACATATATGTTATATGTTATACATGTAAACAATCGCAATCTTGAGCCCACCAGTCCTGGAGTCCATCTGTCAATTTGTATATGGCGGAACTCCGAAGGCTATTTGGAGGACACAGAACAATAGAAGTGCAATGTTGAGCGAGCCAGCCCGCAAGTCCGCCTGTCAATTTGTATATTGCGGAACTCTGGGTGCTATTTGTAGGGCCACAAAACAATAGAGGCCCAATTTTGAGCCCGCCATCCCGAGAAATCGCGATCCAAAAAGTGGCTAAGTATGGAATGAGGGACCCATACTTGCTCTATAAAATCTCATGTCCATACTTTATAAAAGTACAAATTTAGTATGTATTATTCATTTCTCGGAAAATTTCTAGGTGCGGAAGTTGGTGGATACATGTGTTCATATCTCCACTTACTTTTATATCGCCAGCTCGATTGACCGCTTCCCCGT
>JZKD02S0856987.1:0-14250 GCA_000966675.3 Picea glauca
ATGGTATTCCTAAAATGGTGATTTCAGAAAGAGACGTAAAATTCACATCCACTTTTTGGAAGGAATTATTTGCAGGGCTAAATACTAATTTGAATTTCAGTACGATTTATCATCCCCAAACGGATGGACAAACCGAAAGGACAAACCAAATCATAGAGGATATGCTCCGCATGTATGTAAGAACAAAGCCGAACAAGTGGGAAGACTACCTACACCTGGTAGAATTTGCATATAACAATGGGTACCACATTTCGACTAAGTTGAGCCCTTTCAAAATACTATATGGAAGAAAGTGTACAACTCCAATTAGCTGGGATAACCCGGTTGACCAACTCATGGTTGGACCAGAGATGCTCCAAGAAATGGAGAACATGGTAAGGAAGGTACAACAAAACTTGAAAGAAGCACAGTACAGACAAAAGAGCTATGCAGATCAGAAAAGAAGACACTTGGAATTTGAAAGCCCGAAAAAACTCATTGAAATTAGGGAACTGTGCAAAGCTGGCACCCAGGTTTTGTGGGCGCTTCTAAATACTAGCTCAAATTGGACCCATAGCATATCAACTTGCACTTCCAGCTAATCTAAGAATTCATAATGTATTTCATGTTTCTTTGTTGAAAACGTATATTCATGACCCTACTCATAGGATTGATTGGGACTTGGTGCAGGTGGAGCCCCTGCGCATTCTAGATCGGAGAGAAATAACACTTCGGAACAGATCCGTCGCTCAGGTAAAGGTGCAATGGAAGCACTTTAGTCCTTAGGAGGCCTCTTGGAAGATGGAAGGAGATTTGCGGAAATCTCATCCAAACCTGTTCCAAGAAAGGAACGAACACTAAGGACAGTGTTTTACTGAAGGGGGAAAGGATGTGATATCCCCCAAAATAAAATATTTTTGGAAATTTATTTCTGTTTTTAGTAAATTCGAATTTGGAAAATTTTTGCCATTTATGGCAATTCTGAATTTCAAATTTGATAATTGTGATTAATTATTATGATTGTTGGGTGGAGTTCTAATTGGACTCAACTAACTATTTGACTATGACACTTGTATAAAAACAAAATATTTATATTAATTGCAGGAGGACAAATGGAACAACCATGTTAAAATCAGTTGACCATGACTCCATGAGTGAGGAACATGTTGGAACTACCTCTGGGCTAGTTATTACAAGTGGCAAATCAGAGATTTGGCCATTGGCAGCCCCTGAAAATCAGGGATTTAGAAAGCTGTGAAAATCCCCAAGGGAGGGAAAAAGACCTGGGCAAAATTGATAAATAGCATATGAAAGGAGGCAGGACGCTGCCAAGTATGCTGGGGGGGGAATATTTTTGAGCTCTCTTGCTGTTATGAACACTACGGATTGAGTGTGAGGCAAGAGGAGTCTGTTGAAACGGATATTCCTTGTTGTTATGAGCACTTCTGAGTAAGTGTGAGGCAAGAGGATAGCTGCTGGAATTGAAGGACATTGTTGAGGAGGAGTTTCCAAGTTAGCCCTCATGGATTCATAGTCAGGATAGGGGGTGAACTGGGCAAGTGATTTGGCTACCCTGTTCTACGTTTGGGAGGAACGTGGTTGTTCCCTTTGTCTTCTCGTGATCGGGTTCAGATATGTTGCTCTACTCCTTTTCTGTTTGAATGATTTTATATCGGATGCAATATATTTCTTAAATCGAAACTAAAATGATTTCCATTCTCTGTTCGAATGATTTGATATCTGATGTCATGTATTTATTAAATCTAAACGAACGATAGAATTGGCCTTTTATTAGTTATGATAGTTAAAAGGATTTATGCATGGTTAAATTCTGGAAGAAATCTCCTCTAAATTAGTTTCACTGGTATTTTCTTTTTTATTTGTTTCCTAAGTGAAACCAATGCAGAGATTGGCATATGGGGAGTGAAAGTTATGCTGAAATTTCATTAATCTAACTGTATGGATAATGCCGGGAACAACATTATGAGCTTTGTAAACTATGCTACTTTTTTCTTTTCCATTAAATAGACTGTGTAGAGGCAGATCTGTAGTTGAGGTAGGAAGACCGACTATTACACTAGTTTCCTTTACAGTTCTGTGTATGTAACATGTGATTTAAAATTCCTACCAGCCCTTTGGCCTAAACAATGAAGAAAGTACATATATATACATATATTATTCTGGAAGAAAAACATAGAATCAGAACTTTACTCGGACCTTTATATCCAATCTAAATAATCGTTATTGCAAATTTAAACCACCTTGGTAATAATTATAAGGAATGCCGAAATAAGATAAAATGTTTTAGTATTTATATCTAGAATAAGTCGATCCAACGTCTAGCTTTTGAAAACAGGGCCTGTCTCAAAGGCAATAACCTTGGTAGTTAGAATTTAGGGCATAACGAGACCGAACGATAATCGATTATCAAATATTTTCTTTTACTCTAACGAATGGGACAATCCCGTAGAAGAAATTTCTACAAAAGTTATACTGTAACCACTGGGACCAAATCCCCAGTTACCCTTGGGAAAATTTTCCCCCTTTTTCCAAACCCGATAAGAGTCTGAAGGAATCGAATTTGAATGACCCTTTTAAATTTGGCAACTGTAATGCTCCGTAAGCACAAGAGTTTGGAGACGCTTAATCAGGACTTGTACCGAAAAATTAACTTAGACTTTTGTTTAATGGTTTAAACCTTAGAGAACAAAATGGTGTGAAAGGCCGAAGTCAATCGGGTTTCAAGGATTACAAACGCCGAACACAAAAGACAAAAGACCACGCTGTTTGTCGAATCGCAAAATGCGAAGAGACTGAGGACCCAACATTTTGGGGTTTCAAGATTTTGGGGTTCGGGATTTCAGGGTTTATGAACCCTTGATGCACAAACAAAATGAAATAAGAAGTGTCGAATTGCGAAATGCGAAAGGATTGTAGGCCCAGCGCTTCGGAGTTTCAGAGTTCAGGATTTCGGGGTTTCACGATTCGAGATTTCACAACTCCGACGGTAACTTTTCTAGGCCCTTCAAACTCCCGGGACCCAAATTGCCGAAAAGAGGCTTAACGGGTCTTGGCATTTTCACATTTCAAGGTTTCGCGATTTGGGATTTTGTGACTCCATATGCAACGTTCTAGGCCTTCGAACTCTTGGGACCCAAAATGTCGAAAAGGGGATTAACAAGGTTTTGGCCCTTTTGCATGAGATCAATGGTCCCGATTCTTTCGGGATTTCACAAATCGAGAGTTTGTGATGCAGCGACCCCAAAATCCCTTGCTGCTCCAAACCCCGAACTCCGAAATAGCGAAGTTCGAAGCGCGAGATCAACGGCTCCTGTTTCTTCTCATCCTACGGTTGCTACTCCTCCTGAGCTTCTGAATGCTAAAAGACGATCAGTCTTAACCTTCCCACAGATCTACGAGATCCAATGGTCCATGGGATTTTCAGTGCTTCCCCATGAATAAATCTCAACGTTCGTTCACTTCGCTCAAGGATCTCTGGCCAAAATGACTTAGCGTTCTCCACCTGAACTTGACCTCTGCGAGACGATTTTGATCTATGCCTCCCTTTGAATACTTCAAAGGTGTTATCCCTTCTGAGCTTTATCTCTCTAAACATCAAAGGTTCCTTCGACCTGAGTTTAGACATTGCCTATATACAAAGAAGTATGTTGGAGTAGTTTGAGTGTCAAGGGAAGTGATAGAATTATGGAAAGAATTTAACCACATAAGGTTTTCGGTTCAAAGTAATCTAGACTGGTGTAAAAATGACATTTTGGACATAAATGAATTTTACCTTCTCTTCATTTCTAAGCTTAAACGAAATTAAATTATGTCATAGGAATTTTTTTTTTTTTTTATGGTGAATTTGAGGTTCATTACATTGGTAATGGAAAGAGGATGAGTTTTAATAATAGGGTATTGTTGATGAGTAGGGGAACACTCAAGGAAAGAGTAATGTGTCAAGGTATTATTAGCAAGAAGAGAAGATGTCCTAAAATAAAGACTATGTGGGTATGTTGTAGATTATAATTTTGGGGTCCAATGGACAGAGAAGCGGGGTAGAGCTTGTAGAGTTGACCAAGACCATAAAGAAATTGTAGAGGGAAGTGAAGAGATACAGAGTAGGTAATGAAAAGTTGACAAAGGGATCTAGAAGAACATAGACAAATTAATATTTAGCTACTGTAGATTCTAAATGAATTGTAAGGACAAATCAACAAGGATTCTCACATAAATCATGAATCTAACAGGTGAAAAATGTCATTAAAAAGAAGATGAAAGTAAGGTAAGACTTCTTAATCTTGAAGATATAAATGTAATGATGGTAGAAGATCTTGTTGCAAAAGAAAACAAGGATCCCATGGGGTGAAGTGTGACTCATGGGATGGATGATTCATCTCTATGTACAAGCATAGGAAGGCCTAAAAAATAGTTGCAAGCCATAAACCAACAAATTATGTCTAAAGGTATTCAGTGCATGAAATCCATTTATGTTATCAGAGTGCGTAGTGGAAGAAATTTGTAATAGAGAATATTGGCTAGAATTGTAAGATGGTCGAGTGGGACTTGGATAGAAATTTTTTAGATCAAGTAAGGATAGTGTACCGGGTAGAGAGGATCTAGAGGAATTTAAGAAGAACCATCTACAAAATAAATAAATAATAAAGATGGAATAAATATGCATTGGAAAGCATACTAGAAGTGATGAAAAATGAATATAGGAAAGATATAATGTATGTGCATCGGTAGGCATGTTGGGAATGGATGTTTGGTGCATATAGACATGCATTAGTGCATGTGAGGATGCTTGGACATGGATATGAAATTCTTATAGACTCCAAGTAGCCTGATTTTATATATGAAATAATGATGCTATGATATTTGAATATGGATAACGATGGATTATGTATCCAGGAAATGTTTATAGCATGGTTGAAAGTGATGATGATGTCGTTTCATATGAAAACCATCCATATGAAGACAAATGAGGATGGTAAGAATGTTGATCAAGAAGTTGGTGAAGAGATCTTGTGAGGTTCTAAAAAATACTAGTTGATAAGGTAGTATCAAGTAATTTATAACAACCATGAAAATATGCATTTGGTTGCATATGAAGACCATTGGAAGACCATTTTCCTATGCCTTGACACCTATAATTAGGAGAGGTTAGACCTAGGTTATTATAGAAAGTTTAGAAGGAACTATGGTAAGATTACATCTCCCCTCATAGACTTGCTCATAAAAAATTCTTTCAGTTGGAATCTGTAGTGTACTTAACCCAAAAATTTATATCAATCACATAAAATGTAGTGTAAAACCCAAGAACATAAGAGAAAACAAAGATAAAAATAGAGAGCTATGTTCACTTTCCTATTCAAGGGGTAAACCTCCAAGAGCAATGATCTAAACACAATAACAATTCTCAAAAAAATAACACAACCTCTACTCAATATATAGATATACGTAGAGAATATTAACTACTTCTGGTCCCCTTATATTGACGTTCATCCAACTAATATGGGCCTTCTTAGTAAAAATGACCCTTTATTACATTGAGTGACTATTAACTAACTATTTAATGAGCCCTATTCAAGGAAGAAGGCCTCATACATTAATAAAGTATCTAAGAAAGGGAGTTGAAGTAGGATCTTAACATGTCCTCCCATTTTGAAAGAAACATTGTCCTCAAGGATACAAGAGAGGATATTGTTGTAGAATCATTGTCGGTTCCATGTGACATCTTTTGGCTACATATGTATCCACTGGATCAATACTTCCTTGATCATGCATTGATGTAAATGACACACTTCGGTATCCAATATTGGTTTTGGTTGGATCCAAATGGAACTTTCTTCATCAAGTTCTATCACTTTGCAATTTGATCCCACAACTTTCTTCAAACATGACACATGAAAAATTGGATGAATCTTGGAGTGGGTTGGGAAAGCCAGTTGATAATCGACCTAACCAATGTGTTGTATGATATGATAGGGACCATAGAACTTGGAAGATAGCTTCCGGGGAACTTTATCTTTTAGTGATGTTTGTTTATAAGGACACATGAAATGAAACACTTGATACCCTTCGTTAAAAGAATGTTCATATCTATTTTGATTATATTGTTGTTTCATTTGATTTTGTGCCATAAAAAAGTTTTCCTTGAGGATACAGATAATGGCTTCTCTGGTGTGAGGCACACTATCTACTGCATGAACCTTGGAGGTGCATGGTACATAGGATGCCACTAATAAGGGGTTTTAGCCATAAAAAACTTTATATGGTTTCATTTTGGTAGCTCCATGATAAGTGGTGTTGCACCACCATTCAACAATGGGAATCCATTGTTCCCATTGGTGTGGATTTTCAGAAGAAAATCATCTCAAATAGATTTCTAGGAACTTGCTGACTACTTCTATTTAACCATCAATTCGAGGATGGTATGCAATGCTCATACTCAATTGTGCACCTTGAAGTTTATATAGTTCTTGCCAAAATTTGTTGGTGAATGTGGGGTCTCGATCTGAGATAATGGAAGTGGAAATACCATGTAGCTTAAAGATCTGATCCATGAAGGATTCTGCCACTGAGGTAGGAGTGAAAGGATGAGCTTAGGCACAAAAATGAGCATCTTTTGAAAGATGATCAACAAACAACATTATGACTAATTTGGTGCCATCTTTTGGAATTCCATGATAAAATCAAGTGAAATGTCTATTCAAATCTTTGTTGGCATTGGTAATGGTTGCAATGTCCATGGTATCTTCACTATATCTTCCTTGCTTCTTTGGCAAGTTTCATAGGATGCTATAAAGTCTTGGATATATGTTTTCATTCCGTCCCAAAAGAATGAATTCTTAGTTCTTTCATAGGTTTTATGGAAGCTAGAGTGACTGACTATTGGTGATGAATGAAGCTCCTTTAAGACATGTTGTTACAATGTGCCGTTTATATTGCAATGTATTGTGTTTCCATGTATAACTTTTAGGTGGGTTGGGATCTAACTAAATCCATTGTATGATTTTCCTTAAAGTATCATTTTCTAGTCATTCCTTTCAGTCCTCCTCAAGACATCCTGGGTTTGGTAATGATAAGGCAAAGAGCACTACAACAAATCCCTATGATTATCTTCCTTTTTAGCTCCCTTTGTTGCTTCCACTATTTGTTTTAATATATTTTTGCCCACTTTTTTTGCAAAAGTTGACGTTATTTATCGGGATGGCACTATTTTGGGAGTTATTTGTGCTGAGCAACACAAGTCGATGCTAAATTAGGAACTATTAGCACCTAATTTTGTGCCCAAGTTAGTGCCAAGTGTAGCTTCTAGTTTAGCTTTGAGTTTAGCTTCCAGTTTAGTTTCTACTTTAGCTTCCTGGTTAGCATCCAGCTTAACTTCCTTTTTAGATTCTAGTTTGGCTTCCTGTTTGGCTTCCAATTTAATGCCTATTGTGCCTAAATAGTCACTTTGTTGAGTTTTGGGGGGTTAAGTGGATAGTGGCTTTGGGGATTAAGGGATTTAGGGATTTGGGGTCTAGGGATTAGGGGTTACAGTTTAAGGGATTAAGGGTCAAGGTATAAGGGATTTGGGGCTTAGGGGTTAGGTAGTTTAATGGTTAATTTCTTAGGGATTATATCTTGTCAAGGTTTTAATGGCATCCATCGACCCCACACATAATATTTGAGATCATCCATGTCTCATTGTCATAATTCGTCATTACCATATGTAGAGTCTTTGTCGAAAATCTCTTGAAATGTCATGGAACTTCCAATACACCCATCACAAATGTCTTCCACCGACCCCGCACAGTGAGCAGTGAATGGGGCCATTGTTGAAATTTCTTCAATCGATGTCGTATGCATCGAAATTTTCCATGGTTAGACTAGACACATGTCTTGACGATATGGGAGGGTTTCAAGACTCAAGGATGTCTGATGTCCCCACATAATCTTTGAGATCATCCATGCTTGCATCAACGTTCATAATGGACGCCTCATTGTCATCATTCGTCATTTCCATATGTAGAATCTTTGTTGGAACTCTCTTGAAATGTCATTGAACTTCCAATACACCCATCACAAATGTCATCCATCGACCTCTCATTGTGAGCAATGAATGGTTCCAACGTTGAAATTTATTCAATATGTGTTTGTATGCATCAAAATTTGACATGGTTAGACTAGACACATGCCTTGAAAGTATGGGAGGGTTTCAAGACTCAATGATGTCGGATGTCCCCACATAATATTTGAGATCATCCATGTTTGTATCAACATTCATCATGTACGTCTCATTGTCATCATTTGTCATTCCCTTCTATAGAATCTTTGTCAGAACTCTCTTGAAATGTCATGGAACTTCCAATACACTGATCACAAATGTCTTCCACCGACCACGCACAGTGAGCAGTGAATGGGGCCAACGTTGAAATTTCTTCAATTTGTGCATGTATGCGTCGAAATTTGACATGGTTAGACTAGACAGATGCTTTGATGGTATGGGAGGGTTTCAAGACTTAAGGCTGCATGATGTCCCCACATAATCTTTGAGATCGTCCATGTTTGCATCAACGTTTATAATGGATGTCTGATTGTCATCATTCGTCATTTCCATATATAGAATAGTTATCGGAACTCTCTTGAAATGTCATAGCATTTCCAACACACCCATCACAAATGTCATCCTGCACCGACCCCACATAGTGAGCAGTGAATGGGGCCAATGTTGAAATTTCTTCAAATTGTGCGTCTATGCATCAAAATTTGGCATGGTTAGACTAGACACATGCCTTGATGGTATGGGAGGGTTTTAAGACTCAAGGATGTTTGATGTCCCCGCATAATCTTTGATGTCGTCCATGTTTGCATCAATGTTCATCATGCACATCTCATTGTGATCATTCATCATTTCCATCTATAGAATATTTGTCGTAACTCTATTGAAATGTCATGGAACTTCCAATACACCCATCAAAAATGTCATCCACCAACCCCACACAGTGAGCAGTGAATGGGGCCAACGTTGAAATTTATTCAAACTATGTTTGTATGCATCTAAATTTGATGTAGTTAGACTAGACACATGCCTTGATGTTATGGGAGGGTTTCAAGACTCAAGGATGTCCCATGTTCTCACATAATCTTTGAGATCATCCACATTTTCATCAATGTTCATCATGGATGTATCATTGTCATCATTCGCCATTTCCATTTGTAGAATATTTGTCATAAATCTCTTGAAATTCCATGGAACTTCCAATAAACCCATCACAAATGTCATCCACCAACCCCACATAGTGAGCAATGAATGGAGCCAACGTTAAATTTACTCAAACTGTGCCTGCATGTGTCGAAATTTGATGTGTTGAATAAAATCACCAAATCGCTTTCATACCAAATATATACAGAGCGGATATATATATTATAAAGTCGATTCTTTGTATGATTTCATGCCTTATGTGAATAATGCAACCGAAAGTCAAACTTCCATACCCAAAACACTCTTACCTGCATTGATTGGAGGACGTTCCGCCTTGGTTAATAGCCATGCGTATGGATGCTCCTCTCCCATGCATCAGACACGTATCTGGGTCCGCTCCTCCAACCATGTACAGGGCACATCCTTGTCTATGCGCTCCTCTTGGCTTACACTAGGCACGTCTAGATCCAAAAAATTGAATTTTCGAAGTGTGGGAGAGAGGGATGCTCCTACAACACTCCTTAGGGAGCATCCTTCAACGAAAATAATTTCGAGGATGCTTATCCAACAAATAATTCGTCTTCTAGTGTTTGGATCAGATTTCTACGCTTATATCTGATAAAAAATCTCCTTCACGTGCCAAATCTCGCCCAAAGGTTCTTCAACTTCATGAGGATCTGCTAAACTCGACTAGCTTGGCTCACCTATTGCACTTTCTCTGATACCACTTGTTGTAGCGCAAGAATAAATAAACAAGTATATTTTAATTGTTAATATTGAAATTCAAGTAAAACTTATACACGGAAACATCCGCAGAATAATGATATTCGGTTTATTATTGTTCAAGGGAGATATCACATCAGCCAAATCAGACTTACACACGCACTTTTCTCAAGACACATTGCCTCTACAGGCTTACATAGATATATAACAGTTCTCATTTAGTTACATGAAACTAATTACAATTAATGTGCTCTTGTCAATATTCTAATTCTAACTGATTTGATCCAACTAAATAGTGAATAATAGGGATAAGAAAATATTCCCAATATTTAATAGGCATGTAAACTGGTTGGCATATCTCAACATTGGACCAACGCTTCTCATCGTTATTTTTAGCACCATATCCAGATGAAGCAGAAGGATGTTGACACACCTCAAATTATTCGTTTATAAAGATTATGAAGACTACCCTTAACACTAAAACTATTTGCAAATATAGTTATTGCTAAACTCAAAGAATTTCCGTTCCTCCTCTTGACATTTTCAACATCGTAATTTTCTCCACTAACAATCAAAATGTCAGAGTTCTAGTCAAGTCTAATTGATATGTCTTTTGTTGGTATTGAAACATATAATTTTGACATTGGGGTAAAGATTAAACTCAAATGTGAGATTATATGAGCGCATTGGACATATCATGGTAGGAAGTGAATCACTTTATAGTGGTTTTATGATATGAGGTAAATTAATCCAAAGACAATGTCAAAACTAACTTTTGATTTTTGGGTAATAAATTTAACATGTGGAAATTAACATGATAAGATATAATATATATATATTTGGTTCTTGACATGAGATGGAGTTATGTGGAGCTTCTAACGCAAAAATAATGTTATAATTAAAATGTGAGAGAGATATGAGTGCAAGGTATGACAACAATAAATATGTGAGGAGGGGTAAATGGATCATATTGTGGTGATAAGTTAGAAGTCATGATAGTTTCATCAAATATTGTGTCGATTTTAGTGAGAGTGTGCACAAATTTTTTGGAAGTGATTTGAAATTAGGGGATCCCGTCAATGCTTTGTTGATTAGAAAATGTTGATGACTAAAATGCTCATCAACAATGCCCAATCACCACATTTACAAAGATCATGTCATTTTTCTATATATTGAGAAATAAAATAGTTCCCAATAACCACATAAAGTATATGCTACTATTTAAATCAATCCATATTAAACAATAAAGAGTGTCCAATAACCACATTTACAAAGACAAAGACATTGCATTCATCATAGCATTTTTTTATATATTAAGTTTTCATCATTGTTATTTAAGATATCTTATTCTAACTTGTATAAATAACTTTTGAATTTCAATAGATATATTGATTTTTCTATTGTGTTTCTTGTCAACATAGGTAGGAACTTAGTTTCTATGCAATTCTTTCTTTTGTTTTAAGTCTAGGACAAGTATATGACACAATTACCACTACAATAAAATTATATCTTTATTAAAATATATGGTACATAAAATAATATCAACCACTTTATTTGAATTCAACTTTGGGATTTTGTCCATTACATCTCAAACCCTTTGGGTTTATAAACACAATTGTTTTGTTAATGCCCCACTTCATAGGTAGTTTACACTAGGTGGCCTGCATCTGATTTAGCAACTTGGTTACAATAATGCATATAAAAGATGACTCAAGGTCTTCTACCCAATCAAAACAATGCATCTAAAAGACCTGCATTTTGACTCCGACTTTGGGTTTTTGTCAATTACATCCCAAATCCTTAGGGTGTTAAGAAAACCAATAATTGTGCTAATGCTCCACTTCATAGGTAATTTGCACTAAGTAACCCACATCCAACTAGCAACCAAATCGAAATAATGCATCTAAAAGCCTCACATCCATTTCATCAAAGTTTCAATGATAAGCACAAAAAGTATCCCTTCTACCCTTTCTTCCTATCAATACAATGTCAATATGTTGCAATATAAACAAGGGAAATAACTGCAAAGTAGCTAGTCCATGCCTCGTTATATTATATTATAATAATACTTAAGCCTATATATTTTGTAAATTTATTATGTTGGTAGAATGCTAAGGTAAAGCCAACTGAAATCCAGAAAAACCAATAATTAAAGAATGGAATCTTCCTAAGCATTTGAGTTTTTATTCCAATTAGCATAAAATTATGTTCTTATTCTAATTACTAATGTCATTCATAATATAATATCCAATTTATAAAATATTTATCCATCAAACAATAATAATAACTAATCATAATTGTTATAAGAATTATTAACACCATTAACAATAAAGAGATACCATACAATTACTTACAATATGCTCTATCAATTACTTGAAATATAATTATTCAATTTCATCATTAAACATAATAATTACCTTCATATTCATAAAAAAGAAATTAATAAGAAAATATATATAATGTGAACAATAGATGAGTTCATAATATAATATTCAATTTATAAAATATTTATAACATCAAACAATAATAATAGTTAATCAAAATTTCTATAAAAATTATTAACATCATTAACAATAAAGAGTTCCATAAAATGAAAAATTAACCATAATTTTTTTATTAACTAACTATACAATTAATAACAATATATTCTATCAATGACTTAAAATATAATTATTTAATCTCATCATTAAACATAATAATTACATTTACAATTATAAAAAAACAACTAATAAAACAATGATATAACAATGTATATCATGTGAACAATACCTATAATGATCACAAGAATAAGGATGCTTTGTAGCCAACATGTAGAGAGCTTTCCCATAGGTAAGGTATGTGGCATGGTGCATATTTATGACGAATATCTATAAAGATCAAAAGAATAAGGATGCTTTGAAATTTATAGTTAAAGCCTCAAAAACAAATGAGTACATGATGTTTAACTTTAAGCAGCTACATTATTGTCACACTTTTGGAGGAAAGAATTAAATATTTTTAAAGTTGCACGCCTACCTTGTGTACATATTCAATTAGGTTGAGAAAAAATGCCTTTTTTTTTTTTTTCTAACAAACTAAATATCAAACCTAAACATCATTAAAAAATAGTCCTTCAAATCAATAATTGAGTCTTGATAAACGTATCCTTAGGATACTGCTTTAGCGGAATGAGATTAATTCAGGCAAGAATATTCATCTAAAATCAATGCATTTTATGTGTGCGGAAGAGCCCAAATGAGTATCTGTTGTCAATCAAAATTATATAATATCAAATCAGTATCTTCTATCAAGCAAAATAATATCACATGAAGGGATTAAATTTGCATTATCTGGATTGAAACTGAAAAATGGAAACTGAAAAATGTAGACCAGTTCATGAACATTAAGACCAATTTTCTCAGTGCAATAGAGAACCAATTTGCACCAACGTTCTCCCCCACTTTTACCAATTAAATTACAAGCATATTATATAGAATGATGCAACATTTATCCATCAGTTGTTGTCTTTAATCATAACTATTGTCTCCAACAAATAGGAACCATCTTTCTTACTATAGCTTCTTGAGGACCAAGGTTCATTTGCAGTAACCAATATCATAAATCTGATTTCTATGAAGTGTCATCACTCTAAGAACCATAAGATGGAGTACCCATGTTGGGGAAGCAGATTGACAATTACCTAAAACATAAGGCTTGCTGTGGCTATGTTTTCTACAAACTAGCTTTCCAATTATATAGTAAATTGAAACGACAGGGGCTGAGTAAATATGCTCTTATTTACAGTCTTTGGTTTTAACTCTTAAATCAAGCCGAAAAGTATCCATGACAGATTGTGAAGGACAAAATCCAAATATTGTAGGTTATTTATAAAGGAAGAATGGGCCGAGAAGCTCATTATATCACACTATATCTCAGTTCATTACTCGTCCAACAACGGATTTTAGCTCTGAGCGTCAGTGAATTTAGCTCTGTGCGTAATCCATTGGAAGGGATAATGGCCTTTTCTGTAAGGAATTTGTCAACTACCCCGATCAAACGGTTGCGTATCTTGGACAGTGATCACAATTGTACGGTAGATTTATTCACTACGCCACTACGACGTAGGACTGCTGATAAGAATTACCCAGTACTGCTTAACCATGGTTGTGATTCTCTGTGCACTTTTAATAACAGTGGTATTAAAGAAAATGGCCTCATTCTAGCCAGGGCTTCTAGAACTTACAATTATAGAATGTTTTGAACGATGTCTATGTTCATCATCCAAGGGAAATCCTATTTATGCTGGCGAGAAGAAACCATGCAGCTCAACAACAATTAAATCAAATTGAATTGTGCATATGACCAGGAGAATAAAA
>JZKD02S0857009.1:0-14250 GCA_000966675.3 Picea glauca
AAAAGATCTTAAATTAAACTCGGTTGGGAGTCCCCTAGGTAGAAGGCAACATGTTTATGAGTGAGAAATTAGGCTCAACATAAATTCATGTATTAACTATAAGGGACTCTCGGTCCTGTGGAAAACATCTCTGCATGGGCACCAAAATGAAGCAGAGGATCTAACTAGGGCACCCATGTTTGGCAAGTCTCTACCACTTGATAACGACACATCTTATAGCATATGGAAGGTTCTGTGTCACAACAAATGGGTTCGTACCTAAGGCATAAAAGTGACAATTATAGGACAATGCAAAAATGCATGATGGAAAGGATACCTATCCTATATGTTGGGTAGTGAAAATACCTGCCCGTGGTTACAAACGACCAATATAACGTTGAAATTAGGTTTTAAATTTTAAGTAAATTAGGGCGCAAATTCGGTAACTCGGTGTACGTGGGCTACCGTTCATCGGGTCACGTATACGTGAGGTTATACGCACCTGTGCAAAGTATAGGGCATGTATACTCAGACATATACGCGACTGTAAATGAAGAATCCCATGTACAAGTCCGTAATCAAAGATTTCTATGGTTGCTAACTCAAAATTTGACTTTTATCTGGCTGGATGGTGCTAGAATGGAGGGAAAGGGACCGCGAGGAGGTAGATGTTGTTGTGGACAGAGATCCAGGGGCTCGAATGGCCTTGAAAAGATGTGGCTTATATAAATTTTGGGCACTCAAAGGGATGAGGGTCAGGTGAGGTTGCTTGAGATGCTTGTGGATTACTGGGACCCTGATAGTGAAAGCTTCAACCTTGATGGGAAACCATTGAGGATTGAAGTAGAGGATATATACTTTTTGACTGGGTTATCACGACGGGGTGAGGTGGTGAACCTCAAATCTCGGGGAGATGGAAGCGGTATGAAAATAAAAGAGTACATAGATGCTCACTGTGTAGCAGGGACTCCGAAGGTCGAGAGTCAACTCCCCATCCGAGCGATAAACAATCTCAGCCTCAAGATTGTTGTCCTTGTGTTGACCAGGATAAAAAGATTGACTTCATTGCACTAGGCATCGAGACCACTCATGTTCTATGCTATAGAGTTCTTGAGACACACATTATATGATTGGTGTACCTCACTACTGGCTAATATGAAGAGCCATTTGACATAGTGAAAACATGCTAGCAAGAGGAATTTCAGGTTTGCCTCTATCTTATGCAGTTTCTTCTTCGAGCGGGTTCTAGGTTTGGGACCTAGAGTCGAGATTGTTCCGAGAGGACCTCGGGATCCAGCCATGGAACGATGGACCGAGGTAATGAGACAGTAGGGGGGAGTTAGGGTGCCCACACCCTACAACGAGGATTTCTTCTACTGGTGGAAACGACAGGTCATTTCTCTGGATGACTACCCCTATGCAGGGATCAACTTCAGAGGGGACCCTAACATGCCACTCCCACCAAGGACCATCTACGAGGACATAGGTATGTCAAATGTTTTTAAATATTTCATTTTTTTGTATTTTTGTATAGTAGAACAAAAATATTTTTGGACGATGCTTAAGTACTTAAATAGACACTTGTGTGATGTAGACGTGGGTCCGCGGCGACCAGACGGGCTTCCCCGACATCGTCAGAGGCATCAAGGAGATGAGGAGGCGAGAGGAGAAGTTGAGAGATTCCTTCAAAACATGCAGGGAAACTTGTCTCATTTGACTCAAAGGATTCTAATGGTTCAGTTAGAGGATCTGTCGGAAGCCATGCAACGACAAGTGGTTGGTGTGCCCAAATCTTGGGTGCGACTCTTTCGGCATCTCGCAAATGCTATAGTTTGTTACCATGACACACATTCAGCGCCACATGCGTAGATTTCATGGATATTGTAGTATCGACTGTATATGTGTATTGAGGGTGTTAGCCCCAATTTTGTACTATAAACACCATATTTTTTGAAATATATATAAAACAAGGATCTTCGGCTTTACTTATATTTACAATGCGTACATTGATGAGATGGTTTTCTTTCCTTTAGTTGTGTGACAAATGCCAATCTAAAACGAAATTAGCATAAGCATCAAATACATGATTAGAACTCCTAGGAATGTGATAATAAGTAATAAAATCAAACTGTCGTTCTAAAAGACGTACCCGCAGGAATCGTTGGAGTAAAGTAGAATCACACACATGGTAACTTTCATTCAACTGACATACTACTAACTGGGAATCCAAGTGAACCTCTAAAGAGAAAATACCATGTGAGATAGCATCGCGCAAAAGTTCTACGACGATGCTATATTCGGCCACATTATTCGTGGATGGCCCTAGGCATACACCACCTAAAGACACCAGTATACCCTCGAGTGAATAAACCACCCAAGCGATGGAAGCCAAGTTCCGTGTATGACAACTGGTTCCCTATGCGAATCCTAAGTAGACCGAAGACTCCGTTGACATCTGCCAATCAAGGAAAAACTCGATAAGCAAGCTGAAGACAAAAATAAAGGGAAAGGATATATACACTAAATTACATTAGTATACAAAGAGTTCCACCCAATCTTAGGGCTCAAGCGTAATAACTTTTCAAGTAGATCCCATTCCTGGGCTCGACCAACATATTCCCTTCATAATATTCTAACTCATAGACTCCTTTTTCTAAGACACATCGACGATATATGAACTGTGCCACCCGGGTTTAAACTTGCCTGCCCCTAGCAGTTCTTTGGCTTGATCATACAAGAGGACCAAGTCACCCTCAGCGTACAACCGAGGACATATATACTTATCATACTGGACTTGGACATGTCTTTTTTTCTACTCAATAGCCGTAGAGGTGTCTCGGCGTTGCTCGTCAAGACTCTTTAGGTGTACAAGGCATCGCTCAAGATCGAAAGTGTCAGGTAGAAGCACAATTGCCAACTTAAGAGAAGGGATTTCACATTCAATAGGTAATATCGACTCCACACCGTGTACTGACTCGAAAGGGGAAAATTCGGTGGCAGTCTTGACTGAGGTTCGACATGCCCAAAGTGCGGGATATAGCACAATGTGCCAGTCAGACTTACTCTCGCTGACAATTTTTCGCAAAATGGTCTTGAGAGACTTTTTGATGGCCTCTACTTGTCCATTTTGTTGTGGGTAATAAGGAGAAGAATGACCATGTCTAAACCCCATCTTAGATTCTAGCTCTTCCATAATTTCGTTTTGACAGTGACTGCCATGATCAGTGACAATCTCACTCACGATATCGAACTGGGCGATAATTTGATTGAATATGAAGAAGGCGACAGTCTTCTCGTCGGATTTAACTGTAGGCATGGCCTCATCCCACTTAGTAAAGTAGTCGATGGCCACAATAATGTGTTTATGCCCCCCATTTGAAGTTGGGTTGCAATCCACGAAGTCCACCCCCCACTTGGTGAAGGGACCGACATTAATGATTGAGTGAAAAGGGGCTGGATGTGAGCCCCTCTTCACTCAATCATTAATGTCGGTCCCTTCCCCAAGTGAACACCTGGTAGGGGTGACACTTCTCAACCACTTCAATACAATCTTTAAAGATAGAAGGCCAGAAATAACCAGCTCACAATTTTTGTTTAGCTATCGCCAGCCCGGATAGATGACCACCACAAGCCCCACTGTGGAAATTGTTTAAGACTGACTCGACTTCTCTGTGAGTTAAACAATGACGCAGATATTTTCTATTCCTTGGTTATACAAAGTTTCACCGATGATAGTATAATTCTTAGCTTGGTATCTTACATGCCATGGGTCATCTCGCGAGAGATGCGAAGAGAACTTCAAAGTTTGAAGATAGAGAACGATGTCTCCATACCAGGGGTCGAACAACAAGACAAGAAAAACGTGTTCGTCCACAAATGAATCAACATGGATAAAATCCTCATCTAATCATGGAAAGTCAGATATTAAGTCCGCAAAGAATAGTGATTTCTTGGATTTCACAGAAGCGAAATCGAGATCAAATTATTGTAAAATGACAATCCATTTATTATATATTCCCCCTATGATACGACTAGTAAGGACGCATTGAAATGGATTGACATCAGCAACCACAATAGTCTTACAAAGAAATATATAATGACGTAAACGTTGGACTGCGTGAACGACACCCAAAGATAGCTTTTCAACGTGAGAATAATTAAGCTCAGGATCGACTAAGTTTCGACTAAGATAGTAGATGACGTGCTCACGGATATCATCATCCTCCTGAACCAAAACCATACCAATCGTCCTCTTGGACGTGGCAATATAAAGCAAGTAAGCCCTACTGTAGTCAGGAGACTTCAACAGAGGTGTCGATACCAAGGCTTTCTTCAAAGCATCGAAGGACTCTTGGGCTCACTCATCCCAGATAAAAGGGTTGTCCTTCTTCAAAAGACACATGAAACCCTTAGTGATATTGGCATAATTTACTATAAACCGACGTAGAATGTTAGCCTTCCCCTGTAAACCTTGAAGTTGTCTAATAGTGCGCGGGGGAGGAAATCGAAGTATTGACTCAACTTTTAACGGATCTACCATGATCCTTGTCTCGAAAACTAGAAATCCCAAAAGAGGGCCAGACCTAACACAAAAGATGCACTTATGAGGGTTCAACCGGATTCTATAATAATGACATCTTTCAAAAACAAGTCGAAGGCGCATAGAGTGATCCACTCTCTTACGAGAGTGAGCAACAAGATCGTCAAGGTAAGATTCGACTATATTCTTAAGATTGTGGAATGTGAAGGTTATAGCACGTTGGAAGGTTGCTCTGGCTTTTTTAAAGCCGAAAGGAATTTTACGGTATGCGAAAGTACCCCAAGGACAAATAAATGTCATCTTGTGTCGATCCTCAAGTTTAATTTGGATTTGATTATACCCTGAAAATCCATCCATAAAAGAAAACACTTCGCTTCCTACACACTCGTCGAGAATTTGATTGATGAAAGGTGTCGGGAAGTTATCTTTAGGATAGGCTTTGTTCAGGTCACGAAAGTCCATGCACACATGGATGGTTCCTTGCTTCTTATCCATAGGAACGGGATTGGATACCCATTCATTCAAGGGAACTAGGTAGATAAAGCCAACATTAAGTAGTTTCTCTACCTTTGCCTTAATAGCAGGGGCCTTTCGGGGATTGACATCTCTAAGACGTTGCCGAATAAGTTTAGCATCCAGTTTCGTTCTAATGTCATGTTCAACAATACGAGGGTTGATTCATGGAATCTCTTCATATGACCAAGAAAATACATCTCGAAATTCCTTGAAGATTTTGTTGTAGATCAGGATTTCTTCTGGCGAACAATCCGCACCAATATGTACGTTTTCAATCTTTCCAGGGGTACGAGAGATATCGATCGTGATGGTGGGAGAAATACTCACCATATTTACTTCGACATAAATGTCGTGCGTATCAAGTGGAAATACGTCGTGACTGACTATCTCACTCAAAGTAGATCGAAAGTCATCTTGTTCGATTCTTTTAAGATCTGGGAGAAAATAAGAGCGATGATTCATATCATCCCAAGGTTTGTCAGAACCATTCATGGCTTTGATGATATCTTTGTCCGAGGGAAAATTCTCATCGAGGCAGTCATGTGAACAAGACAACGAAGTGGCCCACACGGGCCTAAGAATGGGATCCTCCTTGTCTGTCGGCAAGGTAACATGATCGGGATCAATGGAAGAGTCGAGAACAACTTGATACATAATCTCCACTGCCGATAGTGGCATGGAAATTCCAGCATGTGACCGACCTTCACAAGATGAAATCAGAGAAGGTAGGGTCAAAGGATCACTAAAATAGGAAGTGCGGAAAGGAATGAACCTCTCTATCGAAACAGGCCTATTGGACATGGCGTAAACATGGTGAATCAGTGCCATGAAGTCGAAAGTACCCATAAGGGAAGAATAAATTCTAACATCGATATTCTCAGTTGTCGGCTGAGAATTGTCGATCACAGGGATCGACGGTCCAACAGATGCATTGGGACTAGCATACACAAAGGATAACTAGTTGATCGTCACGATATTTCTGTCATAAGTAAAACAAAGAGTACGAAAGACAGATGATACAATAAAGACCATAGCATAGGTCCAATTGCGTCCTAGTGACAAGTTATAATCAAGAGGTGCATCAACTACCTCAACCTCCACCTCTACCATCTTCCCACCTAACTGGACCAGAAATGCGGGAATAATACCGTGAGGGCAGAAGGAATGACCATCAAAAGAAGTCAACATGTTTGATGACTTAGAAAGGGTAAGATAATCTAGAGCTTTCCAACAGATCAGGGACATCACACAAGTGGCAAGACCTTCATCAAAAACTACACATTTGATGGTATACTTTGAGTACCCCACATGGATTTGGAATGCCACATGGTAAGGAAAGCAAGGATTCACATCCATGATGTCAAACTTGATAACTTTTGAGCCACTGGGTTCTAGATATCCTAACGCAGATAGTAAGGCATTCCTTTGTGAAGGACACGTCTGGAGTGTCTCTAAAGCTGACATCGCACAAGGGGTTTGACCCAGGTCCTCAATAATAGAGTAGTTTTGGGAGGCTCTAGCATTTGGATTGTGGGTAGAGAACTTGAGTACTCCGTTCGGAATATGAGGCGGTGAATCTGGTTTTTCAATTTGTAAAGTCATCTCTAGAGGAGGAGGAGAAGATTCTAGACCAGGTATAGCCTATGAATAACTATAATCTCGAGATCAAGTGGCTACATGAAATTTCACATCGACCATATTGATACACAAACGATCGTCGTCTTGCAACGACGGGTTTTGACTCCCACCAACTGCATTTCCANTAGTGATTTCTTGGATTTCACAGAAGCGAAATCGAGATCAAATTATTGTAAAATGACAATCCATTTATTATATATTCCCCCTATGATACGACTAGTAAGGACGCATTGAAATGGATTGACATCAGCAACCACAATAGTCTTACAAAGAAATATATAATGACGTAAACGTTGGACTGCGTGAACGACACCCAAAGATAGCTTTTCAACGTGAGAATAATTAAGCTCAGGATCGACTAAGTTTCGACTAAGATAGTAGATGACGTGCTCACGGATATCATCATCCTCCTGAACCAAAACCATACCAATCGTCCTCTTGGACGTGGCAATATAAAGCAAGTAAGCCCTACTGTAGTCAGGAGACTTCAACAGAGGTGTCGATACCAAGGCTTTCTTCAAAGCATCGAAGGACTCTTGGGCTCACTCATCCCAGATAAAAGGGTTGTCCTTCTTCAAAAGACACATGAAACCCTTAGTGATATTGGCATAATTTACTATAAACCGACGTAGAATGTTAGCCTTCCCCTGTAAACCTTGAAGTTGTCTAATAGTGCGCGGGGGAGGAAATCGAAGTATTGACTCAACTTTTAACGGATCTACCATGATCCTTGTCTCGAAAACTAGAAATCCCAAAAGAGGGCCAGACCTAACACAAAAGATGCACTTATGAGGGTTCAACCGGATTCTATAATAATGACATCTTTCAAAAACAAGTCGAAGGCGCATAGAGTGATCCACTCTCTTACGAGAGTGAGCAACAAGATCGTCAAGGTAAGATTCGACTATATTCTTAAGATTGTGGAATGTGAAGGTTATAGCACGTTGGAAGGTTGCTCTGGCTTTTTTAAAGCCGAAAGGAATTTTACGGTATGCGAAAGTACCCCAAGGACAAATAAATGTCATCTTGTGTCGATCCTCAAGTTTAATTTGGATTTGATTATACCCTGAAAATCCATCCATAAAAGAAAACACTTCGCTTCCTACACACTCGTCGAGAATTTGATTGATGAAAGGTGTCGGGAAGTTATCTTTAGGATAGGCTTTGTTCAGGTCACGAAAGTCCATGCACACATGGATGGTTCCTTGCTTCTTATCCATAGGAACGGGATTGGATACCCATTCATTCAAGGGAACTAGGTAGATAAAGCCAACATTAAGTAGTTTCTCTACCTTTGCCTTAATAGCAGGGGCCTTTCGGGGATTGACATCTCTAAGACGTTGCCGAATAAGTTTAGCATCCAGTTTCGTTCTAATGTCATGTTCAACAATACGAGGGTTGATTCATGGAATCTCTTCATATGACCAAGAAAATACATCTCGAAATTCCTTGAAGATTTTGTTGTAGATCAGGATTTCTTCTGGCGAACAATCCGCACCAATATGTACGTTTTCAATCTTTCCAGGGGTACGAGAGATATCGATCGTGATGGTGGGAGAAATACTCACCATATTTACTTCGACATAAATGTCGTGCGTATCAAGTGGAAATACGTCGTGACTGACTATCTCACTCAAAGTAGATCGAAAGTCATCTTGTTCGATTCTTTTAAGATCTGGGAGAAAATAAGAGCGATGATTCATATCATCCCAAGGTTTGTCAGAACCATTCATGGCTTTGATGATATCTTTGTCCGAGGGAAAATTCTCATCGAGGCAGTCATGTGAACAAGACAACGAAGTGGCCCACACGGGCCTAAGAATGGGATCCTCCTTGTCTGTCGGCAAGGTAACATGATCGGGATCAATGGAAGAGTCGAGAACAACTTGATACATAATCTCCACTGCCGATAGTGGCATGGAAATTCCAGCATGTGACCGACCTTCACAAGATGAAATCAGAGAAGGTAGGGTCAAAGGATCACTAAAATAGGAAGTGCGGAAAGGAATGGACGTCTCTATCGAAACAGGCCTATTGGACATGGCGTAAACATGGTGAATCAGTGCCATGAAGTCGAAAGTACCCATAAGGGAAGAATAAATTCTGACATCGATATTCTCAGTTGTCGGCTGAGAATTGTCGATCACAGGGATCGACGGTCCAACAGATGCATTGGGACTAGCATACACAAAGGATAACTAGTTGATCGTCACGATATTCCTGTCATAAGTAAAACAAAGAGTACGAAAGACAGATGATACAATGAAGACCATAGCATAGGTCCAATTGTGTCCTAGTGACAAGTTATAATCAAGAGGTGCATCAACTACCTCAACCTCCACCTCTACCATCTTCCCACCTAACTGGACCAGAAATGCAGGAATAATACCGTGAGGGCAGAAGGAATGACCATCAAAAGAAGTCAACATGTTTGATGACTTAGAAAGGGTAAGATAATCTAGAGCTTTCCAACAGATCAGGGACATCACACAAGTGGCAAGACCTTCATCAAAAACTACACATTTGATGGTATACTTTGAGTACCCCACATGGATTTGGAATGCCACATGGTAAGGAAAGCAAGGATTCACATCCATGATGTCAAACTTGATAACTTTTGAGCCACTGGGTTCTAGATATCCTAACGCAGATAGTAAGGCATTCCTTTGTGAAGGACACGTCTGGAGTGTCTCTAAAGCTGACATCGCACAAGGGGTTTGACCCAGGTCCTCAATAATAGAGTAGTTTTGGGAGGCTCTAGCATTTGGATTGTGGGTAGAGCACTTGAGTACTCCGTTCGGAATATGAGGCGGTGAATCTGGTTTTTCAATTTGTAAAGTCATCTCTGGAGGAGGAGGAGAAGATTCTAGACCAGGTATAGCCTATGAAGAACTATAATCTCGAGATCAAGTGGCTACATGAAATTTCACATCGACCATATTGATACACAAACGATCGTCGTCTTGCAACGACGGGTTTTGACTCCCACCAACTGCATTTCCGATGTTTGAGGAGCTCAAGGCCATGTGATGGTTATGTGGGAAGGGATTTGTCAGCACAGCGGGCGGTAGAGATAATGGCTTCGTAGCTTCTGCAAGTTTGGGGCATAAATGAGTAAGGTGATTKTCTGTACAAAGCTTACAGGGAATTTTCACCTTATGCCTTTCTCTCTTGCCCTCTCTAGCATTTTTATTCATCTTCTCATCATTACCATTGTCCTTGGGTTYATTATTATTTTTACCACCCTTACGATTATTGTTATGTCCTTTCTTCTTATTCTCGCCTAGTTGCTGGTTACCATTTGGGTCGGTCGACGATTGCACAAAATGTACATCCACCCACTGAGTGGGATTGGAAGACACATATGAAGCTGGCCCTCCTGCAGACTAGTTTAGAGACAACTCGTTCAAATGGCTTGTCACTGAGTCTTTGGATTTTACATTGGCGGAGCCTATAATTCCATCGGCATGAGTTCTGGGATTTTTTCTAGGGTCATAAGCTAACTGCAATGCATCCAAAAGAATGTGGTATAACATCCCAGACTGAGCATATATAAGATCTAACTGTTGGGATTTGAAGATCGTTTCTTCCTCAGTGGTAACCCTAGATGTAGCAACATCCTTTGAGATAGGAGGTTGCAAAGACTTAAGGAACCATTCTAAAAGAAAGGTTGGGGGTATGGAGGTCTTAATCAACCTCTTCCGTCTACACCACTCCTTGATATGATCCGAGATATGAGTGGTTATGTCCTGGCGTAAAGTCAAAAAAAGTTCTAGTCCAGCTTTATAATGAATCGACAATTGGAAGTGGTTAAGGAAGACTAACACCATCTGACTAAAGGTCCCATATGCCCCCCTAGGTGGCTCGATATACCATTTCGTAGCGACCCCAATGAGGGTGCGTTGAAGCAATCTTAACTGAATAGAATCGTCACTAAGGGAATTCAAAGAGCACCATAGGTGAAAGGTGGTGACGTGATCACCGATATCCTCGCCATTCTTACCTTCAAATTTTGGAATGTTCGAAGGAATCTTGGTGGGGATGGGGGGCCATGTAGGATCATGAGACACAAGGTCATTCATCAACTTAGAAAAGTCTGGAAGATTAAGCGTGGCTAGAAAAGGGAGATGGGGTTGCGACATCTCCCCCCAAGCTCCCTGGAAAGATTGTGCTTGAGGAATTGCAACCCATCCAGGGTTCTGGTAAGCACCATGGCCCTATCTGGGATTGTAAGACCCTCCTCCAGGCTGATTCATAAAAGGTTGGTTGGGAATCATTCCAAAAAGAATGCTCTGATGGGGGTTATAAAAATTTCCCCTAGTCGGAGTAGATCCGAGTTGGGGGTTTCCCAAAGCATGAAACTGACCTCCTCCGGGTGTGAATCCGGAGGATAGAGGTGGATTCGTCATGCCAAACGTGTTGGTCGGAATCGACACTGAGGAGGTAAGGGTATAGGACAGAACTCTAGCATAAGATTGTTCGCCAGGTTGGTTGCTCCACCCATAAGCAAGAGGATTAGACTCGGGGTTAAAAGTAGGAATGCCTCCCATATTATGAATCATTTGAGGCATTTGAGAACTGCCAAATGAAAAAGTAGTGTAAGGAGGTGTAGTTCCCCCAAGCCCAATGCTAGCATTAGGGCCAACAGCTGGGATGGCGTTCAAAAACTGCGAAGTAAAATTTGACATACCATAGGAAAAATGACTAAAGGCCATAGGGATGGACTGGACATTATATCTTGGTGATTGACCAAGAGACCATGGCCCTATCTGGTATTGTAATACCCTCCTCCAGGATGATTCATAAAAGGTTGGTTGGGAATCATTCCAGCATGAATGTTCTGATGGGGGTTATAAAAATTGCCCCCAGTCGGAGTGGATCCAAGTTGGGGGTTTCCCAAAGCATGAAACTGACCTCCTCCGAGTGTGAATCCGGAGGATAGAGGTGGATTCATCATGCCAAATGTGTTGGTTGGAATCGACACTGAGGAGGTAGGGGTATAGGACGAAACTTGAGAATAAGTTTGTCCGCCAGGTTGGTTGCTCCACCCATAAGCAAGAGGATTAGACCTAGGATTAAAAGCAGGAATGCCTCCCATATTAGGAGTCATTTGAGGGATTTGAGAACCACCAAATGAAAAAGGAGTGTAAGGAGATGTAGTTCCCCCAAGCCCAATGCTAGCATTAGGGCCAGTAGTTGGGATGGCGTTCGAAAATTGCGAAGTAAAATTCGACATACCATAGGAAAAAGGACTAGAGGCCATAGGGATGAACTGAACATTATATCTTGGTGAGTGACCAAGAGACCCAAATGGGTTCGAGGCAAGAGATTGAGCATTCACTATAGGACGAGTAATAGTAATGATAGGTGCCTCCGACACTACAACCATTATGGTTGCAGGAGTCAAAGGGCTGCCATTAACTATAGTAGGTGTGTGAGTCAAAGGGCTCCCAGTGTTCGGAAGACTAGGTTCAATACTCATCCTTGTAGAATCACAAGTCTGAACAGTGGAGGTGTGTGTACCACGTCTAATAACTCTACGCCTTTTAGAAGGCAAATACTAAAAATCCGGTGGTAACTGTAACAAGTGACGTGACTGACGGGGACGCTAGTCTGACTCCATGATGACTCAAGACTCTAAATACAAAAAAAATAAATCATAAGGCCAACTAGTAATCAAAGAGCACACCAAAATTCAAACAACCAATATGCACACAAACAAGGTGAAGTGGTTGAAAGTGGCCTCCCTCCCTAAAGAAGGTATGTCTCACCCAAGAGGGGCCCGAGACTCCCTGCTAAAGATCGGAGGTAACATAATCAGTTATAAGGGCCCTCATGGGCTTAACAACCAGTCGGTCACATCCCCCCGGAGAGGTAATCCTCCATAAAGGTTGTGTGTTGTTTGACCCTTATCTGACCCAGGGTACCTGCAAAATAGCCTGCAAGTAACCTATGTGGCACCCAAGTCAAGAAAATAAGCAACCAATGTATAACCGATGCACATGCGAGCAGACGTAAGTCAGGTCCACCGTATGGGCAGGGTAGCAAAGCCCGAAACCTTGAAAGCACTGCCTCTCACAGAGGTAAGGGAACTAACAAGATCCCCAGATATGAATAGATCCCCAAAAATATCTTTTGCACTAAGAAGGTATCGGGGGGATATCCCTTCAACCAACCTCGCGCGACCTCGTGATTAAATCCGGTGTGAGCGGAGCCTCCTGATATTACCAATTATACAATGGATTTCTCCACTCCCTTTGTCAGACACATATGTTTATTTAATCGCCTTGGAGAAGTTTACTCACAAAATCCTATTCCAAGGCACTAAATCCTAAGCTAGTTTGTGCACCCTAGAAAATAAAATCGTGACTAATCAATTTTATATTATAGCGTTAATTTTAGTGGTCATGCTTACTCAAAAAGGTATGGTAGTGAAACTTGTGATGTTATGACTCAACAGGAAAAGTAAATATGAATATAATGCAAAGTCCTAACTTCAATTTTCAATGAATGATATTCTTCTTAAAACAAATGCAATTTTCAATTTCAACTACGCAATTCTGAAGTAAAAATGAAATCTTTCATTACATGCACGAAGCTAATGACAAAGATTCAAAAGATAAAAATGCCAAGCAATGCAAAATGCCTAATATTTTTGTATTTTCAATATAAGAAAAATGAAAATGCATGGACTAAACAAAAACTCGATATATAAAACTCTACTGTGTATATAAATAGACAACTCAAGTAGGATACCAAGCAACAAGACACCCAACCCAACGTACAACGACAATCAAAATGAAAAGGTGATGAGAAAGAATCCACCCAAAAATTCAACCCCAGACATGTTTCCTGTCATCCCACAGGCACTTAACAGTCACTACAGAGACCCAACAAGACTTAGCAAACATCAAATCCCACCCAACAACCACCAAACCCATTAAACAATCACAATCACAAGAGGTTGATGTACATGAATTTTCAAGGAAACATAGCGTATGTACACATCTTGCATAGGGACAACCCACGTATGTACACGATTGTCAAGCCAAAAACCGCGTATATGTTTCAAAAACAAGGCCAGGCAAGGGAGGAGGATGAAAAACTCAGACCCAGAGTGAATAGAGGCTGTCAAGCAATGATACGATAAGAAACACAATAGGAACAAGAGCAATCTAAGGAGAAAAGTACTCCAAACCCTAAGAAAGAATATTCAATCCCAAGTACGGTCGCCAATTATGTTATGAGGAAAATTTCTCTATGGGTAGGGTAAACCACAATAGACGGAAATGACTATAGAATTCAACTCTATTCTCAAGTATTCTATGTAAACAAATATGCTAACAAGACAATATAAAAGGCCTACCTTGTCCAGACGTTCAATGAAGTCCACCATTTAGCACTTGACCCAAAGCACTATACCTACAACTAGTCCTCAACAACCAAGCAAAGCAAGCATATGGTGATAATATATGATGTTAGCACATTCAATAACATAATCCATTAATAAACATGACAAATACACCCATGGAATAATAATTCAAATATTTGCAAGATATCAATTGGACGGGAAAAAA
>JZKD02S0857075.1:21566-84160 GCA_000966675.3 Picea glauca
AACAATGTCGACTTACTGGGTGAAGCAGTTATCTCTGTATCACCAGAAAAATCATGTTAGGATAGATTAGAATGATTGAAAAATTATAGAACAGTTGATAGCAAGTCAAGCATTTTGATCAAACTCAAAAAATCACATAGTCTAGCGTCAGATGTGTTTCTGTCCAAATGCAATCTGGTGACAAGTTTTAGTTACGACTGAGACAATGTTTAAGAAACTGAATCCAATACTATTGACAGGGTCATTGCTGCTAGTAGGTGTTCATAGCCTCAACAGGGATGTCATTTAAACCACTCTAACACCTCTACCCTATCCAAGAATTATCCATTCAAGATGAAGGACATTTTTATGATCAATACCAAAAAGTCATACCTCATAATTTTCTTGAACCCGACATTGCTTCGCTGCCAACAGGCATGTTCAGTACCCCAACGAAGTTGCCTTCGAATCATGCATGCATTTACCTACTGCCAGTAGACCTGTTTAGTATCCTAGCGGGTTTACATACAATTCCCACACCTTGTAGTGCTTTCAACTCTCTAGAATTTATTTACAATTTGACATAAACTTTATGATATTCAAGAGAACAGGGTGATGCTGAAAATTTCAGATTTCGAAAAACTTGATATTTTCCAATTTAATTTCTCATTTGATGACCTTCGTCACGATTTAAACTCTTAGTTTTATATTAAGAACAACCTTTCGAGGACAGGGAGGCATATTTGAGTTGTTTTCTTTAAGAACAAGGACAACGTCAAGAGTTTTAATAATGATCGTATCTTCTCGTGATTGTAAAGAGAAACCGGGAACACCATTTTGAACAGAAAGTTTCTTCTTCTAGTCTGAGTTTTATCAATTTACAGTACTAGTGATTTGAAATGACCTCAACTATTGCTTTAGGATGAGACTTATGATTTTTCTTTGATGAACTAAATGGTGACCCAAGCATAAATTTATTCGGAAACCAATGAAAATAAGAAAAATCAAAAAACAGAAAAGAGAATTAAAATAAAAAAATATGTACAGAGAGGTGCATTTGGAGTCATCAGGAGAAATACCTTTTGAGAGCTTGTCCATTCACCAGGAAAGTGTCTGGCTGCCCCTCCAAATTGTGCAGACGGAAAGAGTTGGGACCTAGTTTTTCAGAAGTTACAAATGGTCCCAACCACATATTCTAGAACTTGGCGTGTTCCCCCTTTCCCTCATGCATTTTATCTCATTTGATAACCAAGTATACTACATCGAAGTTCCTATATAAAGAAGAGTTTGAATCAAACCAACTTTTTACAATCTACTGATGCTGATCCAACTTCTGCTTTGCTTGTGCTCTTACTTCTTCTAGTTTTAACAAAGCATTAATTCAACTTTCTAGAGGAGGGAAATCCTCTTCTTGGACTTTATGTGATAATTACAGAGCTGGAAGTAAAACATGTGGAGGGAGGATTGCTTCTCTCCTATAGATGAGAAAGAAATGGGAATTACCAACAAAGTTTTTTGGTGTCACCCTGTCAGCCCAAAGTGCATTATATAGTGCAGTGTACTAGTTCTTATGGTTTTCTGAAACTGTCCTCTTAATGATATTGATTAAATTTTTATTTGTCGATTCTGGTAGACCATTTCCTTGAGGGTAGTAGCTGGCAGAATATTTCAATCTAATCCCTTTTTCTAAGGAAAAGAAATTCATATCACGGGATGAGAAATAAGAAGTGTTATCAAATACCAAACATTCAGGAATGCTGAGTCGAGTAATGATATACGAATTAAGGAAATATACTACCTGATTCATGTTTACCACTTTCAAAGGTGCAGCTTCAGACCATCTGGTAAAATAATCTATTGTTGTAATAAAATACTTATGTTGTTGTGAGGAAGAAGGATTAATTGGTCCTATGATTTCAATACCCCATTGCTGAAAAGGGGAATCTATAGTGACAAACTGCAAAGGAAATGTTGCCTTCTTAACTCGTCCTGCAGCCTTTTGGCAAACTATACATTTATGAAACAACATGTGGACATCTTTAAACAAAGTGGGCCAATAGTACCCATCTCTTAACACTTTGTGAGAAGTGGTGTCTCCATCGAAGTTTTCACCAACTTCACGTGCATGAAGTTTAGATAGTACTTTTTCTGATTCTTCCTTTTCTAAACAACGCATAAGAACACCGTCAAAATTATTTCGAAATAAAACATCATTTATTAACTGGAAAGATATAGATTTTAACCTAAGTTCCCTTCTATTTTTAGGATAAATGTGGTGAGGAGAAGATCCATGTGTCAAATAAAATTTAACATTCTCATACCAAGAATTGGCAGCAACTTGTGCACAACTTATTTGTTTTTCGTTATGTTGATTTACAGTTAATTTGTTAATTTGACTTTCATGTTCTTTAACTAAATCAACAACTAGTTTACATAGGCCTTGACCTCTAAGAATTTGTGAAGGGGTTATTTCGAGGTCATACTCTTTTAAGGACATCATCTAATTTTCCCTTTTCTCACCCAGCTCTTTTTGTACTAGCAAGTTTCTTACGACTGGGTAAGGAACAATAACCTTGGTTCTGGATTTCAGTAGGTATGACTGGAAGTGTTTCACTGCTTTAAAAACAACATATGCCTATTGATATACTGCTAGATAATTAAGCTCTTCTCCTTTGAAAGATGATCTCATGAAGGCAATGGGTATCTCATTACTTTCAACGTTTTTTTTTGTTAACATAGCAGCATAAGATCGGTTAGAAGCAAAGGTGTAAAGAGTGAAATACTATGAGAAATCGGGACTCATCAAGGAAGGATCTTCTACTATTTCTTTTCTAAAGGAGTTAAAAGATTGACTTTCTTTTGGTCCCCAACAGTACAAAATTTCTTTTTTAATTAAGTTCTGTAATGGTCTTACCATTTCTGGAAAACTTGGGACAAATTTTCTGACAAAATTAATCTTGCCTAAAAATGATTGCATGGATTTTTTGGGAGGGGAGAGTTTAGCGATTGCTTGGGTTCTTTTAGGGTCAATGATCATTCTGTATTTCGATAATATAAAACCCATAAATTTACGTTGCTCTACTGCAAAGACCAATTTCTTAGGGTTGAGAGATATACCAAACCTACAACATCGTTCTAGTACGACCTTAAGGTGGGACAAGTGATCTTTCTTGTCTTTAGAGAAGACGGTAGCATCATCAAGATAGACCACAAATGATTTATTTATGAGACCATGGAAAGCAATGTCCATAGCTCTCTACAAAGTGGCTCTTGTATTTATAAGCCCAAAAGGCATCTTCCTGTAGGCATAAGTTCCCCATGGGGTATGAAAGGTGGTTTTAAGATGGTTTGAGGGAGACATGAGGACCTGGTTATATCCCAAAAAATCATCTAACAGATAAAGTCTTTTGGAACCAGACACCTGCTGAAGAATTTATTCCATTGGAGGAACAAGATAGTTATCTTTATTAGACACTCGGTTCAAGTTTTGAAAGTCGACACAAAGTCAAATTTCACCACTCTTCTTCCTTACACGAACTAGATTAGACACCCATTGTGTTTGTCTTACTGGGAAAATTATCTTTTCATTTAGTAATTTATTTAGTTCTTTTTTAACAGTGGGTTCCAATTTAGGGTGCATCTTTCTTAATTTCTGCTGAAAAGGATGGGTTTGGGGTTTCATGGGAATGACATGTTGTATGATATTAGGATCAAATTTTTTAAAATCATCATACGTCCAGGAAAAAACGTCTTTAAATTCTTTAAATAATTTTATAAAAGAAGATCATTCTTGCTCGGAGCATCATATTCCTAAATTGATATTTTGAGGATTTTCCTTTGTCCCTAAATTCACCATCTCATAAATCATAGAAGAACTGTTCATTTTGTAATTAACTGACCCTATAAATTTATCATACAAGTCATAAAACTTCTCTAGTCTTACAACATATTTGGGGATATAATTTACTAGATTAGATGTCAATTCAAGAGATATTATTACCGTGAAATTGAATAGGTTTTCATCATGAGTGCCTTCATCAATGATTGGACCTTGGAAGTTGTCCTCCATATGCAAGAAGTTGATGATCTATTGGTCATAGTCAAACACTCTCCAATTGGTGATGTTATATGGGATCGATGGCCTGAACAACAATTCAATCGAAAACGCATTAGGAGAAAGACCTTCTGTGGGAAATAGTTTAGAAGCGACATTAGACAATAAATTAGCCTATGAATTATTCAGTCTAGGAATGGAATTTATATTTAATGCTGAAACTTTTTTCATTAAACTCCATACCTCAGTTTGGTAACTTTTTAGATGTGGTGATAAGCAATGTATGGAGTTTATTACCTGTCTAGCCACGATTTTTGAATCACCAAATACCAGTAAATTCCGTATGTCCATATCCAGAGCTTTCCTAAGCCCTTGTAGAATTGCTTCATATTCGGCGGTTTTATTAGTTCACTAGAACTCTATTCGATAGGAAATGAAAGTCTTATTACTTGCGGGATCGATGAGAACACATCCTACACTGGATCCTTCTTTGGATTTGGATCCATCAAAGTACAATGACCATATTTGAGCTTCGTCGATAGTGTTTGACACACTTGGCCAAGATAATGTCTGAGTATAGCTCATAATTTCTGATTTCTGCCTTGGATCAATGACAGGAGAGATTTCAGTCATGAAGTTACAAAAGAAGGTATTCATTCCCTGCATTTCAAATGAATTAGCAGATGCAGTGAAAGGTTCATTTGCATCATTTAAATCCATCACGATGTGTTTAAGATAACATTGTCTATTTATCCTGATTCTATTTGGATGTCCATTTTCTGGCAACCACAAATGAGACCAATCTGTGGCGAAAAAACCATGCAGTTGTTCGGACTTGTCCCTGCTTAAAAACAAAGCATAGACTTTAGGGATGTCAACAACAATAATGTCAATAATTTGGTGAACCTTAGGATTGGAAGATAATCTAACCAAGACATTCTTAAGCTCACTGATTACCTTAACGTTCGTTCGATCAAGCCCAATGATTTTGAGATTAGAAGGTTGGACTTCTGTGTTAATTTTTTGACAAACAGATAGAGGCATTACATTTGAAAATGCACCATAAGCGACCATACAATTATGTACATTCCAATTAAAAATTTCAAAGGTTAACAAGAAAGGCGGGACATTTTTCTGAGTGTTAACAGTGGAATTCTGTTGATTTTTTGTTCTTGTCCCTAAAGCAATTTTATCTACATTTGATACAGTTTTTTCAGCTAAATCCCTTTTATCTGGAGGTTTAGATGTCGTTTTAGTTGGGATCCTTTTGGTTGTTTTTGAACCAATTTTTGCATTTTTCTTGTTGCTAGGATAATTGTTTTTATTGTTTTCAGCGATGCTTTGAAGCATTTTCTGCAAAAAGGGGAAATTTCAGCAACTCAAAAAAAAAAATATTAGCCCTCGGTTTTTTAGATCTTCAATTAAATTGTATTCTAAAAAAGGGTCTACCAGACTTTGTTTAATTTCAGCTTGCTTCAACTGTTTTGGAAACACATTATTACTCACTTCAGAAGAAGGTTTGTTTTATGTTTTTCTTCTTATGTTGTAGGGGCGAACCATTTCAAAATTTTCTTAGAAGATACTACCCGACAAGTGACCGAAGATGTTGGGAGATGATTCATCCTCTTCTAGTGCTTCTTCTTCAACTACATCTTTAGAACTTTTAGGAGGCACAGAAATACAATTATCATGTGCTTCTAAGATAGTTTGCAAAGTGTGCTACAAGATTTCAAAATTGAGACCTTYAGTGGGTGGGTTCAGCTGGTTGGGAGGAAAAGGTTTTATGAAAGGTGGTTTAAAAATTCCTTTKCTTGAGGATGCCTCCTCGKATGATCTTTTCAATTCCACAACCTAATTGGATAGTTTTTGGAAGRCTTTTTGCAAGCTTTCTAAGTCTAAATTTTCTTGTTGATTTTTAAATTGAGGCGGTTTAGTAAGGATTTCTACTTTTTTCTTAGATGAGGCTGGCTCGGATTCACTACTAAGATTGTCTTTTAAGATTAATATATCCTTTTCAATTTGACTTGCCTCCTCAAAGGCTCCTAACATAGTTTTATTTTTAGACCTTTTGTAGGCAATATTGTTGTGAAAAAGATTTAGCATAATATGCGACAATTAGACTTTTTGTAGGCACTGAATCTATAGGGTTTTTATTCTTTAAAGTAAGAAATCTCTGGTTAAAATCTTTTACGTTTTACTTAGGATTCATTTTTAGACTAGAGAGCTCCATAACCAAGACTTTAGGAGATTTATCATCTCCAAACTTCTCTAAGAAACAGGTTTCAAACTTGTCCCAAGAGACGATGGTATGGGGTTGTTGTGCAAAATACCATGTGGAGGCATTTCCCTCAAAAGTATAAGTAAAGAGTCTACATGCTACATCTTCATTCTCTACATTTCGGAGTCTAATGGCCAACATAATTTTTTTTATGTGATCCTGAGTAGATTGTTTAGAATCAGGATCAAATTTAGGCAACAATTTCTCCAGGTGTTTTTGCAATGGATGTTGTGGTCTAGGAATAGCCACGTCATCTTGATCGAGCCAAGGTCTAGTAGAATTTTTTTGGTTTTCCATCGGTGTTGGTGGTGTTGAAGGCTAATATGATTCAGACAAGGAACTGCCTTCGTCAGATGACTCTCCTCCTGAAGAGGGTGCAGATGAACCAGGTGGAGAAGGTTGGATACCAGACCCTCTGCCTCCAAGAGTAGGTGTTTCGATAGGATCGAGGGTATTATATCCTAAAGGATTTGAGAGTAGATCAGTGCCTTCAATTTTTTCTTGGATATCCGAGAAATCTAAGGGTTGGTTAAATGGTCTAATAGGCTAAGGAACTATGTGTCCTTATGAGTGACTAACGAAAAATTTATTGGACGTTGGCCCCTTGAGGAGTTGGTGTCACTGGTTCAATGGGAAACTCAGGATTATCATTTGTGTTAGTTTTTTTTTTCAAGTGTAACATTTTTTTCTGAGCGACTACGCATTACGATAGGGGAACGAGTGTGTGGGGGAGGAGTCTTGCAACCTCCACATGCTATCAATTGAATTGAGGCCCTCCTTCTAGCGCCATTTGTTGACGGGAAAATTTGACAGACCATCAACTGGAAGAATAGGTCCAGTCTGGGGTTGTCTAAATAACCCAAGTCGTTTCGTGTAACCTATTCTAACGGTTTTAATGGCTCTGTTAGCCAACTAGGGTCCTAAAACAAAGAGAATAAATAAACTAACTAATGCTAAAACTATAATAATATATAAAATTTAATCTAATTATTTACAAATACATTCAACACAAAGATAAATATGAACATGCCATTATGTACATAGTAATTACAAACTGCAATTTTTTTTATTAGATGCCTTGCAAAATCAATGTTTGGTAACTGTTTGCAAAAGTAGATAAATAAAACACATTTTTTATATTTTTTGTTTTCTAATCATAAATCTAAGAACTTAAATAAAATATGTTATGAAACAATGATAGAGTGATGGTCAAAGCCAATCTAAAACTGTCTTGTTTCTCTAATAGGTAAAATAACAGAAATTAAATGGAAATAAAGCTAACCTGAAATTAGTTTTAAACTGTTTCTATGCCTCTGTGTGATCCAAAACTCCAGTTGTCCTGCTTGTAGAAAAAATCTGTAACAGTCTTGTATTGATGCCTTCGGAATAAAATCCAGGTGTTTATTGACAGCTAGGATATGAGGACAAAGTAGTAGACATGTATGTACAATGATATTATGATTATGAATGATTACAGTAACACAAATCTTAATGTAAATCATTCATTTTATCAATCAACTAAACATCACGAGTAAATCATGATATTAAAATCGATATAACGATCAAAGTAGTAATTTGTGAAACAACAAATTATAAACAACATTTAAAACATTGAATAAAATGGAACATCATATGTCACTGAGACTAAAGCTATACAACACATTAATATTCCAAAATAAACGATAAAAAAAATAAATGAGATAGCTTCACATTGGTCTAAATCTGAAATGCTAAAGGCTGGTCCATTAAGTTTTGAAGATCATCTATCCATAATCTATTCTAGGCCAAGATGTCTCTTACTTAAAAAATGAATAGCATTTAAAGTGATTTGAAATCGTATCCTCCTATCTCACAGGATAGGATAGGATTTCATAAAATCAAAATATTACAAAAATAGTGGGCTAACATCCAATCATAACATAGTTGATTTTACTCAAAACTTGATCAATTTTTTTACAAAACAAACAGAAAAGGAACTACTAATCATTCAAATGCATAATCAAATATGTCTCCCCCATATGATCAACAACATGATCTACTATTTCTTGAAAAAAAAAAAAAACAAGAATAAGTTAGAAAATTACCCATAACTAATTTCTAATTTTTTATTTATTTAAAAGAGACTTGGCTACAAAATTGAAAGATTATGTAGCCAATCTTATCTTAGCAAACAAAATCAAATTCCAAATCAATTCAATTCAAAATAGATAACAGGAATATAATAGGATGAAAATTGTTTTACCATTTTAAAAATTGACTAAAGATGGGTTGAGTAGTTTAGAATTAATTATCGCATTGACATTGGTTGTGTTTTTTATCACTATGTTCCCTGACCTCTTAATGCATTTATCCTCCTTCTCTGTGTGTGTTTTGAGGTCGATATTTTCTCGTCTCAATGATTCATTCTGAGCGGTAAGCGTTTTGATTCAGTCCTGAAGAAGGGGGATATTGGTGTAATATCACTCGATCCAATGGAAACAAACATCACATTGTACATGAGGAATTGCAGGTCTATCGAGTGCACATTCAAACATGGGTATATATACCTTATCTGTTATCTAGTTCTGATCATGCCTGATACCAAAGAACCCCTCCTTACTCTTGAGGCACGGTGGAAAATTTGTCACAAAGTCGTAGGGTTCATTAGGAGCAATGAATTTCTTCCTGTAACCCTCCAAATATGGGTCTTAAAGAACAAGGAACTCTTCGATCTTAGGGTCTTAACACTTGTCTATCCTGATCAAACTGATTGAGCTCAGACAAGTGTCAGATTGGTTCCTAATATTTCTTGAAATTTGGCGACCTGCCATTTTGTTTTTGAACCCTAAGTCTGTGCATTCCTTTGTTTTTCCTTCACAAGGTTTTTCAACATATGGATTAATAATAACAATCAGGCTAACTTCAATTTCAGGAAGAAAAGAATTAATAACCTTCAACTTAACATTCCCTTGCTCAGAAAATATTGTAGGTGAATACTTACTCAACATCCCGACGTCTAGAGGGTTTTTTTTGGTAGAGTCTGGCGTATCAATTGAAAAAATGGATTGGTTTTTAATCAATGGCTCGTCTAAGATAGGGTTTATCATAGGAAGAGTCTTGGAAAAACCGTTCTTTATCAAGAAATTTTCCCAACAGTCACTCACGGTGGACAAGTGATGCATCAACAAAATCTTAACCAAACTGTGATGGAACATGCTTGAATCAACACTTTGTCTTTTATATCTTTAGACATTTTATAGAGACTTCTCAACAGATAAAATGGCATGTCTAATTCAAAACCAATGAAATGCATAAGTAAGAGAATATGGTAGAGGAAGGCTAATCTGTATTGACCCTCACAAGTCATGAATTGTTTGAGGATCATCAACAGGCTATGACAACTAAGTTTAACCAGGGACATGGGAATACATTTTTCGCAACAACTTATTTTTCAAGACGTCACAACCAGGCTCCATGGAACTCCTTCAATTTGTGAGTTTTTGAACTATTTCTCTCCTATCGATGGAATCCCTATTGCTTCACTTACAAACCCCTCAGTTAACTCCAACTGTGTATCCCCAATTTTCACTCTGTAACCATCGAAGGTTTGTGCGAAAGCCTTCGCCACCTGAAGGTTATAGCCTTCAAATCGTTTAAGGAAAGCATCCCAGCCTTGGCTTTTTAAGTCCTCGGTTACATCATCATGAGAGAGTAATTCCTGGCAGCCATTCGGCTACAAGAGAACGACAGGAGCCATGACAAATGTGACCATAATGTAACAGGGAAAACTCAAAATAGTTTTAGGTTTGAATAGTAGGAGTGATAGGAACAAATCCAAATGGATGCTGGGGAAAATACCATAAAAAACCTTGTGTTTTATCATATCGAAGGTAGTGGGAGAAAACACCAAGGGTTTGATTGTAGATGTTTTACCATTCCATGTAATGAGAACCAAACATATATAGTATTGAAACCTTGTGAATGCAATGAATGGCTTGTTAATACGTTGTGCCAGGAAGGTGAGGTAAGGAAACAAGTACAATAGGTGTGCATTGATTGTCATGACTACTAACACGACTATTGAATTGGCAAGGGGTTTAAAATATGTATATATATAAAACTCTTCATAAATTGAATACAAATCATCGAACCATATAATAACTACATCAAAACCCAAAAGATCGAAAAATAGGTCACTCAAACATTAGATTTAGATTTGATATAAGCATGATGAACTTTAAAAGAATGCACTCTAAGGCATACAAATTATAACACCAACCTAGGTTTTTATGTTTGATTCATGCTTACAATAATGAATCAAACATAAAACAAAATGAAATCATAGAAAATAAGAGATTAATCAAAATATTTCTTAACCCAGTAATTATCTCAAAAATTTCGAAAACATTTACGAAATCGAGGGGAAGGCAGCTACAGAAAATGCAATTTCTTGTTCAAATATCAAAATCATGTGGGGCTGCCAACAAATGCCCAGTAGCGATGTGTCACAATTAGGATCATGAAAAGTGGAAGCCTACGATAGGGCCATGTAACTCGACTACCAAATCATGCAAGATCGAGTAAGTTGAGTTTATCGAAGCTACAAGTAAGTTCGATTCCCAAATATCTTATGATCTGGAGTGATGCCACATAGCCAACACCAAAAATACAAGTGTCGACACCTGATAGGATGAGATAGTTGTACAACAATGATGTGTACTCCATGTTAGTCCACGTGGGAGGCCACATGTCACATGGTTATTGGTCCACATGTTAAGGTAAATTGACACATTTGGGTGGGACTCCGGTGGTCTCTAAGTGCCACTTGTCATGTAGTGATGGTGCCATGTGTCAGGTGGTAATAGGTCCACGAGGGGATGCTAAGTGGAAAATCATGGCTATGCCACGGGTTAGAGAAATAGTTCATCCATTGGATCAGGCCTTAATTTAAACATGGATGTGATCTTTCTTTGGCAGGCCGATAGTTCAACATCCCATGGTTACATGTAATGATATGGTGAAGGTGAGATGGTGACATATGATAGAAACACTTGTCCAAGATTCCAGCTCATACCAAATCGAGCATTGAGGGCTAAAGTATTATATAGGTCTTTTGGTGGGCCGATGATATAGTAACTCAGTGGGATCCGGAAAAGCATCACTAAACCAATACATTGCGGAAAAGTGGCACCTTATGATAGGGCCACGCACCTTGAGTGCTACATCATGTCGGATTAGGATTTTGGGCATATAAGACTTCGAAAAATTGGTCAATGTCCTAGGACCCAATAAGATGAGAGTATGGTGAGATAGGTGGCAGGTGAAATTATAATGGCCACGTCCACCTCATAAGGTGACATGGAGCTATGTGGTAGTAAAAAATGGAAGAGGACTTAAAAATTCTAAGAGGTCGTAACTTTTGATCCAAAACTCGGATTAAGACAAATTTATAGTAATTGGAAAGCTCTCAATGAGAAGAGGGAGGTGGTATCCTTTTGAAGAGGATTTAAGGTGGTCAAGGAAAAATGAAAAAATAATACCCCATCCCTTAAAGGGTAAATAAGAGGTTAGGTGTGTTACAAAGTGGTGTCAAAGCAGGATACAACACTAGTCCTAGATCGTCCAAAGAAAATTTGTAAGACTAGTATATCAAGGTTAAGATGAGCCTATTGAAAAGAGTTTCTCTGCTTCTAAAATTTCATTTATTATCTACCAAGTTCCTTGAGAAGAAGGATTGCATAATTTAATATATTGATTTTTTGGATTTATTAAAGCATAAAGGTTATCCATGTTGATATAAAGAATAAGATTAAGTTGTTAATTAAATGATTGACAATTGCTCTCTACAAGAGTGAGATTAATCTTGTAGGTATTAATAGTAAGGCCTATCTGTGAATGGATGAAATGGTAGAAACCTTCTAAGGGATACCTAATTTCAAAGAGTAAATGAACTAGTGATTGCAACATTGCCTCTAAGCATGGGAAATTAGAGCCTCTTACAGTTAGGATGGTTTTTTATATAATGTCTAAGACCCTTATGGAAATCCATTGTGGTTAAAGAAATTTGGTATGGATTGATATAATCCTTAGCAGTAATAATTATTTCTTTAATAGAAGGATAAACTTTGTATATATGTATAACTCCTCATGATCAAAGGACCGATGGTAAATTTGTAAGGTTAGTTTAATTGGCCTATGTTACGAGGAAAATATCTCTATGGCTAGGGGAAAACCACAACAGATGGAAATAAATGTAGAAATCAACTCTATTCTCAAGTATATTATATAAAAAAATATGCTAGCAAGACAAGATAAAAGGCCTACCTCGTCCAGACATTCGATGAATTCCATCGTTGAGAACTTAACCCAAAGAAATATACCTATAAATAGTACTCAAAAACCAAGCAAGCCAAGCATATGGTGATAATATATGATGTTAGCACATTCAATATCATAATCCATTAACATTGATAACAAATACGCCCATCGAATAATAATTCAAATATTTGCAAGATATCGATTGGATGAGAAAATAGTATTTCTATTAATATGTAATCAGCATAAGTGAACAAGTTACAGACTTCCATTTCAGAACGGTTTGGAACCGAGAAACTAAGTTCCTCCTAGCTGGGCCTCCACCACTTCAATCCTCCACCAAAGGCAAGCTCATAAAAGAGAGACAATGAAGTTCTCAATCAATAAGGGAAGAGATTGGGGGATGATCATCATGTTCAGACTTAAAGGACAAAGGGACGCAGACTCAATGTGAAGTTAATAATTCCTCCAAAGTAACTTTGCTCTCAAAATTGAATTATTTATCTTCTTTTCCATAGCTCGTAATTGGCCCATTTATAGCCTTCAAGTGGAGCTGAAGGGTCGAGTCAGAATGTTTCCAGTATATGGAAGACCAATGATCATTGATATCCTGTCGTGACATGGAAACCTGACACCATTTTTCAATTATGGGCACAGTTCCTGATGTTCATGGATTTTAGTGGTGAAACCTAAGTATACGCATGTTGTATAGTAGGCAAGGTGAGTATATGTGGAAAATTTGTAGTTTTATATTTGGGATTTGACAAAAGGAATTAAAATTCTCCATGGGGAAATGGAAAAAGGCCTTATGTGCAAGACTGCATGGGGTGAGGAAAATATTTCTATAACAGATGCACCCTAATGTGTGAGGCCAGAGGAGTATCTGCGATGGTCGAAATACATTATAAAAACCCAGAAGTGGAGTAATGGGGACCCAGCTGGAAGAACTAGTTTCTCATTACAATATGTACTGACTTTGCATACATGAATTCCAATTTGAATTACCCTACAAATCCATGTGAAAATATAACAAACAATTGTTTGTGTCCATGAATAGGCAAATACAAATGCGGTTACATGCCAAAGGCTATCATAGTCACTAATAAAACCTAGTAGAACCAGTCTCAAAATCAATCTGAAGATATATGTATACAGTGGAGTACAATATGATCTCCCGTGATCACTGAAGTCACATAGGTATTGGTCGAATGAAAAGGAAGAAATAACTCAGGAAATTTCCAGCCACATACTAATGTCTTCAAGTCTTATACACAATCCGCCAAAGGTGCAGTCTAAATCATGTGAATAAAGGAGTTGAGGTTGAACACAATGAGACTTTGTTTGATTACCGATCATTGAGGTATATCGTTAACAAACACGAGACAAACTACCAATGATGAAAGTAGGTATCAAGGCACTAGGTATCAGGGTCGAACACTTGAAGAATCCATCAATCAGGAGACATTGATGTATTCCCAACTATCGATGGTGAGAGAACCTGCCACTAATGACTACAAGCCTCAAGGTACTCATAGGACTCTAGGTCTCATTTCTAGAATAGATGAGTTGAAGTTGAAGGAAGGAGACCCCCTAAAAGGAGATAATTAAGGAATCTCTCATAATTTAGCACGAGGTACAAAGTAGGAGCTTCGTGATTTGGAGGAAATCAGATGAAGAACACTTTCACGAACCACAAACCTGTGTGTCTTTCATGTGTGCCAAGTGCAAGAAGTACATGAAAAAGACCCTCTGAATAGAAGCCAATGAGAAAAATTGTTTCCAAAGGAAAGGAAACCACCAATAAGGCTAATGAAGTCCAAGACATTGCATGAATCCCAATTTGTGAATAGATGTCTTGTCGTCGAATATAAGGGAAACCACCCATTCAATGATCAATGATGAAATGTCAACTAATGGGTCCAAGGTTACCTACCAATGATGGAAGTAGGACTAGGGTGCATAATAGGACTACAACATCATGTAATTCTAAGACAAATTGAGGGTATGGATGACATGCAAAGTCAAGATTTCTAAGGAATGACTGACACGGGTTGATAAAAATCCTTTGAACAAGAGCATGAGATATATGGAAGACTCTGGTAGCATAGACTCATTGATGAAGCCATGAGATGCATAAGGCATCAATCAAACTCTCCATGGGGACTAGAAGAGTAACCAATTAGGGGAGAAAACTCTCTGTAACAAGCTCAGCTTCCTAAGGCCATGTTAAACCCAAAATTATGATGACAAGTGGAATCAATAACTTTGTTCTTTGTTCAAAGGCGAAATGACTTCTTTCAATATAAGATAATACTCCCTTCCCTCCTGTGTTTTTTTTTTTTTCATAGTCAAATGAATGCTATGATACAGACGAGGAAATGAGTGTTGCAAGTAAGCAAAACTAGTTCCAACAGTGGAACATACCTATGGTCAATGCAAGGAGGTGCATGAAGCAAATGGACACTCAGGGGAATGTTCCCTCTTGGGCATAGGGTGTCAAATTGTGAAGGATATAAACGAGGATCTTCTTGGTTGAGGATGAAAAATTGCCGAGGCAAATGGTTTATAACGCAAAGTGAGACCCTTCTATAGGGTCAATATTGCAAGAAATGGCATGAGATGCAATCACAAATTAACGCCAAAAAATTTCCTTTTTTGTAATGTTAGTCTACTTGGTGTGAAAAAGGGATAAAATTATACCAAATAGACATCCTTTCAAATCCAATTTACAAGTGTGAAAGAGACAAGTTCACTCATCAATTATTTCACTTTTTGAAAACGAGTCGGAAAAGAGCTTAAATAAAACTCGCTTGGGAGTCCTCTAGGTATAGGCCATCATATTTATGAGTGAGAAATGAAGATCAACATAAATTCATGTATTAGATATAAGGGACTCCCGGTCCTATGGAAAAAATATATGCATGGGCACCAAATGGAGAAGAGGATCTATCTAGGGTACCCATGTTCAGTAAGTCTCTACCATTTGATAACGACACATTTTATAGCAGATAGAGGGTTATGTGTCGCTAACAACTAGGTTCATACATAAGGCATATGAGTGGTAGTTATAGGACAATGCAAGTGTGCATGATGGAATGGATACCTATCACATATGTTGGGTAGAGAAAATACCTGCCCGTAGTTACGAACGATCAACATAACGCTAAAAACCGCAGGCATTATGGTGAAAACTACAAAAAAAAACTCAATCCATTGTTCTATTAGTCCATTAGGATAAAATAAGATCCAAAACTATAGAAAGTGGGTAAAAACTACTATAAATAGTAACAAAAACCAAAATTTACTATTCCATTTTAACTTTTTACCCAAATAGTGAAAATTGGACCAAATTACCTTTGATATTCAACTGGTGATTGTGGGAGCATCGAATGACGGAATCAGAGACCATTTGGACCAGGTAATTCCTCTTCCCCTCCTCTTCCTTTCAAGTGGATTACATTTTTTATTTAGGTTTCAAAATATGAGTTTATTAAGGCACAAATTAGGTATTTCGGTGTACGCAGGATACCACTCATCGGGTCATGTATATGCGAGGTTATACGCGACTATGTAAAATATAGACCATGTGTACTCAACCCTATACACGACTGTGAATGTTGCAGCCTACGTATAAGTCTGTAAACAAGGTTTTTGATGGTTTCTAACTCAAAAATTGATGTTTCTCTAGAAGGATAGAATGGAGGGAAAGGGAACATGAGGAGGTAGATGTTGTTGTGGAAAGAGATATGGGGGACCAAATGGCCTTGAAAATATGTGGGTTGTACAAATTTTGGGCACTCAAAGGGATGAGGGCCCAAGTGAGGTTTCTCCAGTTGCTCTTGGATTAATGGGATTCAAACAGTGAGAGCTTCAACCATGATGGAAAACCATTGAGGATTGAAGTCGAGGATATATATTTCTTGACTGGGTTGTCGCACTGGGTTGAGAAGGTGAACCTCAAATCCTGGGGAGATGGGAATAGTATGAAGATAAAATATTACATAGACACTCATTGTATAACAGGGACCAAGAAGGTTTGTAGTCAACTCCCCATCCGAGCGATAAATAATATGAGCCTCAAGATTGTTGTCCTTGTTTTCACCAGGATCACAAGATCGACTTAATTGCACTAGGCATCAAGGTCACTCATATTATATTATGTAGAGTGTTTGAGACCCATGGTGTATGATTGGTGCACCTCACTTCTAGCTAATATGAAGAGCGAGTTGATAGAATGCAAACAGGGTGACAAGAGGAACTTTAGGTTTGCATCTATCTTGTGTATCTTTTTCTTCGAGCGAGTTCTAGGTTTGGGACCTAGAGTCGATATCATTCCTTGAGGATCTAACAATCCATCCATGGCACGATGGACCGAGGTAATGAGATGACATGTGGGAGGTAGGGTGCCCACACCCTACAATGATGATTTATTTTACTGGTGGAGGTGACAGGTCATTGCTTTCGATGACTACCCCTATGCAGGGATCGACTTCAATGGGAACCCTGACATGCCACTGCCACTAGGGACCACCTACAGGGACATAGGTATGTCAAATTTTTTAAATATTTCATTTTTTTGTATTTTTTTATAGTAAAACAAAAATATTTTTGGATGATTCTTAAGTACTAACTAGAAACTTGTGTGATGCAGACCTAGTTCTGCGATGTTCGGATGGGATTCCACGACATCATCAGAGATGAGGTGGTAGGAGGAGAAGCAAAAAGATTCCTTCAAAATGAGCAGGGCAGCCTGTCTCATTTGACACATAGGATTCTGATGGTTCAAGTAGAGGATCTGCCAGAGGCCATGCAACGACAAGTAGTTGGTGTGCTCAGAGCTTGGGTGCAACTCTTTCAACGTCTCGCAAACGCCGTAGTTTGTTATCATGACACACATCCAATGCCATAGACATAGATGTCGTGGATTTTGTATCATCGTCTATATATGTGTATTGAGGGTGTTGGCCCCAATTTTGTACTATAAACATCATATTTTTTGAAATATATATATATATATATAACGGGGTTCTTCGGATTTACTTATATTACAATCTGTACATTGATGATATTTTTTTCTTTGCTTTAGCTGTGTGACAAATTCCAATCTAAAATGAAATTATCATAAGAATCAGATACATAATTATAACTCCTAGGTATGTGATGATAAGTAATAAAATCAAACCGTCTCTCTAAAATATGTACCTGTAGGAATCGTTGGAGTAAAGTAGGATTGTGCACACAGTAAGTGACGTCCAATTGACATACTACTAACTAGGAATCTAGGCAAACCTTGAAAGAGAGAATACCATGTGAAATAGCATCGCGTGAATCCTAAGTAGACCGAAGACTCCGTTGACATCTGCCAACCAAGGGAAAACTCGATAAGCAAGTTGAAGATGAAAAATAAAGGGAAAAGATAAATACACTAAATTACATTAGTATACAAGGAGTTACACCTAATATTGGGGCTCAAGTGTAATATATTTTTCAAGTAGAGACCATTCCTGGGCTCAACCAACATGTCCCCTTCATAATCATCTAACTCATAGGATCATTTTTCAAAGACACGTCACATGATATAGGGACCATGCCACATGGGTTTGAACTTGCTTGCCCCCAACAGTTCTTTAGCTTGATCATATAAAAGGACAAAGTCAACCTCAGTGTACAATCGAGGATAGATAGACTTATCGTATTGGACCTTGAAACATATTTTATTTGCCTCGATAGTTGTAGAGGCATCTCGACACTGCTCGTCTAGACTCTCTAGGTGTATGAGGCGCCGCTTGAGATAGAAAGTGTCAAGGAGGAGCGTGACTACAAATTTAAGAGAAGGTATTTCACATTCAATAGGCAATATCGAATCCACACCATGTACTAACTATAAAGGAGAAAATTCAGTGGCAGTCTTGATCAAGGTTCGATATGCCCAGAGTGCGGGATATAGCATAGTATGCCAGTCAGATTTACTCTGGTTGATGGTTTTCTGTAAATTGGTCTTGAGAGACTTGTTGACGACCTCTACTTGTCCATTTTCCTAGGGGTATTAAGGGGAAGAATAACCATTCTTAAACCCCATCTTGGATGCTAAATCTTCCATCATTTCATTCTGAAAGTGACTGCCATGATCAGTGACAATCTCACTCAGGATACCGAACCTGGCGATAATTTGATTGAATACGAAGAAGGTGAAAATTTTCACATCGAACTTAACTATAGGCATGGCCTCATCCCACTTACTAAATTATCCTATGGTCACAATAATGTGTTGATTCCCCCCNAGATAAAGTCTTTTGGAACCAGACACCTGATGAAGAATTTATTCCATTGGAGGAACAAGATAGTTATCTTTATCAGACACTCGGTTCAAGTTTTGAAAGTCGACACAAAGTCAAATTTCACCACTCTTCTTCCTTACAGCAACTAGATTAGACACCCATTGTGTTTGTCTTACTGGGAAAATTATCTTTTCATTTAGTAATTTATTCAGTTCTTTTTTAACAGTGGGTTCCAATTTAGGGTGCATCTTTCTTAATTTCTGTTGAAAAGGCTGGGTTTGGGGTTTCATGGGAATGACATGTTGTATGATATTAGGATCAAATTTTTTAAAATCATCATATGTCCAGGAAAAAATGTCTTTAAATTCTTTAAATAATTTTATAAAAGAAGATCATTCTTGCTCGGAGCATCATATTCCCAAATTGATATTTTGAGGATTTTCCTTTGTCCCTAAATTCACCGTCTCATAAATCATAGAAGAACTGTTCATTTTGTAATTAACTGACCCTCTAAATTTATCATACAAGTCATAAAACTTCTCTAGTCTTACAACATATTTGGGGATCTAATTTACTAGATTAGATGTCAATTCAAGAGATATTATTACCGTGAAATTGAATAGGTTTTCATCATGAGTGCCTTCATCAATGATTGGACCTTGGAAGTTGTCCTCCATATGCAAGAAGTTGATGATCTATTGGTCATAGTCAAACACTCTCCAATTGGTGATGTTATATGGGATCGATGGCCTGAACAACAATTCAATCGAAAACGCATTAGGAGAAAGACCTTCTGTGGGAAATAGTTTAGAAGCGACATTAGACAATAAATTAGCCTATGAATTATTCAGTCTAGGAATGGAATTTATATTTAATGCTGAAACTTTTTTCATTAAACTCCATACCTCAGTTTGGTAACTTTTTAGATGTGGTGATAAGCAATGTATGGAGTTTATTACCTGTCTAGCCACGATTTTTGAATCACCAAATACCAGTAAATTCCGTATGTCCATATCCAGAGCTTTCCTAAGCCCTTGTAGAATTGCTTCATATTCGGCGGTTTTATTAGTTCACTAGAACTCTATTCGATAGGAAATGAAAGTCTTATTACTTGCGGGATCGATGAGAACACATCCTACACTGGATCCTTCTTTGGATTTGGATCCATCAAAGTACAATGACCATATTTGAGCTTCGTCGATAGTGTTTGACACACTTGGCCAAGATAATGTCTGAGTATAGCTCATAATTTCTGATTTCTGCCTTGGATCAATGACAGGAGAGATTTCAGTCATGAAGTTACAAAAGAAGGTATTCATTCCCTGCATTTCAAATGAATTAGCAGATGCAGTGAAAGGTTCATTTGCATCATTTAAATCCATCACGATGTGTTTAAGATAACATTGTCTATTTATCCTGATTCTATTTGGATGTCCATTTTCTGGCAACCACAAATGAGACCAATCTGTGGCGAAAAAACCATGCAGTTGTTCGGACTTGTCCCTGCTTAAAAACAAAGCATAGACTTTAGGGATGTCAACAACAATAATGTCAATAATTTGGTGAACCTTAGGATTGGAAGATAATCTAACCAAGACATTCTTAAGCTCACTGATTACCTTAACGTTCGTTCGATCAAGCCCAATGATTTTGAGATTAGAAGGTTGGACTTCTGTGTTAATTTTTTGACAAACAGATAGAGGCATTACATTTGAAAATGCACCATAAGCGACCATACAATTATGTACATTCCAATTAAAAATTTCAAAGGTTAACAAGAAAGGCGGGACATTTTTCTGAGTGTTAACAGTGGAATTCTGTTGATTTTTTGTTCTTGTCCCTAAAGCAATTTTATCTACATTTGATACAGTTTTTTCAGCTAAATCCCTTTTATCTGGAGGTTTAGATGTCGTTTTAGTTGGGATCCTTTTGGTTGTTTTTGAACCAATTTTTGCATTTTTCTTGTTGCTAGGATAATTGTTTTTATTGTTTTCAGCGATGCTTTGAAGCATTTTCTGCAAAAAGGGGAAATTTCAGCAACTCAAAAAAAAAAATATTAGCCCTCGGTTTTTTAGATCTTCAATTAAATTGTATTCTAAAAAAGGGTCTACCAGACTTTGTTTAATTTCAGCTTGCTTCAACTGTTTTGGAAACACATTATTACTCACTTCAGAAGAAGGTTTGTTTTATGTTTTTCTTCTTATGTTGTAGGGGCGAACCATTTCAAAATTTTCTTAGAAGATACTACCCGACAAGTGACCGAAGATGTTGGGAGATGATTCATCCTCTTCTAGTGCTTCTTCTTCAACTACATCTTTAGAACTTTTAGGAGGCACAGAAATACAATTATCATGTGCTTCTAAGATAGTTTGCAAAGTGTGCTACAAGATTTCAAAATTGAGACCTTNTAACTCAGTGGGATCCGGAAAAGCATCACTAAACCAATACATTGCGGAAAAGTGGCACCTTATGATAGGGCCACGCACCTTGAGTGCTACATCATGTCGGATTAGGATTTTGGGCATATAAGACTTCGAAAAATTGGTCAATGTCCTAGGACCCAATAAGATGAGAGTATGGTGAGATAGGTGGCAGGTGAAATTATAATGGCCACGTCCACCTCATAAGGTGACATGGAGCTATGTGGTAGTAAAAAATGGAAGAGGACTTAAAAATTCTAAGAGGTCGTAACTTTTGATCCAAAACTCGGATTAAGACAAATTTATAGTAATTGGAAAGCTCTCAATGAGAAGAGGGAGGTGGTATCCTTTTGAAGAGGATTTAAGGTGGTCAAGGAAAAATGAAAAAATAATACCCCATCCCTTAAAGGGTAAATAAGAGGTTAGGTGTGTTACAAAGTGGTGTCAAAGCAGGATACAACACTAGTCCTAGATCGTCCAAAGAAAATTTGTAAGACTAGTATATCAAGGTTAAGATGAGCCTATTGAAAAGAGTTTCTCTGCTTCTAAAATTTCATTTATTATCTACCAAGTTCCTTGAGAAGAAGGATTGCATAATTTAATATATTGATTTTTTGGATTTATTAAAGCATAAAGGTTATCCATGTTGATATAAAGAATAAGATTAAGTTGTTAATTAAATGATTGACAATTGCTCTCTACAAGAGTGAGATTAATCTTGTAGGTATTAATAGTAAGGCCTATCTGTGAATGGATGAAATGGTAGAAACCTTCTAAGGGATACCTAATTTCAAAGAGTAAATGAACTAGTGATTGCAACATTGCCTCTAAGCATGGGAAATTAGAGCCTCTTACAGTTAGGATGGTTTTTTATATAATGTCTAAGACCCTTATGGAAATCCATTGTGGTTAAAGAAATTTGGTATGGATTGATATAATCCTTAGCAGTAATAATTATTTCTTTAATAGAAGGATAAACTTTGTATATATGTATAACTCCTCATGATCAAAGGACCGATGGTAAATTTGTAAGGTTAGTTTAATTGGCCTATGTTACGAGGAAAATATCTCTATGGCTAGGGGAAAACCACAACAGATGGAAATAAATGTAGAAATCAACTCTATTCTCAAGTATATTATATAAAAAAATATGCTAGCAAGACAAGATAAAAGGCCTACCTCGTCCAGACATTCGATGAATTCCATCGTTGAGAACTTAACCCAAAGAAATATACCTATAAATAGTACTCAAAAACCAAGCAAGCCAAGCATATGGTGATAATATATGATGTTAGCACATTCAATATCATAATCCATTAACATTGATAACAAATACGCCCATCGAATAATAATTCAAATATTTGCAAGATATCGATTGGATGAGAAAATAGTATTTCTATTAATATGTAATCAGCATAAGTGAACAAGTTACAGACTTCCATTTCAGAACGGTTTGGAACCGAGAAACTAAGTTCCTCCTAGCTGGGCCTCCACCACTTCAATCCTCCACCAAAGGCAAGCTCATAAAAGAGAGACAATGAAGTTCTCAATCAATAAGGGAAGAGATTGGGGGATGATCATCATGTTCAGACTTAAAGGACAAAGGGACGCAGACTCAATGTGAAGTTAATAATTCCTCCAAAGTAACTTTGCTCTCAAAATTGAATTATTTATCTTCTTTTCCATAGCTCGTAATTGGCCCATTTATAGCCTTCAAGTGGAGCTGAAGGGTCGAGTCAGAATGTTTCCAGTATATGGAAGACCAATGATCATTGATATCCTGTCGTGACATGGAAACCTGACACCATTTTTCAATTATGGGCACAGTTCCTGATGTTCATGGATTTTAGTGGTGAAACCTAAGTATACGCATGTTGTATAGTAGGCAAGGTGAGTATATGTGGAAAATTTGTAGTTTTATATTTGGGATTTGACAAAAGGAATTAAAATTCTCCATGGGGAAATGGAAAAAGGCCTTATGTGCAAGACTGCATGGGGTGAGGAAAATATTTCTATAACAGATGCACCCTAATGTGTGAGGCCAGAGGAGTATCTGCGATGGTCGAAATACATTATAAAAACCCAGAAGTGGAGTAATGGGGACCCAGCTGGAAGAACTAGTTTCTCATTACAATATGTACTGACTTTGCATACATGAATTCCAATTTGAATTACCCTACAAATCCATGTGAAAATATAACAAACAATTGTTTGTGTCCATGAATAGGCAAATACAAATGCGGTTACATGCCAAAGGCTATCATAGTCACTAATAAAACCTAGTAGAACCAGTCTCAAAATCAATCTGAAGATATATGTATACAGTGGAGTACAATATGATCTCCCGTGATCACTGAAGTCACATAGGTATTGGTCGAATGAAAAGGAAGAAATAACTCAGGAAATTTCCAGCCACATACTAATGTCTTCAAGTCTTATACACAATCCGCCAAAGGTGCAGTCTAAATCATGTGAATAAAGGAGTTGAGGTTGAACACAATGAGACTTTGTTTGATTACCGATCATTGAGGTATATCGTTAACAAACACGAGACAAACTACCAATGATGAAAGTAGGTATCAAGGCACTAGGTATCAGGGTCGAACACTTGAAGAATCCATCAATCAGGAGACATTGATGTATTCCCAACTATCGATGGTGAGAGAACCTGCCACTAATGACTACAAGCCTCAAGGTACTCATAGGACTCTAGGTCTCATTTCTAGAATAGATGAGTTGAAGTTGAAGGAAGGAGACCCCCTAAAAGGAGATAATTAAGGAATCTCTCATAATTTAGCACGAGGTACAAAGTAGGAGCTTCGTGATTTGGAGGAAATCAGATGAAGAACACTTTCACGAACCACAAACCTGTGTGTCTTTCATGTGTGCCAAGTGCAAGAAGTACATGAAAAAGACCCTCTGAATAGAAGCCAATGAGAAAAATTGTTTCCAAAGGAAAGGAAACCACCAATAAGGCTAATGAAGTCCAAGACATTGCATGAATCCCAATTTGTGAATAGATGTCTTGTCGTCGAATATAAGGGAAACCACCCATTCAATGATCAATGATGAAATGTCAACTAATGGGTCCAAGGTTACCTACCAATGATGGAAGTAGGACTAGGGTGCATAATAGGACTACAACATCATGTAATTCTAAGACAAATTGAGGGTATGGATGACATGCAAAGTCAAGATTTCTAAGGAATGACTGACACGGGTTGATAAAAATCCTTTGAACAAGAGCATGAGATATATGGAAGACTCTGGTAGCATAGACTCATTGATGAAGCCATGAGATGCATAAGGCATCAATCAAACTCTCCATGGGGACTAGAAGAGTAACCAATTAGGGGAGAAAACTCTCTGTAACAAGCTCAGCTTCCTAAGGCCATGTTAAACCCAAAATTATGATGACAAGTGGAATCAATAACTTTGTTCTTTGTTCAAAGGCGAAATGACTTCTTTCAATATAAGATAATACTCCCTTCCCTCCTGTGTTTTTTTTTTTTTCATAGTCAAATGAATGCTATGATACAGACGAGGAAATGAGTGTTGCAAGTAAGCAAAACTAGTTCCAACAGTGGAACATACCTATGGTCAATGCAAGGAGGTGCATGAAGCAAATGGACACTCAGGGGAATGTTCCCTCTTGGGCATAGGGTGTCAAATTGTGAAGGATATAAACGAGGATCTTCTTGGTTGAGGATGAAAAATTGCCGAGGCAAATGGTTTATAACGCAAAGTGAGACCCTTCTATAGGGTCAATATTGCAAGAAATGGCATGAGATGCAATCACAAATTAACGCCAAAAAATTTCCTTTTTTGTAATGTTAGTCTACTTGGTGTGAAAAAGGGATAAAATTATACCAAATAGACATCCTTTCAAATCCAATTTACAAGTGTGAAAGAGACAAGTTCACTCATCAATTATTTCACTTTTTGAAAACGAGTCGGAAAAGAGCTTAAATAAAACTCGCTTGGGAGTCCTCTAGGTATAGGCCATCATATTTATGAGTGAGAAATGAAGATCAACATAAATTCATGTATTAGATATAAGGGACTCCCGGTCCTATGGAAAAAATATATGCATGGGCACCAAATGGAGAAGAGGATCTATCTAGGGTACCCATGTTCAGTAAGTCTCTACCATTTGATAACGACACATTTTATAGCAGATAGAGGGTTATGTGTCGCTAACAACTAGGTTCATACATAAGGCATATGAGTGGTAGTTATAGGACAATGCAAGTGTGCATGATGGAATGGATACCTATCACATATGTTGGGTAGAGAAAATACCTGCCCGTAGTTACGAACGATCAACATAACGCTAAAAACCGCAGGCATTATGGTGAAAACTACAAAAAAAAACTCAATCCATTGTTCTATTAGTCCATTAGGATAAAATAAGATCCAAAACTATAGAAAGTGGGTAAAAACTACTATAAATAGTAACAAAAACCAAAATTTACTATTCCATTTTAACTTTTTACCCAAATAGTGAAAATTGGACCAAATTACCTTTGATATTCAACTGGTGATTGTGGGAGCATCGAATGACGGAATCAGAGACCATTTGGACCAGGTAATTCCTCTTCCCCTCCTCTTCCTTTCAAGTGGATTACATTTTTTATTTAGGTTTCAAAATATGAGTTTATTAAGGCACAAATTAGGTATTTCGGTGTACGCAGGATACCACTCATCGGGTCATGTATATGCGAGGTTATACGCGACTATGTAAAATATAGACCATGTGTACTCAACCCTATACACGACTGTGAATGTTGCAGCCTACGTATAAGTCTGTAAACAAGGTTTTTGATGGTTTCTAACTCAAAAATTGATGTTTCTCTAGAAGGATAGAATGGAGGGAAAGGGAACATGAGGAGGTAGATGTTGTTGTGGAAAGAGATATGGGGGACCAAATGGCCTTGAAAATATGTGGGTTGTACAAATTTTGGGCACTCAAAGGGATGAGGGCCCAAGTGAGGTTTCTCCAGTTGCTCTTGGATTAATGGGATTCAAACAGTGAGAGCTTCAACCATGATGGAAAACCATTGAGGATTGAAGTCGAGGATATATATTTCTTGACTGGGTTGTCGCACTGGGTTGAGAAGGTGAACCTCAAATCCTGGGGAGATGGGAATAGTATGAAGATAAAATATTACATAGACACTCATTGTATAACAGGGACCAAGAAGGTTTGTAGTCAACTCCCCATCCGAGCGATAAATAATATGAGCCTCAAGATTGTTGTCCTTGTTTTCACCAGGATCACAAGATCGACTTAATTGCACTAGGCATCAAGGTCACTCATATTATATTATGTAGAGTGTTTGAGACCCATGGTGTATGATTGGTGCACCTCACTTCTAGCTAATATGAAGAGCGAGTTGATAGAATGCAAACAGGGTGACAAGAGGAACTTTAGGTTTGCATCTATCTTGTGTATCTTTTTCTTCGAGCGAGTTCTAGGTTTGGGACCTAGAGTCGATATCATTCCTTGAGGATCTAACAATCCATCCATGGCACGATGGACCGAGGTAATGAGATGACATGTGGGAGGTAGGGTGCCCACACCCTACAATGATGATTTATTTTACTGGTGGAGGTGACAGGTCATTGCTTTCGATGACTACCCCTATGCAGGGATCGACTTCAATGGGAACCCTGACATGCCACTGCCACTAGGGACCACCTACAGGGACATAGGTATGTCAAATTTTTTAAATATTTCATTTTTTTGTATTTTTTTATAGTAAAACAAAAATATTTTTGGATGATTCTTAAGTACTAACTAGAAACTTGTGTGATGCAGACCTAGTTCTGCGATGTTCGGATGGGATTCCACGACATCATCAGAGATGAGGTGGTAGGAGGAGAAGCAAAAAGATTCCTTCAAAATGAGCAGGGCAGCCTGTCTCATTTGACACATAGGATTCTGATGGTTCAAGTAGAGGATCTGCCAGAGGCCATGCAACGACAAGTAGTTGGTGTGCTCAGAGCTTGGGTGCAACTCTTTCAACGTCTCGCAAACGCCGTAGTTTGTTATCATGACACACATCCAATGCCATAGACATAGATGTCGTGGATTTTGTATCATCGTCTATATATGTGTATTGAGGGTGTTGGCCCCAATTTTGTACTATAAACATCATATTTTTTGAAATATATATATATATATATAACGGGGTTCTTCGGATTTACTTATATTACAATCTGTACATTGATGATATTTTTTTCTTTGCTTTAGCTGTGTGACAAATTCCAATCTAAAATGAAATTATCATAAGAATCAGATACATAATTATAACTCCTAGGTATGTGATGATAAGTAATAAAATCAAACCGTCTCTCTAAAATATGTACCTGTAGGAATCGTTGGAGTAAAGTAGGATTGTGCACACAGTAAGTGACGTCCAATTGACATACTACTAACTAGGAATCTAGGCAAACCTTGAAAGAGAGAATACCATGTGAAATAGCATCGCGTGAATCCTAAGTAGACCGAAGACTCCGTTGACATCTGCCAACCAAGGGAAAACTCGATAAGCAAGTTGAAGATGAAAAATAAAGGGAAAAGATAAATACACTAAATTACATTAGTATACAAGGAGTTACACCTAATATTGGGGCTCAAGTGTAATATATTTTTCAAGTAGAGACCATTCCTGGGCTCAACCAACATGTCCCCTTCATAATCATCTAACTCATAGGATCATTTTTCAAAGACACGTCACATGATATAGGGACCATGCCACATGGGTTTGAACTTGCTTGCCCCCAACAGTTCTTTAGCTTGATCATATAAAAGGACAAAGTCAACCTCAGTGTACAATCGAGGATAGATAGACTTATCGTATTGGACCTTGAAACATATTTTATTTTCCTCGATAGTTGTAGAGGCATCTCGACGCTACTCGTCTAGACTCTCTAGGTGTATGAGGCGTCGCTTGAGATAGAAAGTGTCAAGGAGGAGCGTGACTACAAATTTAAGAGAAGGTATTTCACATTCAATAGGAAATATCGAATCCACACCATGTACTAACTATAAAGGAGAAAATTCAGTGGCAGTCTTTATCAAGGTTCGATATGCCCAGAGTGCGGGATATAGCATAGTATGCCAGTCAGATTTACTCTGGTTGATGGTTTTCTGTAAATTTGTCTTGAGAGACTTGTTGACGACCTCTACTTGTCCATTTTCCTAGGGGTATTAAGGGGGAGAATAACCATTCTTAAACCCCATCTTGGATGCTAAATCTTCCATCATTTCATTCTGAAAGTGAATGCCATGATCAGTGACAATCTCACTCAGGATACCGAACCTGGCGATAATTTGATTGAATACGAAGAAGGTGAAAATTTTCACGTCGAACTTAACTATAGGCATGGCCTCATCCCACTTACTAAATTAGCCTATGGTCACAATAATGTGTTGATTCCCCCCAGCCAAAGTTGGGTTGCAATCCATGAAGTCCACCCCCCACTTGGTGAAGGGACCGACGGTAATGACTGGGTGAAGAGGAGTTGGATGCGAGAGCATTTTTCAAATGAACACTTGGTGGGGGTGACACTTCTTAGTCACATTAACACAATATTTAAAGATAGATGGCCAGAAATAACTGACTCACAAAATTTTCTAGGTTGTCGCAAGCCCAGATAGATGACCACCACAAGCCCCACTATGGAAATCGTTTAGAATTGACTCAGCTTTTTCATGAGTTAAACAAAGATGCAGGATATTGTCTATTCCTCGAATATACAAAGTGTCACTGACAATAATGTAATTCTTAGCTTGGTATCATACACGTTGTTAATCATCTCACGACATATGCTGAGGGAAATTCAAAGTTTGAATATAGAGAACAATGTCTCCATACCAAGGGTTAGACAACGAGACAAGGAGAATGTGTTCGTCTGAAAATGAAACAACATGGATAACATCCTCATCCAATCATGGGAAGTCATATATTAACTCTGCAAAGACTAGTGAATTCTTGGATTTCAAAAAATCAAAATCGAGATCAAATTTTTATAAAATGACAATCCATTTATTATATTTCCCCCCTATGATATGCCTGGTAAGTACGTATTGAAATGGATTGAAACTGGAAACCATAATATGCTTGAAAAGCAATACATAATGGTGTAAATGTTGGACTGCATGAATGACATCCAAAGCTATCTTTTCAACGTGAGAATAATTGATCTCAGGACCGACTAAGTTTTGACTAAGATAATAGATGACATGCTCGCGGAGCTCATCATCCTCCTAAACCAAAAGCATACCAATAGTCTCTTCGGACACAGAGACATAAAGAAAGTAATCTCTACTGTAGTCAGGAGACCTCAGTAGAGGCATCAATACCAAGGCTTTCTTCAAAGCATCAAAGGATTCCTAGGCTCACTCATCCCAGATAAAAGGAGTGTCCTTCTTCAAAAGATGCATGAAACCCTTAGTAATATTGGCATAGCTTACTGTTGGCCCTTGACAAATTTTTGGGATATGTTTGGTCATATTGACCTATTTTAAAACTTCGACAAAATCTCTAAGGAGGAGCGCAATATGAAGTGGAGATCATGGGATCTCGACCCACTTTTGGGTTCTTTTTGGGTTTTTGGGAATATGTAATGGGAATGTGATGTCGGCCCATGGGTTTTACCCATGTTTAGGCCTATTTTGTAATATATAAATAGATCCCTAGGCTAGATAGAAAGGAGAGAGAGAATTTGAATAGTGCATCTATGTGATGTGAATGTATGCTAAGTGTAAGTAGAGTTTGTAAGCACTTTGTGCATAACTATAAGAGACTTGCAGAGCTAAGTGCAGGTCCTTCTAATAGATCGTGGAGAGCTTAGTGATGGAATGCAAGGAAGAAGGCTCTAGCGAGTTGTGTAGATCTTATGTCTTGTGCGAAGTAGGGTTTTGATGGCTCTGTGCTTGTAACTGATTGACTAAAGACATTAAATAAGAAGAGTTGGTGGGCACAGCCCCAAGGTAGGGGTGAACCATGTAAACATTGTGTTGTCTTGCTTTGTGCTTGTCTGGATGTGTTTATATTTTCTTTTGCTAGGTACTTTGAGATGATTAGATAAATGTTCTTATGCTTAGTGATAATGATGTATAAGAATGTTAGATCTGATCCATATGAATGTGTTGAGTGCTTGATCTACTAGATATGACCTATCTATTGATGCTAAGTGCTTGAGTACGTTAATCCTACGAAGCTCTGTTTTATCAGTGAAGTGATTATTGATTGTATATTGAGGAACTAACGGTGCTAAGTGCTTTATTAAGTAGTACAATCACAGATCTGTGTCCCAACTAAGGTTGTAGACACCCGAGTCTTGCAACCACCCCTACCTCTACCGTGAGTGAGACTTCATCTGCATCGCAGGTGTTTTCAAAAGGGTTGGTAGTTAGGGCTTTGTTGGTGCATTGTTGTAGCGTTGAACCCTAGGTTTTCCCCTATGCCAACAAATGGTTCTATTGTTGGGACTTGAAACTATGATTGCTAGGAATTGAGAAAGAAGAAGCTTTGTGCAAAGATTCGACTTGGGATTGTGAAAGCTTTGTGCATAGATCTATGTCGTAGTGTGTAGTGTCCTACTTGATTTATAAAAATATGTGCTAAAGAAAGAAGCCCGATCTAAAGAAAGGAGATCAGATCTGAAGAAAAGAGGTAAGATCCAAAATATTTGTGCCTTAAGAAAGGCAAAAGTTTGAATTTATGATTAAAATAGGTAAGATCTACAAGCTCTGTTCTCTGATAAAGGTAAGAATAGTTAAAAGTTTTATATCTGGAAGCTTTGATCTCTGTAGAAGTAAGATAAGTGGAAACTTTTGTTTCTAGAGTATGGATCTAGGTATGTTTAATAGATTCTATCCTAGTTTGAAAACTAGGGCATTAATAGATGAAAGAAGATTTGATCTGAGTAGATCCGATAAGAATAGTGAAAGATATGTTATACCTATGCATAGAAAGAATGTTTGGACTAATGAATGGATGCAGAATCCTAGAAAGAATTTATTTCAGGTTAGATCCTATGATCCTAGCGCACAGTAGAGGAGAAGCTGGGGATCATTTAAAATAAAGAGAGGATCAACCCTCTATTACAGCTGTAGAAAATCAGGACATCTTGCTAAGGCATGCCCTGGGAGAAGACCTAGTTGTCTTTGTTGCAAAGATATGAACCATGAAGTGTTGGATTGCCCTAGAATGATTGTTAAGCTTGAAAGTATGAATATAAGACAAGAAAACCCTAAGGCAGATCCAAAAACTAAGACTATAGCAGAACCCTAGAAAGAATTAGAGAAGGTATTGCTACAGATGAAAGAAACCTTGAATGACCACCAACATGTTAGATTATTAGAGATCGTTAAAGACAAGGAATGCATTGAAGCAAGAATATGAGACTTCGACATTGACTGTGTTTTAGATGAGGAAACACAGGTGAATTCCATGAACGAGAGAACTTGGGAAGATATAAGGAGGCCTATTATGACTCCCTCATTAGGAGGACTAGGGTTATCCAGAGGAAAACTTGTAAACCTGTGTGGAAGGCTCGCCCAGATACCTATGACTGTCAATGGAACTTTGATGGAGGAAAATTTTGAGATTATTAAATTTGTTGAAGACAACACCCTGTTTACCATGTTAATAGGAAAACCTTGTATTGACAAAGATCAAGCCAGATGAACGGAAGAAGAAGAATTTTTGGAGTAGAAGAAGCAAGAATTAAAATATTTCATGACTAGAAGGATAACATACTTGATTGAAGAACAAGAGAATAGGTCGAAGTTGCAGGAACATTAGAAGACTTGCAGAAGACTGAAGTACCTATCTCAGATAAAGAAGAGGTGTTACCCCTAAGTTCTAGGAGATAATCTCAACATCGTGCAGTGACTATGTCCAAAGGCGATAAGAATCAGAATGGAAAAAGGCCTACCAAGACGAAGCTCACTGGAAAGAAGGCTAGAAATCAATGTAAGAAGAAAGATAAGTTATAGAAGGTTCAATAGGGAACTTCGCAGATAGAGAATTTGCAAAATTGGATCTTCGTTGGGATATCAAAACAACAACACATGGAACTTCACCATAGCGAGGAAATATAGTCGTTTGGACCAATATATCCATTTGACTGTTGATCCGAACGGGTTGGAAATCATTAATAGATCGACACTAGACCATTGGACCGTGCCATAACAAAGAAAACAAGAGTTAATGAGGCTTTATACCCATTACAAGAAAACAGTTGTTGAGTTACCTATTTATCTCATCGTGCCATGCACAGAAAAAACATTTTCCAACCAAGAATTTGAGCCCGCAGACCAAGTGAATTGTATACAGTGATCATTTCCCTCGTGTTGTTTATTCTAGTGCAGTATCTGAGTTAATTGTGAACCTGATATTATTAATCACGAGTGTGTATGTCCAACGATCTCACCATACTTGAAGAATCAGTAACATAAGTACTCCTTGACTTGATGACTAAAAGAGTCATGTTGGAGAGAGGATTGTCTATCGGTCTACAAGAATCATCGACAAGAGGATTGTTGGCCTCTCTGTCCACTGCTCGAGCCAAACCATCACGACCTGCAGATGAAAAGAGAACTAAAGACATAGACGATCTCACAAATGCTAAGTTGATTCCAAGCATATTTCCCACCTACCTACCACCTCTGAGTGGCACAATAAATCAAGACAATGTGCCCAAATAATTTCAGTATGAATTGGTCATTGCATACCTCCCAAAGGGGATACACGTAGATCAAGAAAAGATAGCAGCGTTGAATTTTGGCAACTTCAAACTCAACGACAGGAAGGTCTACAACATGCTCGGCCCACATAAGTACCTGATCAGGACAAAAGGAAAGAATTCAAAGATAATTCCTCAGTCATGGACCCATAACCTCGTGCAATTCACACTGCTCAATGTCATGAAGATTCCTCACTTCGGAAGACACCAAGAAGTGAATGCATGCTTCAAGATGTTGATGTCTTGTTACCATGGAGGATACTTGTGGTTAAACCACCGTATCATAGTGGATCCGACATTGATCAATCAGATCACAGTGTTGAGTATGCAAGTCCCTGACCAACAGGAATTTATCTCGGAAAAACCATGGATCGCGATTTAGCTCAAAGGATAAAAGACACCTATGATGATGTCGAGAAAGGCACATGAGGCTACAAGGTAGCTTCTATCCAAAGCAGCACAATGTGCCTAGCATGTCAATTTATCACAAGAAAATTAGTCTGCAAGAACCGACCCACCCAAGTCACTAGTTTTGTAGTCGACCTTGCAGGGAAGTGCACAGAGGGCCTACAAATGAATTGGGTGAAGTATCTCATAAACCAATTGGAACTGGACTGCATGGAAGCACAAGATCAAGGATATGAGTTCCACTTTAGTTGGCTTCTAATACTAATTGATTTTATCGCATGGGAGATGCCCGAAGGTGCGACCTTCCCAGAAATTGATCCCTTTGAACCTTTGGCCACGAAGTTCAGTACACTGTGGTATTCTAGTGACATCAACAAGCAATGGCAGTCAAATTCCGTATTACACACATATTAAAATCAACTGAAGTTATCTATCTAGTCTGAGCCTCGTATCATGCCTAATACTCTTCATAGGTTTCAGCCTTTGATGAAATTTAGCGCAGAATGCCATTTCATTTATATTACAGTGCGCGTTGATGAGCACAAGCAACAACTTAAATATTACTATAAGATGACAGAGAAGGAGTTAGAAGAAATCACCAAGGATTGGTCGATGGACCTCCTCATTCCAGTCGACCCTACAGAGATGTTCGATTTAGATAGTCCAGAAACTCCACCAGATACACTCGGACCTAGCAAGATAAAGAAGACTGAAGAGGTCCATGATTTAGATAGCACATATGTGAAGACCGCTTCCATATCAATAGAGCAAGGAGGAGATGGCATAGATATAGATGGTGTGGAATTTGAACAAAAGAAAGTCAAGGTTACACCACCTAGAATTGAGGAGGACCCCTCAAAGAAAAGGAAGGTTTCCCATATGAAACCTTCTTGTAGGAAGAAATCGAAATAATATATGACCAAAATGCAGACCATCCTCACCTCCGATGACTTTTATTTCATCATAGCAGCCCTGAAAGATGCTTCACTAAAGATAGTAGAGAAGCAAGAAGCTAAGCAGGAAGAGGTGTTCCATTGGATTAAGGATGAGCTCCAAGGAGTGAAGCAGGCACTATAATCCAGTCGTGCAGTCTCCACTATGCCTCTGTCAACATAAACATCAGAACTGGGAGATGAGTCAACTCAAATCCACCGCATCACTGGTACATTTGAAGCTCGCCTTCGATGAGATTAGGAAGAAACAACGCAAGATACCCAAGCTTTGGCACAAGTACAGGGAGACCTTGTAGAACAACACAATACTGCAGAATGGGAAAATATTTCTTTGCAAGCGAAGTGGGATGAAGAAAAATCACAACTACAGTGAATCAAGAAACAGTTGCTCGCAGAGCAACTCGAAGGTAAGGAAATGGTTCACAGAGCACTTCACTCTGTGACAGTCATAGAAGTAAATACTGAAGAGAAAGTTCCATAGCATGTGGCACAACCTGAAGAGGTAATCCAACAACTCTAGTAGCACATAGTAGACTTGGAACTCTTCCCTGTGCCCGAGACCCCTCAATATGTAAGAGACCAAAGGAAAGAAACTACCAACAACGCAGTTGATAGACTAAAATCTCTTTCCTTGGAGTGCAAGTAGTTGAGTAACCGCAGGGCCCAAACATATGAGAACCTCACCGATAATCCAGAGTTACAAGCATTATAGTCACAAATTAAGGAAGCAAAGAAACACACAGACACACTACAGGCATAATTGAAGGCCTTGTCGACCATGGAAAGAATGAAGCAGTCTCAGGAGAAATGCACCACTCAGCAGCAGATCCATATGATTCAAATAAGAGTGATGGAAGTTACTCAACAGATTCAACCAATGCGATATAAGGTGTGCTAGTTATTCATAGAGGTTGAAAGATGAGGAGTAGAGCTAGAATAGGTTGTAATCATAGCAAAATAATGCATAGAATAGCCCATGAATGACGTAGTGATACAGGAGTTCAACGAGAAAGAGGTCATCACACAACAACATCTCGAGGCCTTCAAAGTAGAACTGGTCATATCAGAGTGAATTGGGATGAGTCACAGGTGAGTGTTGGTGGCATGTTGGCCCTTGACCAAGTTTTGGGAGATTTTTTGTCATATTGACCTATTTTAGGACTGCGATAGCTTGTTGAAGGAGGAGTGCAATATGAAGCATAGATCACAAGACCTTGACCCACTTTTGGGTCTTTTTTGGGTTTTTGGGAATATGTAACTAGAACGAGATGTCGACACATGGGTTTTACCCATGTTTAGGACTATTTTGTAAAATATAAATAGATGCCTTGGCTAGATAGAAAGGAGAGAGAAAAGTTGAATAGTGCATCTATGTGATATGAATGTATGCTAAGTGAAAGTAGAGTCTATAAGCTCTTTGTGCATGACTGTAAGAGACTTGCAGAGCTAAGTGCAGATCCTTGTAATAGATTGTGGAGGGCTTAGTGCTAGAATGCAAGGAAGAATGATCTAGCAAGATGCGTAGATCTTTTGTCATGTGCGGAGTAGGGTTTTTATGGCTTTGTGCTTGACTGAATAAAATAAAGAAGAAGAGTTGGTGGACGTAGCCCCAGGCTGGGGGTGAACCACGTAAACACTATGTTGTCTTGCTTTGTGCTTGTCTAGATGTGTTTATATCTTCTTTTGCTAAGTACTTTGAGATGATTAGATAGATATGCTTATGCTTAGTGCTAATGATGTATAAGAATGTTATATCTGATCCATATGAATGTGTTGAGTTCTTGATCTGCTAGATCTGACCTATCTATTGATGCTAAGTGCTTAAGTACGTTAATGCTGCGAAGCCCTGTTTTATCAGTGAAGTGATTATTGATTGTATATTGAAGAACTGACGGTGCTAAGTGCTTTATTAAGTAGTATAATCACATATATGTGTCCCAGCTAAGGGTGCAAACACCTAAGTCTTGCAACCACCCCTGCCTCTACCTTGGGTGAGACTTCATCTACTTCACAGGTGTTGCCAAAAAGGTTGGTAGTTAGGGATTTGTTGGTGTGTTGTTTTAGCGTTGAACCCTGGGTCTGCCCTTGTGCCAACATTTAGTATAAACCAAAGTAAAATGTTAGATTTCCCCTGTAAACCTTGAAGTTATTGAATAGTGTGCGAGGGAGGAAATCAAAGTATTTCCTCAAAATTTAATGAATCTACCATGATCCCAGTCTTAGAGACTAAAAATCCAAAATGACATCCATACATAACGCAAAAGATGCATTAATGAGGGTTCAATCGAATTCTATAATGACAACATCTTTCAAAAACTAGCCAAAGGTGCTTAGAGTGATCCACTTTCTTACAAGAGTGAGCAACAAGATTGTCAAGATAAGCCTCGACTATATGCTTAATATCGTGGAATGTGAAGGTCATAACACTTTGGAAGGTTGCTCCGGTGTTTTTAAGGCTGAAAGGCATATTCCGATATGCGAAAGTACCCCAAGGGAAAATAAATGTCATCTTGTGTTGATCCTAAGGTTTAATTTGAATTTGGTTATACCCTGAAAATCTGTCCATGAAAGAAAACACTTTGCTACCCACACACTTGTCGAGAATCTGATCGATGAAAGGTGTCGGGAATTTGTCTTTAGGATAGGCTTTATTTAGGTCACAAAAATCCATGCATACATGGATGGTTCCTTGCTTCTTATTCACGGGAAAGGGATTAGATACCCATTCATTCAAGGGAACTGAGTAGATAAAGAAAGCATTAAGTAGTTTCTCTACCTCTACCTTAATAGTAGGGGACTTCCGCGGATTGAAAAATCTAAGACATTATTGAACAAGCTTAGCATCCAGATAATTTCTAATCTCATGCTCGACAATTTGAGGGTTGATTCTTGGCATATCTTCATATGACCAAGTAGATACATCTCAAAATTCCCTGAAGAGCTCGGTTTAGATCAATATTTCTTTTGGCAAAACATCTATACTGATATGTACATTTTCAATCTTTCCAAGGGTACGAGAGATATCGATCGTGATGGTAGGAGAGATACTTGCCAAATTTCCTTTGGAATAAATTTCATGTGTATCAAGTGGAACTACTACATTACCAACCATATCTCTCAAAGTAGATCGAGAGTCATCTTGTTCGATTCTAGCAAGCTCTGGGAGAAAATAGGAGTGATGATGCATATTATCCCAGGGTTTTTCAGAACCATTCATGGCTTTGATGATATCTTCATCCAAGGGAAAAGTCTCATCAAGGCAGTCATGTGAGCAAGACAACGAAGTGGCCCACATGAGCTTAAGAACATGATACTCCTCGTTCATCACCGAGGTAATAGGATCGGTATTGGTGGAAGAGTCGAGAACAACTTGATACATTATCTCCACTGTCGATAGTGGCATGGCCATTCCAGCATGTGACTAACATTCACAAGATGAATTTAAGGAAGGTAGGGTCCACACATCGTTAAAATAGGAAGTGCAGAAAGGAACAAACCTCTCTGACGAAATGAGCCTATTGGACATGGCGTGAACATGGTGAATCAGTTCCATGAAGTCGAAGGTACCCATAAGGGATGAATATATTCTGACACCGATATTCTCATTTGCCAGCTAAGAATTGTCAACCATGGGGATCGACAGTCCAACAGATGCATTAGGGCTAGCATATGCAAAGGATAACTGGTCGACCATCATGATCTTCCCATTGTGAGGAAAACAAAGATTGCGAAAGATGGACGATACAACGACAGTCATAGCATAAGTCCAATTGAATTCTAGTAACAAGTTATAATAAGGGGGTGCATGAACCACCTCGACATCCACCTCTACAGTCTTCCCACCTAACTAGACCACAAATACATGAATAATACCATGAGGGTGGAAGGAACAACCATCAAAAGCAGTCAAAATGGTCAGATATTGAGAGAGAGTCGGAGAGCTAATATATTTCCAACAGATCAAGGACATCCCACATGTAGCAATGCCTTCCTCAACAATTGCACGTTTGATGGTATACTTCGAGTAACCCACGTGGATTTTGAATGACAAATGGTAAGGCAAGCGAGGATTCACATATTTGATGTCAAAATTGATAAATTTCAAGCCACTAGGGTCTAGAACTCCTAACGTAGATACCAAGGAATTCCTCTGTGAAGGACATGTCTGGAGTACCTCCAAAGATGAAATTTCACAAGGGGTTTGACTCAGGTCCTCAACAACAGAGTAACTATGGGGGGATCTAGCATTTGGATTGTGGGTAGATCACTTGAGTACTCCTTTCAGAATAAGAGGTGGTGGCTTTGGTTTTTCTATCTACAAAGGTTTCTCCGGGGGAGGAGGAGGAGATTCTAGACCAGGTACAGTTTGCGAAGAATTGTAATCACGAGACTAGGTGGCTACATTAACCTGAGAAATGACCATATTGATGCACAAGCAGTCACCTTCTTGTGTCGACGGGGTTTGACTCCCACTGGCCACATTTCCAGCATTTTAGGAGCTCTAGGCCATGTGTTGGTTATGTGGGAAAGGATTCGTCAGCACAATGGGTGGTAGAGATAAGAGCTTCACAGCTTCCGAAAGTTTGGGGCATAAATGAGTAAGATGATCGTCTGTAAAAATATTACAGGGAAATTTTGCCTTATGCCTTTCTTTCTTTCCCTCACCAACATTATTATTTGTCTTCTCATTATCATCATTTTCCTTGGGTTTATTATTATTCTTCCCACCCTTACGATTACTATTACGTCCTTTCTTCTTATTCCTGCCTGGTTGTTGGTTACCATTTGGGTCGATCAATGATTACATGGAATGTACATCCACCGACTGAGTGGGATTGGAAGATGCAAATGAATTTGGCCCTCTTGTAGACTGGTTTAGAGACAACACTTTCAAATGGCTTGTCACAAAGTTTGTGGAATTCACATTGGCGGAGCCTACATTGACATCAACATGAGGTTCGGGCTTTTGTCTAGGGTCATAGTTTGACCTTGGTGCATCTGGAAGAATCTAGTATAACATCCCAGACTGAGCATATATAAGATCTAACTAATGCACTTTGAAGATTTCTTCTTCCTCAGATGTAACCCTGGATGTAGGAACATCCTTCGAGATAGGAGGTTGCAAGGACTTTAGGAACCATTCTAATAGTAAATCTAGGTTGATGCAGGTCTTGGTCAACATCTTCTGTCTACGCCACTCTTGGATGTGATCTGAGATATGAGTGGTTGTGTCCTAGCGTAAATTCGAAAAAATTTCTAGGCCAACATCATAACAAACCGACAATTGGAAGTGGTTAAGAAATACTATCACCATCTAACTAAAGGTCTCATATGTCCCCCTAGGTAGCTCGATATACCATTTCATAGCAACCCCAATGAGGGTGTGTTGAAATAATCTTAACCGAATGGAATAGTCATTAAGGGAATTCAAAGATCACCATAGGTTAAAGGTGGTGACGTGATCACTGGGATCCTCACTATTCTTACCTTCAAATTTTGGAATATCTGAAGGAATCTTGGTGGGAATGGGGGGGGAATNCTTGCTTGCCCCCAACAGTTCTTTAGCTTGATCATATAAAAGGACAAAGTCAACCTCAGTGTACAATCGAGGATAGATAGACTTATCGTATTGGACCTTGAAACATATTTTATTTTCCTCGATAGTTGTAGAGGCATCTCGACGCTACTCGTCTAGACTCTCTAGGTGTATGAGGCGTCGCTTGAGATAGAAAGTGTCAAGGAGGAGCGTGACTACAAATTTAAGAGAAGGTATTTCACATTCAATAGGAAATATCGAATCCACACCATGTACTAACTATAAAGGAGAAAATTCAGTGGCAGTCTTTATCAAGGTTCGATATGCCCAGAGTGCGGGATATAGCATAGTATGCCAGTCAGATTTACTCTGGTTGATGGTTTTCTGTAAATTTGTCTTGAGAGACTTGTTGACGACCTCTACTTGTCCATTTTCCTAGGGGTATTAAGGGGGAGAATAACCATTCTTAAACCCCATCTTGGATGCTAAATCTTCCATCATTTCATTCTGAAAGTGAATGCCATGATCAGTGACAATCTCACTCAGGATACCGAACCTGGCGATAATTTGATTGAATACGAAGAAGGTGAAAATTTTCACGTCGAACTTAACTATAGGCATGGCCTCATCCCACTTACTAAATTAGCCTATGGTCACAATAATGTGTTGATTCCCCCCAGCCAAAGTTGGGTTGCAATCCATGAAGTCCACCCCCCACTTGGTGAAGGGACCGACGGTAATGACTGGGTGAAGAGGAGTTGGATGCGAGAGCATTTTTCAAATGAACACTTGGTGGGGGTGACACTTCTTAGTCACATTAACACAATATTTAAAGATAGATGGCCAGAAATAACTGACTCACAAAATTTTCTAGGTTGTCGCAAGCCCAGATAGATGACCACCACAAGCCCCACTATGGAAATCGTTTAGAATTGACTCAGCTTTTTCATGAGTTAAACAAAGATGCAGGATATTGTCTATTCCTCGAATATACAAAGTGTCACTGACAATAATGTAATTCTTAGCTTGGTATCATACACGTTGTTAATCATCTCACGACATATGCTGAGGGAAATTCAAAGTTTGAATATAGAGAACAATGTCTCCATACCAAGGGTTAGACAACGAGACAAGGAGAATGTGTTCGTCTGAAAATGAAACAACATGGATAACATCCTCATCCAATCATGGGAAGTCATATATTAACTCTGCAAAGACTAGTGAATTCTTGGATTTCAAAAAATCAAAATCGAGATCAAATTTTTATAAAATGACAATCCATTTATTATATTTCCCCCCTATGATATGCCTGGTAAGTACGTATTGAAATGGATTGAAACTGGAAACCATAATATGCTTGAAAAGCAATACATAATGGTGTAAATGTTGGACTGCATGAATGACATCCAAAGCTATCTTTTCAACGTGAGAATAATTGATCTCAGGACCGACTAAGTTTTGACTAAGATAATAGATGACATGCTCGCGGAGCTCATCATCCTCCTAAACCAAAAGCATACCAATAGTCTCTTCGGACACAGAGACATAAAGAAAGTAATCTCTACTGTAGTCAGGAGACCTCAGTAGAGGCATCAATACCAAGGCTTTCTTCAAAGCATCAAAGGATTCCTAGGCTCACTCATCCCAGATAAAAGGAGTGTCCTTCTTCAAAAGATGCATGAAACCCTTAGTAATATTGGCATAGCTTACTGTTGGCCCTTGACAAATTTTTGGGATATGTTTGGTCATATTGACCTATTTTAAAACTTCGACAAAATCTCTAAGGAGGAGCGCAATATGAAGTGGAGATCATGGGATCTCGACCCACTTTTGGGTTCTTTTTGGGTTTTTGGGAATATGTAATGGGAATGTGATGTCGGCCCATGGGTTTTACCCATGTTTAGGCCTATTTTGTAATATATAAATAGATCCCTAGGCTAGATAGAAAGGAGAGAGAGAATTTGAATAGTGCATCTATGTGATGTGAATGTATGCTAAGTGTAAGTAGAGTTTGTAAGCACTTTGTGCATAACTATAAGAGACTTGCAGAGCTAAGTGCAGGTCCTTCTAATAGATCGTGGAGAGCTTAGTGATGGAATGCAAGGAAGAAGGCTCTAGCGAGTTGTGTAGATCTTATGTCTTGTGCGAAGTAGGGTTTTGATGGCTCTGTGCTTGTAACTGATTGACTAAAGACATTAAATAAGAAGAGTTGGTGGGCACAGCCCCAAGGTAGGGGTGAACCATGTAAACATTGTGTTGTCTTGCTTTGTGCTTGTCTGGATGTGTTTATATTTTCTTTTGCTAGGTACTTTGAGATGATTAGATAAATGTTCTTATGCTTAGTGATAATGATGTATAAGAATGTTAGATCTGATCCATATGAATGTGTTGAGTGCTTGATCTACTAGATATGACCTATCTATTGATGCTAAGTGCTTGAGTACGTTAATCCTACGAAGCTCTGTTTTATCAGTGAAGTGATTATTGATTGTATATTGAGGAACTAACGGTGCTAAGTGCTTTATTAAGTAGTACAATCACAGATCTGTGTCCCAACTAAGGTTGTAGACACCCGAGTCTTGCAACCACCCCTACCTCTACCGTGAGTGAGACTTCATCTGCATCGCAGGTGTTTTCAAAAGGGTTGGTAGTTAGGGCTTTGTTGGTGCATTGTTGTAGCGTTGAACCCTAGGTTTTCCCCTATGCCAACAAATGGTTCTATTGTTGGGACTTGAAACTATGATTGCTAGGAATTGAGAAAGAAGAAGCTTTGTGCAAAGATTCGACTTGGGATTGTGAAAGCTTTGTGCATAGATCTATGTCGTAGTGTGTAGTGTCCTACTTGATTTATAAAAATATGTGCTAAAGAAAGAAGCCCGATCTAAAGAAAGGAGATCAGATCTGAAGAAAAGAGGTAAGATCCAAAATATTTGTGCCTTAAGAAAGGCAAAAGTTTGAATTTATGATTAAAATAGGTAAGATCTACAAGCTCTGTTCTCTGATAAAGGTAAGAATAGTTAAAAGTTTTATATCTGGAAGCTTTGATCTCTGTAGAAGTAAGATAAGTGGAAACTTTTGTTTCTAGAGTATGGATCTAGGTATGTTTAATAGATTCTATCCTAGTTTGAAAACTAGGGCATTAATAGATGAAAGAAGATTTGATCTGAGTAGATCCGATAAGAATAGTGAAAGATATGTTATACCTATGCATAGAAAGAATGTTTGGACTAATGAATGGATGCAGAATCCTAGAAAGAATTTATTTCAGGTTAGATCCTATGATCCTAGCGCACAGTAGAGGAGAAGCTGGGGATCATTTAAAATAAAGAGAGGATCAACCCTCTATTACAGCTGTAGAAAATCAGGACATCTTGCTAAGGCATGCCCTGGGAGAAGACCTAGTTGTCTTTGTTGCAAAGATATGAACCATGAAGTGTTGGATTGCCCTAGAATGATTGTTAAGCTTGAAAGTATGAATATAAGACAAGAAAACCCTAAGGCAGATCCAAAAACTAAGACTATAGCAGAACCCTAGAAAGAATTAGAGAAGGTATTGCTACAGATGAAAGAAACCTTGAATGACCACCAACATGTTAGATTATTAGAGATCGTTAAAGACAAGGAATGCATTGAAGCAAGAATATGAGACTTCGACATTGACTGTGTTTTAGATGAGGAAACACAGGTGAATTCCATGAACGAGAGAACTTGGGAAGATATAAGGAGGCCTATTATGACTCCCTCATTAGGAGGACTAGGGTTATCCAGAGGAAAACTTGTAAACCTGTGTGGAAGGCTCGCCCAGATACCTATGACTGTCAATGGAACTTTGATGGAGGAAAATTTTGAGATTATTAAATTTGTTGAAGACAACACCCTGTTTACCATGTTAATAGGAAAACCTTGTATTGACAAAGATCAAGCCAGATGAACGGAAGAAGAAGAATTTTTGGAGTAGAAGAAGCAAGAATTAAAATATTTCATGACTAGAAGGATAACATACTTGATTGAAGAACAAGAGAATAGGTCGAAGTTGCAGGAACATTAGAAGACTTGCAGAAGACTGAAGTACCTATCTCAGATAAAGAAGAGGTGTTACCCCTAAGTTCTAGGAGATAATCTCAACATCGTGCAGTGACTATGTCCAAAGGCGATAAGAATCAGAATGGAAAAAGGCCTACCAAGACGAAGCTCACTGGAAAGAAGGCTAGAAATCAATGTAAGAAGAAAGATAAGTTATAGAAGGTTCAATAGGGAACTTCGCAGATAGAGAATTTGCAAAATTGGATCTTCGTTGGGATATCAAAACAACAACACATGGAACTTCACCATAGCGAGGAAATATAGTCGTTTGGACCAATATATCCATTTGACTGTTGATCCGAACGGGTTGGAAATCATTAATAGATCGACACTAGACCATTGGACCGTGCCATAACAAAGAAAACAAGAGTTAATGAGGCTTTATACCCATTACAAGAAAACAGTTGTTGAGTTACCTATTTATCTCATCGTGCCATGCACAGAAAAAACATTTTCCAACCAAGAATTTGAGCCCGCAGACCAAGTGAATTGTATACAGTGATCATTTCCCTCGTGTTGTTTATTCTAGTGCAGTATCTGAGTTAATTGTGAACCTGATATTATTAATCACGAGTGTGTATGTCCAACGATCTCACCATACTTGAAGAATCAGTAACATAAGTACTCCTTGACTTGATGACTAAAAGAGTCATGTTGGAGAGAGGATTGTCTATCGGTCTACAAGAATCATCGACAAGAGGATTGTTGGCCTCTCTGTCCACTGCTCGAGCCAAACCATCACGACCTGCAGATGAAAAGAGAACTAAAGACATAGACGATCTCACAAATGCTAAGTTGATTCCAAGCATATTTCCCACCTACCTACCACCTCTGAGTGGCACAATAAATCAAGACAATGTGCCCAAATAATTTCAGTATGAATTGGTCATTGCATACCTCCCAAAGGGGATACACGTAGATCAAGAAAAGATAGCAGCGTTGAATTTTGGCAACTTCAAACTCAACGACAGGAAGGTCTACAACATGCTCGGCCCACATAAGTACCTGATCAGGACAAAAGGAAAGAATTCAAAGATAATTCCTCAGTCATGGACCCATAACCTCGTGCAATTCACACTGCTCAATGTCATGAAGATTCCTCACTTCGGAAGACACCAAGAAGTGAATGCATGCTTCAAGATGTTGATGTCTTGTTACCATGGAGGATACTTGTGGTTAAACCACCGTATCATAGTGGATCCGACATTGATCAATCAGATCACAGTGTTGAGTATGCAAGTCCCTGACCAACAGGAATTTATCTCGGAAAAACCATGGATCGCGATTTAGCTCAAAGGATAAAAGACACCTATGATGATGTCGAGAAAGGCACATGAGGCTACAAGGTAGCTTCTATCCAAAGCAGCACAATGTGCCTAGCATGTCAATTTATCACAAGAAAATTAGTCTGCAAGAACCGACCCACCCAAGTCACTAGTTTTGTAGTCGACCTTGCAGGGAAGTGCACAGAGGGCCTACAAATGAATTGGGTGAAGTATCTCATAAACCAATTGGAACTGGACTGCATGGAAGCACAAGATCAAGGATATGAGTTCCACTTTAGTTGGCTTCTAATACTAATTGATTTTATCGCATGGGAGATGCCCGAAGGTGCGACCTTCCCAGAAATTGATCCCTTTGAACCTTTGGCCACGAAGTTCAGTACACTGTGGTATTCTAGTGACATCAACAAGCAATGGCAGTCAAATTCCGTATTACACACATATTAAAATCAACTGAAGTTATCTATCTAGTCTGAGCCTCGTATCATGCCTAATACTCTTCATAGGTTTCAGCCTTTGATGAAATTTAGCGCAGAATGCCATTTCATTTATATTACAGTGCGCGTTGATGAGCACAAGCAACAACTTAAATATTACTATAAGATGACAGAGAAGGAGTTAGAAGAAATCACCAAGGATTGGTCGATGGACCTCCTCATTCCAGTCGACCCTACAGAGATGTTCGATTTAGATAGTCCAGAAACTCCACCAGATACACTCGGACCTAGCAAGATAAAGAAGACTGAAGAGGTCCATGATTTAGATAGCACATATGTGAAGACCGCTTCCATATCAATAGAGCAAGGAGGAGATGGCATAGATATAGATGGTGTGGAATTTGAACAAAAGAAAGTCAAGGTTACACCACCTAGAATTGAGGAGGACCCCTCAAAGAAAAGGAAGGTTTCCCATATGAAACCTTCTTGTAGGAAGAAATCGAAATAATATATGACCAAAATGCAGACCATCCTCACCTCCGATGACTTTTATTTCATCATAGCAGCCCTGAAAGATGCTTCACTAAAGATAGTAGAGAAGCAAGAAGCTAAGCAGGAAGAGGTGTTCCATTGGATTAAGGATGAGCTCCAAGGAGTGAAGCAGGCACTATAATCCAGTCGTGCAGTCTCCACTATGCCTCTGTCAACATAAACATCAGAACTGGGAGATGAGTCAACTCAAATCCACCGCATCACTGGTACATTTGAAGCTCGCCTTCGATGAGATTAGGAAGAAACAACGCAAGATACCCAAGCTTTGGCACAAGTACAGGGAGACCTTGTAGAACAACACAATACTGCAGAATGGGAAAATATTTCTTTGCAAGCGAAGTGGGATGAAGAAAAATCACAACTACAGTGAATCAAGAAACAGTTGCTCGCAGAGCAACTCGAAGGTAAGGAAATGGTTCACAGAGCACTTCACTCTGTGACAGTCATAGAAGTAAATACTGAAGAGAAAGTTCCATAGCATGTGGCACAACCTGAAGAGGTAATCCAACAACTCTAGTAGCACATAGTAGACTTGGAACTCTTCCCTGTGCCCGAGACCCCTCAATATGTAAGAGACCAAAGGAAAGAAACTACCAACAACGCAGTTGATAGACTAAAATCTCTTTCCTTGGAGTGCAAGTAGTTGAGTAACCGCAGGGCCCAAACATATGAGAACCTCACCGATAATCCAGAGTTACAAGCATTATAGTCACAAATTAAGGAAGCAAAGAAACACACAGACACACTACAGGCATAATTGAAGGCCTTGTCGACCATGGAAAGAATGAAGCAGTCTCAGGAGAAATGCACCACTCAGCAGCAGATCCATATGATTCAAATAAGAGTGATGGAAGTTACTCAACAGATTCAACCAATGCGATATAAGGTGTGCTAGTTATTCATAGAGGTTGAAAGATGAGGAGTAGAGCTAGAATAGGTTGTAATCATAGCAAAATAATGCATAGAATAGCCCATGAATGACGTAGTGATACAGGAGTTCAACGAGAAAGAGGTCATCACACAACAACATCTCGAGGCCTTCAAAGTAGAACTGGTCATATCAGAGTGAATTGGGATGAGTCACAGGTGAGTGTTGGTGGCATGTTGGCCCTTGACCAAGTTTTGGGAGATTTTTTGTCATATTGACCTATTTTAGGACTGCGATAGCTTGTTGAAGGAGGAGTGCAATATGAAGCATAGATCACAAGACCTTGACCCACTTTTGGGTCTTTTTTGGGTTTTTGGGAATATGTAACTAGAACGAGATGTCGACACATGGGTTTTACCCATGTTTAGGACTATTTTGTAAAATATAAATAGATGCCTTGGCTAGATAGAAAGGAGAGAGAAAAGTTGAATAGTGCATCTATGTGATATGAATGTATGCTAAGTGAAAGTAGAGTCTATAAGCTCTTTGTGCATGACTGTAAGAGACTTGCAGAGCTAAGTGCAGATCCTTGTAATAGATTGTGGAGGGCTTAGTGCTAGAATGCAAGGAAGAATGATCTAGCAAGATGCGTAGATCTTTTGTCATGTGCGGAGTAGGGTTTTTATGGCTTTGTGCTTGACTGAATAAAATAAAGAAGAAGAGTTGGTGGACGTAGCCCCAGGCTGGGGGTGAACCACGTAAACACTATGTTGTCTTGCTTTGTGCTTGTCTAGATGTGTTTATATCTTCTTTTGCTAAGTACTTTGAGATGATTAGATAGATATGCTTATGCTTAGTGCTAATGATGTATAAGAATGTTATATCTGATCCATATGAATGTGTTGAGTTCTTGATCTGCTAGATCTGACCTATCTATTGATGCTAAGTGCTTAAGTACGTTAATGCTGCGAAGCCCTGTTTTATCAGTGAAGTGATTATTGATTGTATATTGAAGAACTGACGGTGCTAAGTGCTTTATTAAGTAGTATAATCACATATATGTGTCCCAGCTAAGGGTGCAAACACCTAAGTCTTGCAACCACCCCTGCCTCTACCTTGGGTGAGACTTCATCTACTTCACAGGTGTTGCCAAAAAGGTTGGTAGTTAGGGATTTGTTGGTGTGTTGTTTTAGCGTTGAACCCTGGGTCTGCCCTTGTGCCAACATTTAGTATAAACCAAAGTAAAATGTTAGATTTCCCCTGTAAACCTTGAAGTTATTGAATAGTGTGCGAGGGAGGAAATCAAAGTATTTCCTCAAAATTTAATGAATCTACCATGATCCCAGTCTTAGAGACTAAAAATCCAAAATGACATCCATACATAACGCAAAAGATGCATTAATGAGGGTTCAATCGAATTCTATAATGACAACATCTTTCAAAAACTAGCCAAAGGTGCTTAGAGTGATCCACTTTCTTACAAGAGTGAGCAACAAGATTGTCAAGATAAGCCTCGACTATATGCTTAATATCGTGGAATGTGAAGGTCATAACACTTTGGAAGGTTGCTCCGGTGTTTTTAAGGCTGAAAGGCATATTCCGATATGCGAAAGTACCCCAAGGGAAAATAAATGTCATCTTGTGTTGATCCTAAGGTTTAATTTGAATTTGGTTATACCCTGAAAATCTGTCCATGAAAGAAAACACTTTGCTACCCACACACTTGTCGAGAATCTGATCGATGAAAGGTGTCGGGAATTTGTCTTTAGGATAGGCTTTATTTAGGTCACAAAAATCCATGCATACATGGATGGTTCCTTGCTTCTTATTCACGGGAAAGGGATTAGATACCCATTCATTCAAGGGAACTGAGTAGATAAAGAAAGCATTAAGTAGTTTCTCTACCTCTACCTTAATAGTAGGGGACTTCCGCGGATTGAAAAATCTAAGACATTATTGAACAAGCTTAGCATCCAGATAATTTCTAATCTCATGCTCGACAATTTGAGGGTTGATTCTTGGCATATCTTCATATGACCAAGTAGATACATCTCAAAATTCCCTGAAGAGCTCGGTTTAGATCAATATTTCTTTTGGCAAAACATCTATACTGATATGTACATTTTCAATCTTTCCAAGGGTACGAGAGATATCGATCGTGATGGTAGGAGAGATACTTGCCAAATTTCCTTTGGAATAAATTTCATGTGTATCAAGTGGAACTACTACATTACCAACCATATCTCTCAAAGTAGATCGAGAGTCATCTTGTTCGATTCTAGCAAGCTCTGGGAGAAAATAGGAGTGATGATGCATATTATCCCAGGGTTTTTCAGAACCATTCATGGCTTTGATGATATCTTCATCCAAGGGAAAAGTCTCATCAAGGCAGTCATGTGAGCAAGACAACGAAGTGGCCCACATGAGCTTAAGAACATGATACTCCTCGTTCATCACCGAGGTAATAGGATCGGTATTGGTGGAAGAGTCGAGAACAACTTGATACATTATCTCCACTGTCGATAGTGGCATGGCCATTCCAGCATGTGACTAACATTCACAAGATGAATTTAAGGAAGGTAGGGTCCACACATCGTTAAAATAGGAAGTGCAGAAAGGAACAAACCTCTCTGACGAAATGAGCCTATTGGACATGGCGTGAACATGGTGAATCAGTTCCATGAAGTCGAAGGTACCCATAAGGGATGAATATATTCTGACACCGATATTCTCATTTGCCAGCTAAGAATTGTCAACCATGGGGATCGACAGTCCAACAGATGCATTAGGGCTAGCATATGCAAAGGATAACTGGTCGACCATCATGATCTTCCCATTGTGAGGAAAACAAAGATTGCGAAAGATGGACGATACAACGACAGTCATAGCATAAGTCCAATTGAATTCTAGTAACAAGTTATAATAAGGGGGTGCATGAACCACCTCGACATCCACCTCTACAGTCTTCCCACCTAACTAGACCACAAATACATGAATAATACCATGAGGGTGGAAGGAACAACCATCAAAAGCAGTCAAAATGGTCAGATATTGAGAGAGAGTCGGAGAGCTAATATATTTCCAACAGATCAAGGACATCCCACATGTAGCAATGCCTTCCTCAACAATTGCACGTTTGATGGTATACTTCGAGTAACCCACGTGGATTTTGAATGACAAATGGTAAGGCAAGCGAGGATTCACATATTTGATGTCAAAATTGATAAATTTCAAGCCACTAGGGTCTAGAACTCCTAACGTAGATACCAAGGAATTCCTCTGTGAAGGACATGTCTGGAGTACCTCCAAAGATGAAATTTCACAAGGGGTTTGACTCAGGTCCTCAACAACAGAGTAACTATGGGGGGATCTAGCATTTGGATTGTGGGTAGATCACTTGAGTACTCCTTTCAGAATAAGAGGTGGTGGCTTTGGTTTTTCTATCTACAAAGGTTTCTCCGGGGGAGGAGGAGGAGATTCTAGACCAGGTACAGTTTGCGAAGAATTGTAATCACGAGACTAGGTGGCTACATTAACCTGAGAAATGACCATATTGATGCACAAGCAGTCACCTTCTTGTGTCGACGGGGTTTGACTCCCACTGGCCACATTTCCAGCATTTTAGGAGCTCTAGGCCATGTGTTGGTTATGTGGGAAAGGATTCGTCAGCACAATGGGTGGTAGAGATAAGAGCTTCACAGCTTCCGAAAGTTTGGGGCATAAATGAGTAAGATGATCGTCTGTAAAAATATTACAGGGAAATTTTGCCTTATGCCTTTCTTTCTTTCCCTCACCAACATTATTATTTGTCTTCTCATTATCATCATTTTCCTTGGGTTTATTATTATTCTTCCCACCCTTACGATTACTATTACGTCCTTTCTTCTTATTCCTGCCTGGTTGTTGGTTACCATTTGGGTCGATCAATGATTACATGGAATGTACATCCACCGACTGAGTGGGATTGGAAGATGCAAATGAATTTGGCCCTCTTGTAGACTGGTTTAGAGACAACACTTTCAAATGGCTTGTCACAAAGTTTGTGGAATTCACATTGGCGGAGCCTACATTGACATCAACATGAGGTTCGGGCTTTTGTCTAGGGTCATAGTTTGACCTTGGTGCATCTGGAAGAATCTAGTATAACATCCCAGACTGAGCATATATAAGATCTAACTAATGCACTTTGAAGATTTCTTCTTCCTCAGATGTAACCCTGGATGTAGGAACATCCTTCGAGATAGGAGGTTGCAAGGACTTAAGGAACCATTCTAATAGTAAATCTAGGTTGATGCAGGTCTTGGTCAACATCTTCTATCTACGCCACTCTTGGATGTGATCTGAGATATGAGTGGTTGTGTCCTAGCGTAAATTCGACAAAATTTCTAGGCCAACATCATAACAAACCGACAATTGGAAGTGGTTAAGAAATACTATCACCATATAACTAAAGGTCTCATATGTCCCCCTAGGTAGATCGATATACCATTTCATAGCAACCCCAATGAGGGTGTGTTGAAATAATCTTAACCGAATGGAATAGTCATTAAGGGAATTCAAAGATCACCATAGGTTAAAGGTGGTAACGTGATCACTGGGATCCTCGCTATTCTTACCTTCAAATTTTGGAATATCTGAAGGAATCTTGGTGGGAATGGGGGGGGCATGTAGGATCATGACACACAGGGTCATTCATCAACTTAGACAATTATGGAAAGTTGATCGTGGCCAAAAAAGGGTGACAGGGTTGTGACATATGGCCCCAAGCTCCCTAGAAATATTGTGTTTGGGGAATTGTATCCCATCCAGGGTTCTGGAAAGAACCATGGTCATGTCCGGGATTGTAAGACCCTCCTCCAGGATGATTCATAAGAGGTTGGTTAGGCATCATTCCAGTAGGAATGTTCTGATGGGGTTTATAAAACCTTCCCCCGGCCAGAGTGGCTCCAGGTTGGGTTTTTCCCAAGGTGTAAAACTGACCTCTTCAAGGTGTGAATCTGAAGGATAAAGGTGGATTCGTCATGCCAAATGTGTTGGTCGGAATTGACACTGAGGAGGTGAGGGTATATGATGAAACTTGAGAAGAATATTTTCTGACAGGTTAGTTACTCCACCCAGAAACAACAAGGATAGACCTGGGTTTAAAAGAAGTAATAACTCCCACTATAAGAATCGTTTGAGGGATTTGAGAGCCACCAAACGAAAAATGAGTATAAGGAGGTGTTGGGCCCCCAAGTGCAATGCTATCATTAGGGCCAGGAGATGGGATGGAGTTTGAAATCTGCGAGGTAAAATTTGGCATACCATAGGAAAAAGGACTAGAGGCCATAGGGATGGACTGAACATTATAGCCCGGTGAGTGACCAAGAAACCCAAATGGTTTTGTGGCAATAGGTTGAGAATTTACTATAGGAAAAACATCAGTGATGATAGGTGCCTTCAACACTACAACCATTGTGTTTGGAAGAGTTGAAGGGGTGCCATTAACTATAGTAGGTGTGGGAGTGGAGGGGCTCCCAATATTTTGATGACTCAATTCAGTACTCATCCTTGTAGAATCACAAGTCTGAAAAACGGAGGTGTGTGTACCACGTCTAATAACTCTACACCTTTTAGAAGGAAAAGACTCGAAATTTGGTGGTAAATGTAACAAGTGGTGAGACTGGCGGGAACGTTGGTTTGACTCCATGATGACTTAAGACTCAAGATATAAAAACAAATCGTAAGGCCAACTAGTAATCAAAGAGCACACCAAAAATAATCAAACGACCAATATCACACAAACAAGATAAAGTGGCTGAAAGGGGCCTCCCTCCCTAAAGTAGGTATGCCTCTCCCAAGAGGGGCATGAGACTCCCTGCTAAAGATAGAAGGTAACATAATCAATTATAAGGGACCTTGTGGGATTGACAACCAACCTTTCAAATCCCCCCGGAGAGGTAATTTTCCATAAAGGTTGTGTGTTGTATGACACTTATCTGACCCAGGGTACCTACATAATAACCCCTACAAGTAACCTATGTGGCACCTAAGTCAAACAATTAAGCCACATGGATAAAAATCTCATGAGTCTAGGTTTTTTGTCATCGGGGATTTGGCCGACATATATATTTTAATAACTACATCCCCGATCCCCTAATTCACTAAAGTATTAAAGGATAAGTCACGTCAAATAAATATTAAGAAAGATTAACGCTAATAATTCTCATCACAATTTCGTGATTCGGGATTTATCACATCAAGTATTATCGAAGTCCTGAAACGTAAATACATGAAAGTTTAAATGTTAATTGTTAATCGTGATTAATTAAGAGATTAAAACAAATGATTATCGTCTAATTAATCCCATCACGATTTCGCAATTTGGGATTCCTTACATGTCATAACTCTTGAGGACATAATACCCAAAACCCGAAGGCCTGAAAGAGTGCAATGTAAAATCCAAATTCTATTTCAGGGATTTGGCCATCATGGATTTTTCCTACATGGATATTTTAAATAACCACTGCTTCATTTCCCCGAATCCCAAAGGCCCGAAATCGGGATTCCAGTCATATGCAAAAAAATGCCTTGGGAGAAAACCATTTTTCTTAGCCTTGGAGAGGCCATTTTCCGCGTTCGAATAGTCAGTCGACATATAAAGATCCTAATATTTCCAGTGGTGGCTTCATAATTTCATTTGGAGCTTGGTAAGTCATTCAAAAGTACCCTGCAAGATGAGGTTCATTTTCAGAAATGTGGCATTTTTGTTTTTTTACCATGTTGAGTCATCATTTTCAAATGATGATTATGAGCAACTAGAGGATAATTTTGAGAAACGGTTGGAGGATTGTGTTCCTTACAAATCATAGATCATTATTCTCTCTCATTTTTCATACAGGTGTCACATATTGGGAGAATCAAATCCATCTCCGAGACCTAATTTTCAGATTTCATATTTTCCTGTTTTGACACATGTTTGTTAAATGCAAATTTGGGGAAAATGAAAAGGGGTCTCAGGGAACTAAGAGAGTTTTTTTCTCAAAATAAACAAATTCAAAAAATACTCTTTCTATTTGTACATCGTTGTCTCTATTTGAGATATACGGATCCATAACCACAACCCTAGTTTTCAGCAGTTTGGCCCATTTTCTATAGCAGAAAGTTTCAAGAATTGGTTGTAACTATTGTTATCTTTTAGATTAGAGAGTATTTTGACCTCAATACATATATGAGGCATTTTTGTAAAGGAGAGGGAGGCGGGGGGGGGGGGAGAAAACACAGGGGTAGTACTCCTGGGCTTTAGCTTTCATTTTCAATTTTATAAAAGATTGTAGAGGCATGTTTTATCCATATCAGAGATTCTTGTGATTTTGTTTACAGAGAATGTCTTATTGCTTAGTTTTCACATCATTTCGCTTGGCTTTATTTCCATTTTGTTCCCAATTTATAACTATGTTTGTAATGGAATTCATCCATTTGTTAGATGCTCTATTTCAGGATAGGTTATAAGTTGTTTTTTGCAGAGATCTGAAGGTTCAGAATTCATCCTTTCTTAGATGCTCTATCCCAACCATCTCTTTCCACTGATTTATGCTTGGAATTCACTCATCGCTAAGTGCTCCTCATGTATTGATATGTTTCTTCTATATTCCATTGCCATACCTTTTTAAATCCTTCTCTCTGCAGTCATCTTTTATCTCGCCTTTGTTCCATGGATTTCCATTGTGAACACTCACGTTATTGGCTTGATCATTTGACTCCATGCCCAATGGACTATCTTCCCGGTTCAACCCCAAATCCTAAAAACCCAAAAAAATTTGTTACCCATAGATCTTCCCACTATTAGTCTTATTAAATATCTTATCATGACATACATTTGAGAAATCCCTCTCGGATTGGAAGGGGTAGCTTCAAATCAAAGTGGTTCGAGGTGATCTCGGAATTTACTTGCATGCAATCCAAGTCAAGTTCTGAGTGATGACTTATTATTTCATTTAAAATGTGCTAAGGCTTGGCTCTATTACAGCCTAGAACCAACTCTTGCGACAACATTTTCTGGTGCCATTATCGGGGACGGAGGAACGAAGTTATCTTCCCTGGGATACAACAAAAAGTTCAAATCTATTTCTTGATAGTGAACAAGGGATAGGCATTCAATTAGCTATGATCATTCACCCGACGACTCCTTGGTTCAAAGACTCTACATGATTCACTAGTGACTCCACTGGTCTCAAAATGTCGTATTCATTCGCCACTCGGATTGTTGCAAGGTTTTCTCCTCTAGACTTTACAAATGTGTATGGTTTTCCAAACATTGTTCCAGATGTTGTAATAGATATCAAAAATTGACTGCGCTGCCCAAGGTACAAATTGGTTCTCATTCATTTACCTTTGATCATGGTAGCACTAGGTCTCCTTCATCAACCATTTTTGAAGAATGTGTTTCTCCACTTGTTGATGGTTTGTCCCATGGCTACAAGGCTACGGTTCTTGCATATGGATAGATTGGTTCAGGCATGAGAGAACAAGGTTGAAACAAAGAAGTTAAGCAGTATGCACGGTACCTTCTTTGGAGCTCTATATTTAGTGTGCATGTGTTCCTTCTTTCCATGGTTTTTATGTATATTCCTAGAGTTAAAGACGGATTGGATGCAAAGTTAGTAAATATGCCAACAACCAGGGAGCTCTTGAGATGGATTTTATGTACACCTGTACAATTCATAGTTGGATGGAAATTTTATGTTGGTTCTTATAAATCCCTGAGACATGGATCGGCTAATATGGATGTTTTGGTATCCCTTGAGACAAATTTAGCTTATTTTTATTCATTTTATTCACTGGTTAGAGCTGCGACTTCAAAGACCTTTAAAGGTACAGACTTCTTTGAAACAACGCCATGCAAATATCCTTCATTCTTCTAGGGAAGTGGCTGAAATTTTTAGCCAAAGGCAAGACTTCAGAAGCCATTGCAAAGCTGATGGAATTAGCTCCAGACATAGCAACCTTGATCAAGTTGGATGATGATAAACACATTGGTGTAGTGGCATCATCTTCAGATGAAAATAATTTTGAGTACCAAAATATACTGAGGGAGTTTCAGGATTTTCTCAGCGATTGTAAGGATGTTCTGGATGAAGCAACAACTGTCAAACTGTTAGGCATCTATGGAAGGGTGGATGAACTTGTATTTTTTTCTAGTCTTAAGGAGAAGCATGAAACTATTATCCATCATTTCATTCAGCAAGGAGAGGCGAGGAAGGATTTGGAACTATTACAGAAACCAAATGTTTCTCCTGAATTGCAGTACGAGTTTGCACCGGGTTGGATTATGCTAGATCCTTATGATATTGTTGAGGCATGGATGGATGCAAATAATTTGAACCCAAGGAGATTGATTTCTGCGTTGATGCGTTACTCTAGTGAACCATGTACAAAGGAGGAGACACATGAGGCTATCAAGTATTTAGAATTATGTGTCCAACGGTTGCAAAATGAAGATCCTGCTGTACATAAATTACTACTGTCATTGTACACAAAGCAGGGTGACGAAAGTGCACTCTTGCACTTTATTCAATGGAAATGGAATGGGAAGAGCCTGGGTTCAGGTCTGGATGTGACCAAATTTCCGGGGATCGGGATTCTACACTCAGAACTAGCACAAGGAGTCCCGACAATATTTACACATTTCATGAGAAACCTCCTTGCCATGCATTATGTCCTTGTATTTGCCTGCTGGTGAATACAGTTGTAGTTGAAGAGCGATTTCTATTTCATGGTATTGGTCCAAAATAACACAAATGGTATATGTTCATGGCAAAGATTTCCTTAACACAATTTTACACCATCCTATCTAGTCCCTGAATGAGATTTGCGAATTCAAATGATGCCATGAAATTTCTCGGGAAATGGCTTCTTCACGTCGGTCGCTCACCTCGTTGGTTGCATGCATTAAGGTTTTTCATGTGGACGTGAGGAAAATTAGGGTTTTTTGCATTGAAGAAATCCAAGAGTTGTTACTCTAAAACCCTTGACCATACTGAAAGAAAAGAGGTCAGAAACGAGGTCAGTGAATAACCAGAGAAACGGGGCACGGGTTAGATTGGAAGAGGCAGAGTTCCAGATTATTTAAACATAGAAAAGAGAAGAATTAGGTCTATATACCCAAAGAATAATCAGGAAGTGTTTAAAGCGTTGACAAAAGCATTTCGGCATCAAAGGAATTATCAATACCCCACTTATCAAAATGATTTGTAATGGTTCAAAGAGCTGCAACAGGTCGCGAAAGATGAGCCAGATGACTGATTCGAAACCCCCTACATGCGAGACCTGTCTTTGACAGCGAGGAGTTCAGGCACGAGTTCAAACGCTTCTTTGTCTACCCATCGATACATGGTGCATGATTTCCTGGGCGACAGGATCCTCAATGCCGACGAGGAGCTCAGAGGAAACATCAGAGTATTCTGTAGATGTTGTCCATGGAGTGATGAAGAAATATTTGCAGGAGCTTCTTCAGTGGCAGAATTTGATACAGCTAGAGAAAATGAACTAAGCATCTGTGTTAATGGTTCTTCAAAGAAGGTGTCCATCATGTTCCAAGACTTGTTGAAGAACAAGTACACACCATGAATGAGTTCTGGAAAGTTTTTCAAACCAGAAGCAGTACACATTCCTCGAGGCGCATTTCAGATGACCCTTATTCACAAGGGATTTGATGAAACACGTCGTTTAGGGCTTCAACGTGACACTGAGAAATTTTTGAGACAGGCTTCTTCTGCCGATGAGACAGGAATGCTCGTCGTGGATTCTGTGGTTCCTGGAGGTCCAACCAACAATCATTTAGAACCGGGGTATATGTTTCTCTCCATTCAATCATAAAAAAAAATTAGCAGGGATTTAAATACACATGTTGAGGATCTGGATTTAAATGCACCCCAGACACTTTTTCATTGAGTCACATTCTAGCGTGGCCTTGGCGATTATTCACGGTTTCTTTACCTCTAGAGACACTCTTGAAAGGAAATATATCCATAAGCTGTGGAATTATCCTGCATCAAGTGATACACACCAAACCAATGGGTGTGCGTATGGTTACTAAAAGATAATTAGTCTAACCTCTGCGTGTCTCAACAAAAGGCTGAACCATATCATGAATTTGAATGGATGGGAAGCCATGCTTTTCATTGGAATGAATGTTGCCATCAGCGTGAGAGTGTCTAATGAACTAGGAGATGGATATCCGAGAGCTACAAAATTCTCTTTTAAAATCATGGTTGCAACATCGGTATTTATTGGCATCATTTGCATGGTTATTGTTCTTATCATTAAAGACAAGTTCACCATACTTTTTACTAACAGAGGGGTAGTAATTGCTGGAGTGGCTAAATTGACAAGTTTCCTTGCAGTGACAATGCTTCTAAATAGTGTACAAAGATATGCAAGTGGATTTCCTAAAAGAAATGGAGAATAAATGATCACTGCATGCTTTTGAACCGATTGGAGAATATGCCAGAAGCCTCGAGGATAAAAACTGTGATCTTAGATGGTCTGGTCCAAGATTTAGAGGACTCCCAACTGGAGATGAAAACTTGAGAATTGGGTGTGGGTGTTTCTCCAAAGACTATCTAGAATGACAAACTGGATAAAGTTGGGAAACGAGGCGTTGCTGGAGGATGACAGAGATATGCAGTCTAAAACGATTATGTCAAGTGTATCGCCCAGATTATGCACACCTAGCCAAAGGCGTTTACAAGCTGCCCTAAGTCAGTAAYGGTTCAAAGTGTTGGCAGAGGCACCTGGCAGTCACAGTTTTCCATGAAGACGAAYTRCTTCAGATTCTCGGAACACGAAGAGTTCTAGATTTCTCTTTTAAAAAAAGACTAATGTATGTAATAAAAGGGGGGAACAGCCCGGGAGCCTTGGAGAGGCTGGGTTTGTAATGTATTMTTTTTCAGCAAATATAGAACAGAGTGCCAAGAGATTCTATACTTTGTCACTRTCTAATTCTGTTTTCTTCCTGTATTAATGTTTCTGAAGTTTTCATCRCTGCTCTTTCTTCCTTKCATTCATTATTTCAGCTTGTAATAGTTACAATTCAGTACTACCTCTACAGTAGCTAATTTAAAGCATTCCTTAAGGTGCAGTTTTTCCTCTGTTTTGCAATGAGTAGAACAAGACCTGCATCCTAATTGTTTTGCCTTATTTACAAGTTTTATTTGTTCAMAACCTTTCCTCTGTCTTTCTATGAGTGAGACAAGACCTGTGTTCAAATATTTGAAGTTTGGTGTTATTTCTTCTATTGAAAGGAAGACCAGATGCTTGGATTTTTCTTTCAGTTGTGTTCATCCCCTATCTTCTATCCATCCTCACGATTTTAAAATGAATTAGACAAACGAGGTCATTCCTTTTGTTTCTGATCTATAAATGAGTGGAATGACTACTTTAGACCTAGTTCTAAAAGCCTCCTATGACTGACCAATCAACAAGATTTACTTCTTTTAAAAATGTGCTAAGGCTTGGCTCTTTTACAGCCTAGAGTCAACTCTTGTGACAACATTTTCTGGCATCGTTGCCGGGGATGGCGGACGATGTTATCTTCCCTGGGGTATGACAAAGTTCATATCTATCTCTTGATGGTGAACAAGGGATAGGCATTCAATTGGATGTGATTATTCACCTGGCGACTCCTTGGTTCATAGACTCTACATGATTTTGTTAGCAACTCTACTACTCTCAAATGTTGAATTCGTTCGCTGCTCGAATTGCTGCAAGGTTTTCCCCTCTGGACTTTACAATTGTTTATGGCTTTCCAAACATTGTTCCAGACATTAAAATGTGGGAAGATATCCTTCCTAAATTTGGAGAATATGAGGATGGCAATCTTGGTCAACATTTGTTTGAATTCCACAAGCTCATGGAGGAATTAAATGTACATCATGAAGATGTCCTGATGAAATTGTTTATGTTTTCATTGCAAAAAGATGCTAGACTCTGGTATAAATCCTTACCCCATTCCAGTATTCCTTCATTGAGATGCTTTCACACACTTTTTCATCAACATTGTAAGAGGATATATTCTGCTGAAATCCTTTTTGAAGATTGTTGTGATACAAGTCCTCTTGAGGAGGAGGAAGAAAAAATAGAATTTTCTCAAGTTGATGAAGATGACTAGTATGAGGAAGAGTTGGCTCATAAAAATGATGGATCTTGTGAACTTACTCAAGAAGAAGATATTCGGCATCACGGTTAACCTGCCAAAGAGATAGAAATGAATGATTGTTGTTTCATTCAGGAAATACAGAGACCACCTTCTCCTTTAACCAAGGAAGAGAAGGGTCTGCCCCTGCACAACTATGTTGCAGCCCCTACTCACACAGATTTACAACTTTCACACACTCCTGGATATGAGTGTCAAACTTCTTCCATTTCTGAAAATGTAAATCTATTTTTAAATGGTGACAGTCATGTACTTCATGGAACTTTACAGGAAGCTAGTAAACCTATTTATGATGATTTCCTGCCAGAAGATCAGATTTTAGACTCTGCTTTGTTTCATGAAAAAGATATGGTTGCCATGTTTAATGATCCTGAGCATCATAAATCAGAGCATAGAGTAGTCCTGGATGTTTTAAAACCTCAGGACGATATATTTTTCCAAGACCCTTTTGCTGATCTTTTAGATTAATTTAATGGAGGAATATGCTATGTCAGGAATATTTGGTCACAAGAATTGATGAAAGGTTTGAAAATCCATGATCACCAACAGGTCAGTTGGGAGTTGTCGGTTTCCTTTTTCAGCTTGCTCGAAGGAAGTGTGAGAAATTTTCAAATAAGTAGGCAATTATTGGATTGGCTTCATTGGCATTTTCGTATCATTTGATTCTGGAAATCTTTCAGTAGTTAGAGTAGTTGATGTATATAAATAAGCTTGACTTCAAGCACTAGATTACAATGATGGTTTTCAATATGATTTCAGTTCAGTTTTGAATCCAGTATGGTTTTGTTATAAATCATTACGACTCCATATCCCAATGGATGAATAAGCAGTTTTTCATTCCGCAAAGATGCAAGTAAAGTGACAGCGTTCAGGATCTGATAAGGATGATTTCGTAAGGCCACCCAATGGATATAGGCACCTGGTCTACTGTTCTTGGCACTTTATCAGAAATTACCATCCCTAGTTGGAGCCGATGTTGTAACAGATATCAAAAATTGACTGTGCTGCCCAAGGTACAAATTGGTTCTCATTCGCTTACCTTTGATCATGGTAGCACTGGGTCTCCTTCATCAACCATTTTTGAAGAATGTGTTTCTCCACTTGTTGATGGTTTGTCCCATGGCTACAAGGCTACGGTTCTTTCATATGGACAGACTGGTTCAGGCATGAGAGAACAAGGAAGAAACACAAAAGTTAAGCGGTATGCACGGTACTTTCTTTGGAGATCTATATTTAGTGTGCTCGTGTTCCTTCTTTCAATGGTTTTTATGTATATTCCTAAAGTTAAATATGGATTGGATGCAAATTTAGTAAATATGATAACAACTAGGGATCTCTTGAGATGGATTTTATGTACATCTGTACAATTCATAGTTGGATGGAAATTCTATGTTGGTGCTTATAAATCCCTGAGACATGGATCGGCTAATATGGATGTTTTGGTAGCCCTTGAGACAAATGCAACTTATTTTTATTCATTCTATTCACTGGTTAGAGCTGTGACTTCAAAGACCTTTAAAGGTATAGACTTCTTTGAGACAACACCATGCTAATATCCTTCATTCTTCTAGGGAAGTGGCTGAAAGTTTTAGCCAAAGGCAAGACTTCATAAGCCATTGCAAAGCTGATGGAATTAGCTCTAGACATAGAAACCTTGCTCATATTGGATGATGATAAACACATTGGTGCAATGGCATCATCTTCAGATGAAAATAATTTTGAGTACCAAAATATACTGAGGGAGTTTCGGGATTTTCTCAGTAATTGTAAGGATGTTCTGGATGAAGCAACAAATATCAAATTGTTAGGTAGCTATGGAAGGGTGGATGAAATTGTCTTTTTTGCTAGTCTTAAGGAGTAGCATGAAATTGTTATCCATCATGTCATTTATCAAGGAGAGGCGAGGAAGGATTTGGAACTATTACAGAAACCAAATGTTTCTCCTGAATTGCAGTACGAGTTTGCACTGGGTTGGATTATGCTAGATCCTTATGAGACTGTTGAGTCATGGATGCTTGCAAATAATTTGAACCCAAGGAGATTGATTTCTGCGTTGATGTGTTACTCTAGTGAACCGCGTACAAAGGAGGAGACACACGAGGCTATTTAGTATTTAGAATTCTGTGTCCAGTGGCTGCAAAATGAAGATCCTGTTGTACATAATTTACTACTGTCATTGTACACAAAGCAGGGTGATGAAAGTGCACTCTTGC